>OX155696.1:7110194-7450073 GCA_944547425.1 Eupithecia centaureata
CAATTCCCGTGTCGGAAAAAAATTGTGTACGATCTGCAGACTTTTGTTCCGTTGGTCTGGGTGTTTTCTATGTATTTATAAAAAAAATATCTATCTATGTAATGTATTGTATTAAGTTTATCAGTCAACTAGTACCCATAATACAAGCTTTGCTCACCTTGGGGCTGGGATGCTGTGTGGACTGTCCGGAATTATATATATTTTTTTATTTTATTGGACTAATCGTCACTTTTTACAGGAGCCAAAACAAAATTTTGAACATGATTTTTTTTAAAATGTTTATGATTTTTTCTTTAGTAATTTTTTGCTCTATTTTTTAAAATAATGGTCGCTGTTATATCTATCACCCAACTTGATTAAAACTACAAAAGCCCTTTTTGCATTCAAATTTTGAAGCAAAGTTAAGATAATTATCCCAATATAAAGAAATAAATATATAAATGAAATGTTTTCAAAAGAAAATATACTTTATAAGAAATAAAACCATTTTCTAAATTTTTTGAAATGTGGCCGTTTTGCATTCAATGAGCGATTCGTAATTCGTTCGGCGAGATGACCATGATTCTAGAGCCACCCTGACACGCCACTATACCGACGAACTGCCAGATATCAGTCAAGATGAAATCGTGTTAGCTCTGAGGCAGCTTAAAAATGGAAAAGCCCCGGGTGAGGACGGTATTACTTCAGAGCTTCTGAAGGCAGGAGGAGCCCCCGTTATACAGGAGCTACAGAGCCTCTTTAATACCGTCCTTCACAGTGGGAGAACTCCTAAGGCGTGGAGCGGGGGCTTGGTGGTGCTCTTTTTTAAGAAGGGCGATAAAACGCTCCTTAAAAACTATAGACCCATCACACTCCTGAGCCACGTCTATAAGCTGTTCTCGCGAGTGGTCACGAATCGTCTCGCCAGGAGACTCGACGAGTTTCAGCCACCGGAACAGGCCGGGTTCCGCGGAGGATATGGCACCATAGACCACATTCACACAGTGCGGCAGATTATACAGAAGTCCGAAGAGTATAATCAGCCCCTGTGTCTCGCCTTTGTGGACTATGAGAAAGCCTTTGACTCTGTCGAAACCTGGGCTGTTCTGGAATCCTTACAGCGATGCCAAGTAGACTATCGTTATATCGAGGTGCTGAGATGTCTCTACGATGCCGCCACTATGAGTGTCCAAGTACAGGACCAGCAGTCTAAACCCATCCAATTGCGCAAAGGAGTGAGACAGGGGGATGTCATATCCCCGAAACTGTTCACGAGCGCATTGGAAGATATGTTTAAGACGCTGGACTGGAAAGGTAAGGGCATAAACATAAACGGCAATTACATCTCACACCTACGATTCGCTGATGACATAGTCTTAATGGCGGAGTCGCTAGAGGAGCTGACCCACATGCTGGACGGCCTAGCCTCAGCCTCACGACGCATCGGTCTTGGCATGAATTTGGATAAAACCAAAGTCATGACCAATAACCACATTAATCCAGGACCGGTCATCGTAGAAGGCCACCTTCTCGAAATTGTTTCCGAGTACACTTACCTTGGGCAGATTGTGCAGCTAGGTAAAAACAATTTTGAGAAGGAGGCCAAGAAGAGGATTCAGCTGGGCTGGGCAGCGTTTGGAAAACTACGTCGAGTCTTCTCGTCATCCATACCGCAATGTTTGAAAACAAAAGTTTTCAATCAGTGCGTCCTACCCGTAATGACCTACGGAGCTGAGACGTGGACACTCACGGTAGGGCTGGTCCACCAGTTTAAAGTCGCTCAGCGAGCTATGGAAAGAGCTATGCTCGGAGTTTCTCTGAAGGATAGGATTCGTAATGAATACATCCGACAGAGAACCAAAGTTATCGACATAGCTCAAAGAATTAGCAAGTTGAAGTGGCAGTGGGCCGGCCATATCGCGCGAAGAACCGACAACCGTTGGGGTAAAAGTGTTCTAGAGTGGAGACCGCGACTCGGCAAACGTAGTGTAGGACGCCCTCCGGCCAGGTGGGATGACGATCTGCGAAGGACTGCTGGCAGATGCTGGATGCGGCAAGCTGAAGACAGGGCGCTATGGCGCTCATTAGGGGAGGCCTATGTCCAGCAGTGGACTAATATAGGCTGATGATGATGAGCGATTCGTAAATATGCCTGAACATTAGCTGGCGTAAAGAGCTAAAATAAAATAAAAATCAGTTGGTGTTGATAGTACATAATTGTTTCATTTTATTTTTGTCATACCATTAGAAACGAGGTCAGGACCCTTTGTGGGATGTACGCAGAACAGTCTACCAAAGTTTTATATAACAATAAAATAGACTTAGGAAGGCTTACAAAAAGTAATTTAAGACAAACATGAATTTGTTTGTACTAGGTCTATGACATTGTTCAAAATATAAAGAATAAAAATGAAAAAAATCAAAAATTTTGGTAGTGTTGAAGGGATTCGAGCCCGTACTAGCGGGATGTATCAAAATTTTGTGGATATTTTATAATCAAAAAGCAAAAAGTAAATTAAATTTTCGGTGGTTTCGAACCCAGGTACGACTATACATCGTCGCACCCAACCGACTGTTCGAACCGCTAGTCCAAAGTGAGTTATTGAAATATGGTGAATATTTGTATTACTTTTAATCTTTTATAAGTGGTCGTAAAATCGGAGCTAAAATACCTAAGTACACAAAGAACAGAGTCAAAAAAAGTGGAGACTTCCTTACGCTAAGAATTTTATTGTAATTTTATTATAATATTGGAAAAACTTTCACAGTGAGTACATTTAAAATTAATGATTGTTATTGTGAACTTATTCAAATTATTTGTCAATTCCAATGATTTAACGAAATTAATAAATAGCATGAAAAGTATTTTTTTTACCTATAATTTGTAAGATATTCTTTAGCTAATAAGCTAGTTTGTAAATAACATTACCCTCTGCGCCTTTTTACTTAAATTGTTCAAAATCATAAAAGAAAATTATCTCCAATTTTTTTTAAAATGTAAATAGAGCCTGTTTTTTTTCTTAAAAAAAAACATTAGTTCGTTAACTAGTGGTTTTATTGAATTAATTTTAGATGTAATCTAGTAATGTCCTGAAAACGGAAATATTGGTCCGAAAAATATTTAGTCCTAAGGCGTCTCCAATTATCTCTGTTATTTTTCGATCAGTAGTTATTTTAGTTCCACTGAATTTATAAGGTTTGCCTGTGTGAGTGACTCGTAGCGGCCGATCACTCACACAGGCAAGATCTTTTTTGCTCTTCCCAAATACAAGCTCCATAGATGCTTTCAACACTTTAAAAATTGCTTGGTACATAAAAAACAACATACCATGGTAATGTATGCGGCAAATACATTACCATTAAACAATTATGCACAATTTAATTAGAAAATAGTGAAAAACTTCAACATAGAAAATCAGCGCCATCTAATAGCGGAGCTATGCTTAGTCCTGGACCAGAAACGACCTTAAGCATGACTACGTTCCACCCTCGCACGATTTCAACTTGTTTTTTTTTTCCGTGAACGAAAGAGGCCTTTATCATTATGACGGACTTGGAGAAAAACTTTTTTGACGTTTAACCTATAGTGAAAAAAAACATAGGTAAAGGCTGGAATATAAGAAATTTAAATAAAAAATACGTTAAAAATGGATTCCTGCTAGACGCGTGAGATATGAAATTCCATTGTTTTCCGTCCCACATTTTAGTACCTATGCCTGCAATGACGTACTTTCTAGCTCATATTTTGAAAAAGAAATTCACTTTCCCAGCAGGTGTTGTTTGTAGTTTTTTTGTCACAAAGGGAAATAATTTATTGAATACTAGTAGCGCCTCGCAGTTTCACCCATGAAATTCCCGTTCACGTGGGAATTCCGGGATAAAATATAGCCTAGGTGTTATTCCAGACTATAATCTATCTCAGTGCCAAATGTCATCCATATCCGTACAGTATTTTTTACGTGAAAGAGTAACAAACATCCATCCATCCATCCAACCATACTTACGAACTTTCGTTTTTGTTGTGTTAAATGTTATTTTGTGCCTATGGGAGTGACATATCGCTGGGAGCGACTCGTCAATTTGACTAAACGCCTTCATCATCACTACATAGTATAAAATAAAGTCGCTTTCTCTGTCCCTATGTCATTATGTCCCTTTGAACACTTAAATCTTTAAAACTACGCAACGGATTTTGATGCGGTTTTTTTTAATAGATAGAGTGATTTAAGAGGAATGTTTATACGTATAATAAAACCGTGCGAAGCCGGGGCGGGTCGCTAGTAATAAATAAAGAAAAAAAATTACCTAAGTAGGATAGGGAAGAACTACATAAAACATACCTCTGTGTTATTAGACCTCCCACTCCATTCAGATGTTTCAACGTGAAGAAGTCACAAACCATCTATCCAAAGTTTCAAATTTTTATAATAGTTATAATATTATTTTATTAGTCTATTCGTTCTTAAAAGTTAACCTGCAAAAACCGTAAATTTTATGGTGCTCTATGATTGACAATTATTTGAGTACCTAATATTCTTATCACAAATTGGTTGAAAATATAAGATGGTGTTTCATCGTTAGAAGAACCTCCTTCTGTCGCTCAAAATAAACAAGTTGCTACCCAAAAACTTTACCAGGGAGGGACCCAATTCTGCAAACCAATCGGTTTATTGTGACAACGGTGTAGTCGCAGAATCGTCACTTAGTCCTGAGGTGAAAGATAATCCTACGAGACGAAAGAGATTAGTGCGGTAGGTACTCTTTACTCGTGAGACTGGTATCTGTATTTTCTTTATATGGTAGAAATGGTAGAATATGGTAGAATAGTTAGAATATGGTAGAAATGTTAGAATATGGTAGTATAACAACATGTGTCGGTCTGTGATGATAATCAATAATCAATAATCAATAATCAAAATCTTTATTTCTTTAGGCTTACAAAATAAGCACTTAGACAAGTCAAATTTAATTTAATTCGCCTCAATTTTTGGTCCTTATATAAGATACTGACAGACAAATGGTGAGGCAATTCGTTTTACAGAATAGGGCCTTGGATTTATACCTACTCTTTTAAAGGAAGAAAATCGATTTTAAAATGAAAGATTGTGTATTTTAGCTCCGTCCCATTTCTACTTCGGCAGTTCTAAGAAGGTTCGTAAGAAAGGTTCCCAAAAAGGTTTCAGTTATTTTCTGAGAAAATTCATTGTTGAATGGACTTATTGATCTTTTCAACTTGACGGCAGTGTTGATCAATTAGATCAAAATCTAAGATCAAGTAGATAGAAAGATAGATAGAAAACACTTTATTGCACACTTAAATAAGTACTACGTTCATAATACATCTTTGATCAAAATGATGACGATCTCAGCGGTCGCGAGTTCGCCTGCGACGCAAGAGCTTGCGGTTTCGATTCCCGCCTCGGAACAAATTTGTGTAAAATCTGCAAAAATTTGTTCCGTTGATCTGAGTTTTTTCTATTTAGGTAAAAATATATTTATCTATGTACTTACCTATATAATGTGTTAAATATATCAGTTATCTAGTACCCATAACACAAGCTTTGATTAGTTTACTATGGGGCTAGATGGTGCTGTGTGGATTGTCCAGCATTATTTATAAAACCAGTATTAAAAAATTAAATACCCACAAAATATCTATGTAATGTATTGTATTAATCATATCAGTCATTTAGTGCCCATAACACAAGCTCTGCTTAGCTTGGGGCTAGATGATGCTGTGTGGACTGTCCGGATTTATTTATATTTATTTTATAAAAACAATGACTCTTATAGACTTTTATATATCTTTTGCAAAGCGTTAAAACTCGTGAATTGTGTTGTCCTAGATTGTTAGTAGCAGTCTGCAATTTCAGACTGTTAAAATGAAGTCGATAAAGAAGTGAAATCTAAAAGTAGCTCAACTGATCCATATCAATAACAGTCGCGTCCCCAAGACACTGGCTGTATCCCCTATAAGTCTGGCAATGCTGATGCGCCAGATACTCGCCAGTTCTCGGGTCACGCGTTGCATCGATTAGTCGCTCAGATAATTGAAAAAAAATCTAAATTCTCTGACCAAAATTCCACAAAGACCATAACATGTAAGGGTTATTCAGTGGTGAATACTGACTGTAAGTGGGTTAACAATGGTCCTAGTTTAGGGAAGAACGTTTGATACCTTGACCAAGGACTTTTTCAGAGTGATTGGGGATCTATTGCGATGGAATATAATTGAAATTTTAATAATAACAAAATAAAAGATAAATTCACATTTCAAAAATCAAACATTCCTTTCCAAGCTACGATACCAAAACCTACCAAACAAAACCTATCATGGTTTTGGTATCGTAGCTTCGTTTGGTTAAAATTCCCATAATAGACTATTATTCTTGTATTGTTACTTTTACCCAAGAGCTGGTGAGTACCTGGCTCAGCGCATCAGCATTGCCATACAGCGTGGTAGGTAATGCAGTCAGTGTCTTGGGGACGCTTCCGACTGGTATTGATATGGATCTATTGAGCTACCTTTAAACTGTTTGCTGTTTACTGTCTGCAGTTAGCTCAATGGTTTTTAATTGTACATACTAGTTATATTTTTTCTATTCCTTGATTGTAATTTTCGTTGTGAATAAAGACCTTTTACATCTTCTTTATATATAAAAGAAAGTCGTGTTTGTTACAACACTTATAAATCGAGAACGGCTGGACCGATTTTTATGATTTTTGTGTTTTTGGATTTGTCTTCGTCGGGAATAGCATATTATGTATAAAAATATGATATTTGACAAATAAATAAATTTCCCCGCGGGCGACGCTGCGGGGCGCAGCTTGTATATGTATAAACGCATAAAACATTAGCACTTAGTTAAAATGTCTACTGGAGACACTTTTTAAGTCAGAGATGCTACTAAGTCATGCCTGGACCGGTATTATAATTTACATATTATTTGGATATTCCTACATTATTCAGATTTCCACGTTGCTCGTGTATTTGCTCCCTTAAATTCTCTTAACACAATTAGCATCAGTAATTGTAATTAAGAAACTCAGAAACAACTGAAGGGACAAAGTATTTTTTGCTAATGGTGCCATCAATTAATTAAAAGTGACGAAAAGTTACGACGAAGGATATATAATTAATTTGTTTAGCCCTGCGAATCTTTTTACTTTTTTTACTTTCTTTTGTGAATGTTACTAAATTGGTTTCCGACCATCAAGCGAACACAACATCTGCTGAAACCCGAAGGAATTTTGGTGTAATAACAGGATTAGATTCACATGTTGAAATATATATAAACTAGCGACCCGCCCCGGCTTCGCACGGTTTTATTATACGTATAACCTTCCTCTTGAATCACTCTATCTATTTAAAAAAACTTCATCAAAGTCCGTTGCGTAGTTTTAAAGATCTAAGCAGATAAAGGGACTTTGTTTTATACTATGTAGTGATTCGCGTGAACAAACAATGACACATGTCAAAATGATAAAGGAGTAGCTGTTTTTAGAGTTCCGTAGTCGAGACTTCTATTTTCTTCATTTCTCTGTCTTTGACTGCCTGTACTAGAAAAGTGTAACTAATCATGGGTAGCTAGTTATAAGTACCAAGCCGGGAAAATGCCTTTTAATTAGTACATACTCATAAATCGTTTCAGTATCTTTAAAACCTGCAAATTATCAGTTTGTAACATAATTAAGGTAAAGACCAAAATGACTATTTTTAACATAATAGTCTTTAATTTCATTTCATTGATAAAGGCGATATCAGACGGTTCACTCGAGAGAACATTCATTCGAATGAATGCTTAATTTTTCTTTCATTCCATGTTCACACGACTTACTGCGAATGACAAAGAAATGAACGTTCATCTGTTATTTACCTTAAATATTTCATCGGGTGAAGTCGTTTTTACCATTATACCGCCAATTTTCCGTGACGCACCGGGACATGCGTCTGCTACCGGGCTCGAGACAAAATGGCCAAATCCGAGTGAACGTTCTCTCTGTGTGCAGACCGTTCATTTTTCGTTCATTCGGAGTAGGAGTGAAAGATGCCGAATGAAAAAATCTGACATCGTCGGATCGGTTCATTAGTGAATTCATTCGGCACTCTTGTTTCATTTGGGGTTCAGACGAATCATTTCGAGTGAAAGATGCCCAATGAAAGACAAAAATGAACGAAAAGTGAACCGTCTGATATCGCCTTAACGAATATTTCATTACCTAAAGCCGCGTACAGACTGCTGTAACGTAACATGCAATGTAACACGCAATGAAAGAATTTACCGTCCACACTGTCGCAACGTATCATGCAATGTTACACAAATTCCATAGTGTGGACGCCTTGCGCGCACGAACCGCGCACACTACGCGCACGAACAGAGCATTTCAACTCGTGCGCGCCGCGATCCGCCATTTGTCGGTTTTTTCGCCGAACACAAAGGGGCGCGCAGTGTGCGCGGACCGCCAGTGTGGACGGGTTGTTTACTCGAACGCGCGCGAACGTTGGAAGAATGGAAGAAAACACAGCTACAGCAGAGCCTTTTACGTTACGTTTTTTTTTCACATGATTGATGATAATCATTGAAGCATCGACAATCATCGTAGGCAGTAATAATTGTATAATAAATTCTCTCCGCGTGTTTTCGGCAGACTGAGCTATGTTCGCCGCGCGCATGCCGGAAAAGATGCGAACACGTCCGTGCTCAGTTCGAACGCGGGCTACGTCCTCACTTATGAAATGCTCCTTTCATGTTACATTGCATGTTACGTTACAGCAGTCTGTACGTGGCTTTACGTTACAAATAACTTTTTTGATTTGATTTGATTTATATCGAATTTTCGAACCCTGTATCGGTTTGAGAAATATTAAGTAAACCTACAATCAGCAACATGCAGTTTTCCGGTATTTTACATCCAATTTTTCAAAGAATGATATCCGCTTTTTCAGCCTTATTTCTTGTTATGTCAATCACCAACTGAAACCAACTTCAAACTTGGAAGTAACTCGGATTCCTTCACGCCTGAAAGCTTCCTTCATTCTAGTTGAAATAATTATTTTATTCAGAACATTTTCAGCTAGAACTTAATTTCCCGTTTGAGTCTACGAAGCAGAACAAACCCAACGGGGAAGAAAATCCTTTATCTGCAAACGATCCACGCGATACCGACAACCACTTTTTCGTCTCGCATATTATAGCAGTATTTATACTTAAGTTCTGTTTTATTTAGTTAATTAAAAAAATATAGAAGTTAAGTTTATTTATTTTGTTTGTCTCCTTTTCTATCGTGTCACAGCTATTACTGGTATACGCTATTTTTCGAATGGACTATAAGCTATTAAAACGCAACCAAGTAGCGCCACGTAAAATAATTAACATTGAAATAATTAACTGTGATTTCAACATTATAAACAGATAACTAGTACATAGTTAAAAAATATGTATGGATATAAACCTTTGTAAACAGGCTAAAAGTTGAAAGTTTGCACCATCCCTAAGAAAATGGCCGTATCTTTGAACAAGTTCGGAGCTGTGGTTTTCTATTAGCGAACAAAGTTGGAAGTAGCAAGTTAGTTTGTGTGCTAATGACTTACGTAGCCGGAATTCACTGGTTTTAACTATCTACAGAGGTAACTATGGGTTATTGTTGTGCAATTGTGTTAATCTCAAAATAACACTTAAAAAAAAGTACGTGGCAAAAAGTGTTATTTTCAAGACAAAAGGTTGAAGCGAAGGAAAAATCAGTTAGCACTTTATTTCTTATATTATTTTAATAATTATGTAAGTAGGTACCTATAGTTTAAAATTTGACTTGTCTAAGTGCTTATTTTGTAACCCTAAAGAAATAAAGATTTTGATTTAGATACTTGATTTATTTAATGAAAAATTGGAATTGTGAAAAGAGGAATTTATAACTTCAGTTGGAATTGTGTAAAACTGCGGGCTGAAAAGATTCAGTGAATAAAAATAAAATCGGCCAAGTGATAATTAGACTCGCGCACGTAGAGTTCCATGCCATTTTCTGTATAAAAACGGCAAAAAAACTTCGTCTCTTGTATCTAACAAAAAAATATTAATTTTATTCTTTTTTATGGTATACTAGCAGCGCCTTGCGGTTTTACCCGCGTAATTGCCGTTCCTGTAAGAATTCCGGGATAAAATATACCCTATGTGTTATTCCAGACCTATCTATTTTCCAAATTTCAACCATATACATTTAGAAGTTTTTGCGTGAAAGAGTAATAAGAGTATCCATCCATCCATACTTACAAACTTACTTGTTTATAATTTATAGTAGGGTTAGGTAGTTGTTCAGTGGCAACAGAAATAAATACATCAACTGTGTCGTTCAACTGTTTAAACATTGGAACCAACGTTGATCTGCACATTCGGTGAGGCGTAGGTACACACGTTGGCTAATAAACTAGTTGTGTCCCGTCAGTCAGGGCCAATGTGAAGATGTCCGATACAGAAATCGAAACTGCTCTGAGCGCTTTTATAGTACTGAGTGCACATTTATATTTGTAACTGAAAAAAAAAGCCACGTCAATGAAGATGGTGAATCAGTGAGTAAAGATCTAGTTATACACTCTATTTTAAATATTCTAATCTAGCAAAGCGCCAACGTGTAGACAGATTGCGAGCGTTGGCGCAGATTCCTTTGATGAAACCGACACGAGCCGGCCAACTACCAACGCTCGCCCCGACGTTGGGACCAATGCCATTTTCTAGATCCACACGTTGGACGAGTAGCGTTGGGGCCAACGTGTGGAGCCAGTGTCACGGTTTCATGAGATGCAGCCTGGTGACAGACAGACACCGGAAACCTAGTAATAAGATCCCGCTTTACCCTATGGGTACGGAACCCTAGAAATCGTAGCAACTATGATAAACCATTGAGTTGGATAAGCTTTACAATTCTTCCACGCATTAGCTTCGCGATTGCAAGTAAATTGCAATCAATATAATGATATACACACTGAGTGACTAGCTCAGGTAGTTCTCACCATTTTATTGACGTAAGAACAATCCCGCATTAGGTACCGATCCCTATAAATTGGTGCGGGATTGGAGTCTCTAAATGGGTCGTATGAGTAGTTACTGTTCCCTAGTCATAAAATATATAGAGTGAGTGGGGGCAAGATGAAAAAAGGGGTAAGACAAAAAGTCTTCAATAACACCAGATTTATAGTACTTATTACAGTGCTGGAAACATCGTTAGGGCCACCAATTTGTTACTTATCACAACTCAGTTAGTGGTTGCGGCTGAGAACGCCTGGTTGTGTGTAAAGTGCAATTTTCTAAGACAGTGTGTTTTTCAGGATTCACAAAAGTGATTTCATCTTGCCCCGTGTCTTGTAAATTAAATTACAAGGCAGGTACGAGTGTTTCATTGAAACATCTGCCTATTATTTTTTGTACATATTTATGTAATTATTACTAAATCTCTCTATTTCTCGCATTTTAGAATTTATTTCAACTTTTCATCTTTCCCCATTTACATTTAACGGGGTAAGACAAACATATCAAAGTCTTAATCTTGACCCTTTTTCAGATTTCATACTAAAAGCCAGATATCCTCAAACTGTATCTTTGTGTAAGTTTCAGCAAGAAAAATAAGAAATAAAAAAAATATTGCTAAAAGTAGTAAAACAAAAAATAACAAGAATAGGGTATGCTAAGAAATGTGAAATAAAAAAAGAAATCCAATAGAAAAAGAAAATACTTTAAAAATTACAAAAGAAAAAAATAAAGAATTATTTATGGTGATAAAAAAAAATATTCATATAGGTTTCATCTGAAATAAAAAAAGTTTTCAGTTTTTATATGATTTTTCATTGATAGAAAATATTTTTTTTTCTTCAGTCAAAACTTATGCAAATTGGCTGCAAAGTTTGAGAATCTCTTCTTCAATCTTCCCCCAGTGGGGTAAGTTCGGAATATATTATATTTTTAAATTTGTTATATCTTTGTTAAAAATAGCTATTTTGGCACTACAGTCAGTTACAACTTTTTAAATTACTTAACACTATAGACTTAGGACCATAAACTTTGCCTAGGACCTGCCTAAGACACGTTTTAACGATTTTTTGAGATTTTGAGATTTTTATTCGATCTTACCCCGTCACCTTTTCATCTTCCCCCTGTTTCAATTAAGTAAAAATAATATTTTTAATTACAGTTTTCTACTTTTTGGACAGCTTTATCAGGCTGTTATTGACATATTATAAAAATCTAGTCTTTACTCTTTAATTATGTCTAATTTACTTTTAGCTAAAGTTAATATCTATTCTTCTACATGGATTCAAAAAAAACACTGACCATCTCATCAAAAAACCGTTCGATCTTGCCCCCACTCACTCTAAACCGACTTGTATATATCCAAGTCCCATCAGAACCTAGCCAAAAAAAATAGCCGTCAACAACAACAGGATCACTTGAAGCAAACTCAGTGATTGGTGAATTAGTAACTTGAGATCATCCGAAACCGTTCCATTTGCCGCCTGCGGATACGAACCCACTCTTTGAGTATTTAGGACGTATCTGGAATCAACTCAAAGATAAGGTAATGATATAAAAGATTGTTTATCAATAACTAGCAGGAACAGCCGTCCGCGTAGGTTTCGATTTTTTTAATTTTTTTTATGGGAAAATACTTTTGATGCACCTCTACAACCTCAAAGGAATAAAATATACTCGATGGCCATCAAAAAATCCCAAATTAAACTGAATAAAATCAGTTACTGCTTTTTTAAAAGAAACTATCCATTTTCTGACCATTTCCTATAACAAGGGAGTTGTTGGTTGAGTCCAGTAGCATAATAGTTCTGTGTCCCAAGTAAATGTGTTTGCAGACCCTTATCTCTGCGTTGTGTGGTTAGTTACCCGTTTTTGCCGTCATGTAAAATGATCCCACTCTGATGGACAGGGTATTTCGGGACTTGCCTTTTAGATTTATGAAGGAGCCAACTAGGCTTGACGGTCCGTTCCACGGTGATCTATTGTCCGTCATGAATCCTTATTTTCGTCGTCTGACTTACATTAGTCAACATCTTTTATTAGTCCATAGCTGGTCATAACCCTCCCGTCATGAATTCCTATTTTGGCCTAGGATAGCCGAGTCATGGTTTAGCCAGTTTGACTTACCTACCTAAGTCAACATCTTTTACTAGTCCACTGCTGGACAAAATCCTCCCCTCATAGCGGGAACTTCCTGAGGGAGAATGTGACGCAGCTATGGGAGCGGGCAGCAGCGCCTCTTACGAAACCATGGAGCTTGATAAATTATCATCTTCAACCTATAATAGTCCATTTCTGGACATAGGTCTCCTCTAATTAGAAAATTAGCGCCACAGCGGCCTGTGTTCAGCTTGCCTCACCCAGCATCTGCCTGCTCTTTCTTTTCTTTTTCTCTTTCTTTCTTTAAGATCTAAGATCTAAGTCTTCACACCTGACCGGAAGGCCAACTAGCCTACATTTGCCGAGCCGCGGTCTCTTCTCAAGAACCGGTTTATAGTCGAACAATTTTATTTTTACATTACGAAAACGCTGATTGAAAACAATGGCAATTGGGTATCCACGTTAAATCGTTATATCTAAAAACGTAAAATATTTGTAGTCTCGTGTTTGGTAAAAGCTAGCCTTTGTATTCAAAGTCTGTTTTTTTTAAGTGGTTAAAAGTCCCTACAACCCCTGACTAATTGAGTCATCATATGCAAGCCAAAAACTCAGGATTTATTCACAAAGGGGTGAACAACATGGAAATAATTGCGTACAACGCGAAGTGCACTTCTGTGAAGGTAGCCATTTTGAGAGCTAATTTCATACCTCCTACGCTTTATGAAGTTCTGGTACCCTGAAGTTTTGAAACAAGCTGATTTCAAAGAGAAAAGAGAATCTTTACAATCCTACTTATGTTTCTTCTACCAGATTGAGGTTGTTCAGTTGTGTAGCGTAGCGCTCCATTTTACTTATCGGAGCAATCTGCGATGCCAGCTATCTAATTTTAGAGCTGTAGCTCTAGCTGTAGTGTGCAAAGAAAATAAATGACTTCAAATTTGAATCGTGCACTCTTATACATAGATACACTTTACACTCAGACTATAGAACTATCTAGACGGAGCCCCAACGAAACCCGCACTGAGGCAGGTAAAATTAAGCCTTGGCGTGTACAAACACACTTACACACACACATATATGACGAAATTACGCCTTACCTTGTCAGTCCAGCTAAGCCGTCGCGCCGAGTGTCACGCAAAATTATTACGAGATTTAGAGGGACAAAATGCCTAATTATGTTTTGAAAGGGTGTGTAACGTGCATCCATCCTCCTCCATCAGCTCTGAAGACTATCAGGCGTTAAACTAAAGACTGCAAATAAAACATTCAACTAGTACTTAGTGACTTATAATTCCTCAAATTTACATATTGGACAGAGTTATCTCTAGAAGCCTACAAACACGACTGATGCCGTTTAGATCGGACACCGGCATTTTATAACGTTACCTCCAACGACTGCACTCGACTGGTTTTTGAAACTCCACACTATCATTCCAACCAATAGAAGCGTGAGTCGAACCAGCGACTGTTTCCACGACCATATTATAGGATTATTATTGGAGAAATGTTACAGGTGTTCAAACCAATCTTGCTACATAAAAAGCAGGATGGAATCACATTTCATGCGAAAGTACACCTGCACGGCAACACTCAGTACGAGCACACATGCGTTTACGAAACCGGCTTCAAAATCATTGTTGACAGCGCTCTGTCTAGGTAGTCTGAGACTTTACATAGAAAATATTCTGAACCCCGGAACAATAAGTACTTGCCTACAATATAATAAATGAACTTTCTGACGAGTCCAAGAACAAGTAAGCAAATAAATCACTTTGAGCTTGAATACCGACTTAAATACTAGGTACCTACTAAATCTAAAATAAACACAAAAACCATAAAATAAAAATCAGATCGCTAGAACGCAAGACGCGAGTTGATTGGCTGGTTGGCATTGACACTGACACTTCTTTCAGTTATTCATTAGTCGCCCAAACAACAAGAACAAAGTTTTCATTGCGTTATTTTTTCAATTCTCTTTGAGTTTCTAAGTAGTTTGTTCAATAATATAGTAAAGTTGTAAAGTTAGTTGCCAAATGAAAGGGATAGTGGTCAATTAATTAGTGTTAAAGTGTCCAAACTGTCTGATAGATTCAATATCTCACACAGACATGACCGGCTAAATCGACCAATCAAAGGCAGTATTATTTAAGAATCAAAGTAGAGAATTCGTTTAATAATAAAACAAGACGGTGATTGGTTGACAGCTTTATTGGTTTACTAGCTTTCCGATCGCGACTTCGCTCGTGTAGACTTTACTATTTTATCCTGTTCTTCAATATAATAGAACTAATGTCGACATGAAGTTATATATAAATATATTTCGTTGATGAAAAGTTACACATAGTATTCATCAACGAAATATTATTCCTTGATATTTATTAAGTAAACCGTTTTACACCATTTTTAGGAATATTTTGAAAAGTTCTGAAACTCTTTGAAACAAACGTTACCCGCAGTTTTAAATTCTTAGTATTTTGTGTAAAGTTTGGTGTCCCATGAGTCCAAATATAAAACTTCAGTAAAAGCAGCTGATATAAACATAATTAAAAATAACTAGTAAAACATCAGACAGGTGAATTACCTACTTAAAATTAATTTAATCGTTTTTTACACTATAAGTACGAAAATAGTTCAGGCAGACAATTATTTAATTTTTGTTTAAATAGAAAATAAATATTTTACATACATACCTACAATGGTATGTATGTAAAAGGTGTGTGTAAAATAGAGAGCTGGTGAGTATCTGGCTCAGAGCATCAGCATTACCATACTGCGTGGTAATGCAGCCAGTGTCTTGGAAACTCTTCCGACTGGAAATGACATGGATCAATTGCGCTACCTTTAGACTGTTTGCAACCGTCTGTAGGTAGCTCAATGGTTTCAATTGTATATACTACTTTTAATTTTTTCTATTCCTTGATTTGGTTTTTGTTTATTTATGACCAACAACGAAGTATTACAGAACAGTTACTAACATTATCGAGTGCACGGAAAACGGGCATCAAACTAGCAACCAGTAACGTTCAATGTGTAGTAGGTACCTATACCTACCTAACCTACGGTGGGGCAAGTCAAAAGCTTAAGGGACATGTCTAAAATGTTTAGTTCTCATAAAAACACAAGTTTTTTTATTATAAGTAATGAGTTACATTACAATGCTTATACATTTTTTTTTATCTTCATTTAACGAGCTTGATCACTATGTGACTATGTCGCACTCACTAAATAACAGAAAAAAAGAAAAGACCATAAAATTATATAAATAAAACAAAACAGAAACAAATGCCTATAAAAATCCGGTAATCTGATCGGAGTTGAACTAAACGTTGTATAAAATTTCACTAGATTTTGAACTTCTACCGTTTCTGGGTCTGACAGGGAAATATTAGAGTCAGCAAATTCTTGTAAAGAAAATTATTAATATTTGTAATAGTCCGGTCAAATTAGACAAAAAGGGGTGAGGTTACAAAAAATCCAACTAGGCTGAATATTGGTAAGATTGTTCAATACACTATTATCATCATCATCATCCTATATTAGTCCACTGCTGGACATAGGCCTCCCCTAATGAGCGCCATGGCGCCCTGTCTTCAGCTTGACGCATCCAGCATCTGCCAGCAGTCTATTATACTTAAATGAAATGTGAAAAGTCCTTATCGATCCGGCAAGTGCAAAAAAATTTACTCGGGGTCAAAGGTCACAAAAACGGGTTTTTCGCGATTTTCAACAAAATGGTAAGTTTTATGATAAAATTAGCTCAGACAAAAATTGTAGATCAACATTATCGGATAGCGGTCAACAGCTGTCGGTCGAAAGACGCCAGAGAGGTGGGCCAGTTGGGCCGAACCGGGCAGAGACGATTTCTTTTTTAACTTTTAACCCTCAGTTATTTCGTTTTATTACTTAAGCCAAACCTTTACGCTGGTGCATTTGTCTGCAATGCAGGGATAATGGCCTTCGCCCATAAAGCCGATGTAGCTTATCCGATCCCCATAGATGCAATCTTCAACTTATTACCCTATTTGGAATGCATATTGTTGCTGGGAAGATCCTTCATTATCCATATACACAGGGTCCGAATTCCACTAAATAAATGCTTTCACCACAATAGTACGAGTATCGTATAAAAACCTCTAAAAGCTTGTGCTAGTAGAATTACTAGCACTAACTTTTAGAGGTTCATTCGTAGCTGTAACGATTACGTTTATGACTAAGTACCAATATCACATTCTAATAATAAAATTCTCTACAAGCGCAAAAAATATTAGAAAATCCATGGAAGTAATAAGTACTTACTTCGTACAACGTAGTAATTATTACTTACTTCAATGTGAATACCAAATGCACAAGCGTCATTTTACCTCTAGTATGACGCTATGAATTTGGATAAAACCAAAGTCATGATCAATGGCCACATTGTTCCGGGACCGATCGTCGTAGATGGTAACCTCCTTGAAATTGTTTCCGAGTATACCTTGGGCAGATTGTACAGCTAGGTAAAACAATTTTGAGAAGGAGGCCAAGAGGAGGATCCAGCTAGGCTGGGCAGCATTTGGGAAACTACGTCAAGTCTTCTCGTCATCCATACCGCAATGTTTGAAAACGAAAGTTTTCAATCAGTGCGTCCTACCCGTAATGACCTACGGAGCTGAGACGTGGACACTCACGGTAGGGCTGGTCCACCAGTTCAAAGTCGCCCAGCGAGCTATGGAAAGAGCTATGCTCGGAGTCTCTCTGAAGGATAGAATTCGTAACGAATACATCCGACAGAGAACCAAAGTTATCGACATAGCTCAAAGAATTAGCAAGCTGAAGTGGCAATGGGCTGGCCATATCTCGCGAAGAACCGACAACCGTTGGGGTAAACGTGTTCTTGAGTGGAGACCGCGACTCGGTAAACGTAGCGTAGGACGCCCTCCGGCCAGGTGGGATGACGATCTGCGAAAGACTGCTGGCAGGTGCTGGATGCGTCAAGCTGAAGACAGGGCGCTATGGCGCTCATTGGGGGAGGCCTATGTCCAGCAGTGGACTAATATAGGTTGATGATGATGACGCTATTGAGACCTTTGTTTAAATTAGTGGAATTCGATCCCTGGTACATTCTAATAATAATAACACTTTTAGCGCCCATGATGCTATCCTGCTCGTTTGGCCGCAGCAGTCTAGATTGTTACTATAACTTGTATACTTATCTCGTTGTAACTTATCTACAACTAGCGACCCGCCCCGGCCTCGCACGATTTTATTATACGTATAAACCTTCCTCTTGAATCACTCTACCAATTAAAAAACCGCATCAAAATCCGTTGCGTAGTTTTAAAGATTTAAGCATACACAGGGACATAGGGACAGAGAAAGCGACTTTGTTTTATACTATGTAGTGATGTAACCGAAACCGTACATTATAGCACTTTTTGGCTGAGAAAGGTGAAGTGTTAGCTTACAGGTTTGTGAAGCTGTTTGTCTCATCATCATCATCTTCAGCCTATATTCTCTCTCAAACTCTTAACTCTTTCTTCAGCTTGTCGCATCCAGCATCTGCCAGCAGTCTTTCGCAGATCTGTTTTTGTGAAGGAAAAAATCCTAGTGGTAAAGTCCAGCAGATTTTTACCACAAGCACCCGGAAACTTAGCTCGTCGTCCAGACGCATCACTAAATTACTTCTCTTCAGCTGAGTACCCTACACTGGTAATCGTAGTGTCAGCTCTACTAGCTCTACTATAGCTCTACCAGTTATTAATCTGGAGTTAATTAACCCCACTCTTCTACTCTATACACGTCCTGTGCGTACACAGTCATCGCGAACAACTTGTAATCTTTGACCACGCGACGGTTGGAAGGTTGTTTATCATCATAATCATCATCAGCCTATATCAGTCAACGGCTGGGCATAGGCCTTCCCTAATAAGTGTTATAGCTCCAGTCTTCATTTTGAAGCCTCCAGTATCTGCCTCCACTCTATTGCAAATTCTCACTACATTTGCCGAGTTGCGGTCTCCACAAAAGAACACGTTTACCCCAGTGTGTATCGGTTCTTCGCGAGATATGGCCGGCCCACTGCCACTTCAGCTTGTTAATTCTTAGAGTTAGTTGGTTCTTTGTTTCATTACGAATCCTATCGTTCAGAGAAACTCCGAGCATAGCTCTTTCCATAGCTGACCTACCATGCTCTACCGTGAGTGTAGACCTCAAATAACTTCCCTGACATACACAGGTTATGGTAGAATAACCCTCTAATCTGCATCCCGGGTAGTCTAAATACTGCCACTGATCTTTTGAATACCTTGCAAAGAACTACATCGGTTTGTTCGTGTAGCCAAATGATCACCGCTGTACTGGCCCCAAAGCTAGGCTAAAGCTATTAGTATTATTGACCTGACAAAATAAGCACCTATACCGCAATTCAAAAACGTAGATAATTTTGTAAACAAATTAGTTACGAAACCAATAAAAATGAAGGACTTGTTCCAGCGTCGTGGGGTGAACACGACCCGCGAGATGCGGAGCAACAGCTACTCGCACCGCCTGATAACACCTGAACACAGACTTCAAAAATCTCATCGCTCAGTCTATGTCATGGGACCTTCCGTCTATAATCGATTGCCAGTGAAAATACGTGATGCACCTTCCACGCCTGTATTTAAAAATAGATTAAGAAAATATTTAACAGAATCGGTGTTCTATGACGTGCAGGAATACCTGGAACTACCGCCTTGTTAATTTAAATAAAATTGTATATTTATATAAATTATTATATAAATATTATTATATTAATATTTATAATATTTTTTTTTATATTTGCTCCCCTTGGATTCGAGACCCTAGGTCCGTGGGGTACCGAGGCTCTCCGGGTTTTTAAAAAATTATCTGAGCGTCTGGTCGATGCGACGCGTGACCCGAGAGCTGGTGAATATCTGGCTCAGCGCATCAGCATTGCCATACAACGTGGTAATGCAGCCAGTGTCTTGGGGACGCTTCCGACTGGTATTGACATGGATCAATTGAGCTACCTTTAGACTGTTTGCAACCGTCTGCGGTTAGCTCAATGGTTTCAATTGTAAATACTAGTTGTAATTTTTCTATTCCTTATATAAATTGTTATAATATTTTAATGAATAATTCATATAATTTAATTAATTATAATTATTCTGACATGTTATTTAAGAATAATGAATAAATTCTGTATTTCTGTATTTCTGATATTATTAGCTACATATTCGTAGCTTTCATTCATCATTCCATTGGTCTTTCATTCGTTATCGAACTCAAAATAGTAAACTTAAGTAAGTACTTAGGTATATTGTAACATCTAGTTACTTATTTAATAACATAATTAGATCACATAGCTCACTAGTATATACAATTATAACAAACTCTTAAAAATCTAAGCCGTCACCAGAAGGCAAAGTACCCAGAATGCTGGCAGCATTGCCACGTTGAATGGCAATGCTAATTCGTTGACCAAAATAGAAGCCAGCATTCTTATCTCCTGTGGACTCTATGAGAAGTTTCGTAAGATCTTTAAAAATTGTGTGTGCCCCAGGACCCCAAGGACCAAGGGTTTCCACCCCAAATGGCTCAAATAGGTAACCTCGGTCAAGATTAGCATATTTTCGCCGTTTGAGGGACTCCGCTGATGAAGCTGCGGAGCCAGCCCTTGCTGATGTCCCTGCCAGATGTGAAGGCGCTAGAGTATCTACACACGTGGCATCCAAAGGCCGACCCATCTTCCAGGGAATCAGAGTCATACCGTCAGGTCTTTTACCATCATCTCGCATAAGGCCACGTGGTTCAAGTGTAGCAGCTACACTGACGCTGGTAAAGGCCCGACGGATGATATCGTTAATTGAATTATGGCGGGACACACGTCCTGCACTAGAGACACATGCCAATGCATGGTGACCAAGCTTGTCCACGTTTTCACCACACTGGCAACGGTGTGCAACTAGGCAAGGGGAACCTAAACGCAAGGAGGTGGCCACCCGAAATGAGTTGTTGTCTAAAAGGGTACCTAGATTTTTAGAAGGCAGAACATGTAACCAAAGTCCTGATTCCCACTCAGAAACGGCGAGTAGACGGGCACGTTCTATTGAGCTGGTAGACGTATTAATAAGATTTTTCCGAACCAGCTCACAAAGTGGCTCATCCCATAGCCTCTGAGAAGACAGGACTTTTGGAAGATTGGTGTCAGGACAGGCTATTTTCCATAAGCCTAGTGCTTCGCTGTAATTTCAAAATTTTGAGAACATTTTCCCAAAATTTTATGAATAAGATCTTTAGTACCATGAACTGATGATAGAAAACCTGGGAGTGAAACACTAGAAATTTCTCGAACACCTAAACCACCGAATCTAATAGGAAGAGTGGCCTGGTGCCATGCTCGGTCATCCAAAGGAATATTGAAAATTTAAGTTAAGTTAGTACTTAACAGAATCCAACAGTTTTGGAGTTGATAATAAACAGTTAAAATTTCACGAATCCATAATTTTAACAATTCAAGATTCTAGGAAGGAGAACCCTTGAGATTTGCTTGTATTTTTTGTAGTTGGACTAATGATACAGTGATGTATTATTTATATAACTAGTTGAACTACTCAGTTGAACTACAGTATCGGAGGGGAACTTGCATCTTTTTCGCTGCGCTTGAGCAATTATGCATTGTTGAAGTTTTTGTTTTAGTTTTTAGTTGTTAGCTTGCTGTTACCATGTTGTTCTCTGTTATTCTTATCCGTTTTTATTAGGTACGCTTTCATAAATGTCATTGTTTACAAAAATATCTATGATTCTAAAAAATATGTGTGACTATAGACAAATTCTGGCGGTGTGCCCTAGTTCGGGCAGTAAAAGCGTTGAAATCAAATAGGTAGTTAATTAGGTAGATTAGATAGATAATTTCTTTATTGCAACATCAAAATATGTAACAGAGAAGCTACTAATAGTTAGGTAAGGGATTGTTAGGGAAACTAATAACGGTTAGAGATTGTGTATGTAATGTGAGTGATATCACAAAAGTAATAGTACGCGACAACGTAATGTAACATCACGCCATCACCCCAGATATCGAAGCATTACCCATCACAACATAACGCGTTCGGTTTAGTTAGAGATTGTGATGTGAGCGAGTAATGCAGAACGTTCATTCGGGCAGACTCGTATTCGTTCGTACGTAATACTTTTCAGTTCGTTTGGCATTTTGCTGCGTGCGAAAGAGACCGCGGATAAAATCGGGTACCAAATCGTTAGCTTCCCGTACCTACTGTACCTACCTATACACTAGCCAAACTCGATGTAGAATGTTTGTAAACAAACCACGACACAAAAAACTAAAATTCACTTGCTTGGCGTCGAATTTTAGATATGAGTGTACGAAATATTTAGTTAAGGAAGGATCTTAAATCGACAAGTAATGTAAATTGCGTATAAAAAGGCGCGGCAACAGAGTGTATTTTAGGTTAGGTATGGGCGGCTTGTTTACAAACATTCTACATCGAGTTTGGCTGACGTATAGATGGTGAGATTTAGAAAAACTTTTAATGAATATTTTTGTACCTACAATGGTAGATTGGAGTTTTTTTACTTTAGATTGAATCCATTAAATCAACATCATAAATAAAACACAAAAATCTATCTTCGTTTTTAAATTAAAAATCATTGTACCTACTTAGGTATACTTAGGGTCCTGCCACTGGTAGTGGATTCAAAGCCAAGTCTCCGTAGCCGAAATCGGCCAGGAAGAATATATATATATATATACTTAGGGTCTATTTATTACGAAGTTTGAAAATTTCGTTCGTAGTTCAAATTTCTTACTATAACTTCACATTCTTACAAATGCGAAGAGGTGATATTTTCGTTCGTAATACTAGTCCGGCATCATCTTGAGCGCGTTATGTTTCGTTTAATGGTGATATTACAAAGTGATATCACCTTTTTGTGAGGCCATAGTAATAAGGCATTACGTTCTACTGTACTGTTTTGCGCATGTCTAAAATAGTGCTGTTATTGACCTTAAATGCTGCTTGTCTGATTGTAACTACCTGATAAAATATCTACCTACGTATTTGTACGTAGGTAGATATTTTATCAGGTAATAAAGTTTGGCTAATTACTTTCTAGTGTTAATGTTGGTGGCAGTAATTGGAATCTGTCTACGGTAATCATAATTAGGTAGGTACATGAGGCCTTGCAAGAGATGAAAAGATGAGTGGAGGGAAGGGAAACATCTGTTTTTTTTTTGTTTCACCTGGGTATTACATTTAAATTTAAATACTTAACATTTTTATAACGATTTGGATCTCGTGTCTGGAAATAAGGAATTTATTATTAGATATATTATTGTATTATCAGTGCATACGACACGCCACATGACACATTTTAATAGGTACTCAGAATGGTTACATAAAGAACTAAACCTAATACAACTATTTTTGAAATAACTAAAGCCAAAAGACGTACTGTATAAAATACCTACAGCTTGTTTCACATAATTTTATTATAACTAATTAACGATATCCCTAAAGGAGAATTCACCTATGGTTTATACACCTACGGTTAGAACAACTACAATTAAGTAACCTAATGTTGATTGAAATAACGGACGACTCACCTACAGACCTGTGATCAGGATTTTTTTTCATGTATATGTAACATATTATATATTTTTTTATTGAGTCGTGAAGAAAGTCACTAGGGATGCAACTTTGGTTCAGGTGATTGATCCCAAAGTTCAATGACCTCAGCGTTAGAGGTCAATGAACTCAAAAAAAACATGAAGAATTACCCCGATACAGAGCATTCCGATATGAGTTGATTAGGTTCAATTCGAGTGACGGATCCGTCCGACAGAGTACCCCGACTCCACGTGGTCTTGTGCGTGGCGCCTAGGGCGTGCAAAACCGGAAAGTTTTCAAAACCGGTTTTGATTTTCGGTGTTGAGGGCTCAAAACCGAAAACCGGTTTTAAACCCGGTTTTAGCAAAAAAAAAACGGCGTTGCTGGTGAGGAGAGGTCAAATGTCAAGCAGGATTGGTCTATTCTATGTACCAGCTTCTGATTGGTAAAATTTTGACAAAGCGTGACCATCACCTACCTACCGGGTCAGATAAGTTTGTGGTACCGTTATGTAAAAGATGTATAAGTATTTTTCTAGGAGTACCTAAGACTAAGAGTGAAACACTTCTGGGAACCATGAATTTAATACGTGACAATGCTGCAGCTATTAGCTGTTCCCACGAGTGGTCACGAATCGGCTCGCCAGGAGACTTGACGAGTTCCAGCCACCAGAACAGGCCGGGTTCCGCGGAGGATATGGCACCATAGACCACATTCACACAGTGAGGCAGATTATACAGAAGTCCGAAGAGTATAATTAGCCCCTGTGTCTCGCTTTTGTGGGCTATGAGAAAGCCTTTGACTCCGTCGAAACTTAGGTTTTTCTGGAATCTTTGCAGCGATGCCAAGTAGACTATCGTTCTATAGAAGTGCTGAGTTGTCTCTACGAAGCTGCCACTATGAGTGTCCAAGTACAGGACCAGCAGTCTAAGCCCATCCAATTGCTCAGAGGAGTGAGACAGGGGGATGTCATATCCTCTAAACTATTCACAAGTGAATTGGAAGACGTGTTTGAGACGCTGGACTAGAAAGGTAAGGGCATTAACATAAACGGCGATAACATCTGATGACACAGTCGTAATTGTGGAGTCGCTAGAGGAGCTGGCCCACAGGATGGACGGCCTAGCCTTAGCCTCGCGACGCATCGGTCTTGGCTTGAATTTGGACAAAACCAAAGTCATGCATGATCAATGGCCACATTGTTCCAGGACCCATCGTCGTAGATGGCCACCTTCTTATAATTGTTTCCGAGTATGCTTACCTTAGGCAGATTGTGCAGTTGGGTAAAAACAATTTTAGAAGGCCAATAGGGGGATCCAGCTGGGCAGGGCAGCATTTGGGAAACTAACATTGGGTCTTCTCGTCATCCACGCCGCAATGTTTGAAAACGAAAGTTTTCAATCAGTGCGCCCTACCCGTAATGACCTACGGAGCTGAGACATGGACACTCATGGTAGGGCTGGTCCACCAGTTCAAAGCCGCTCAGCGAGCTATGCTCGGAGTTCCTCTAAAGGACACGAATCGTAACGAATACATCCGACAGAGAACCAAAGTTTTCGACATAGCTCAACGCATTAGCAAGCTGAAGTGTCAGTGGGCCGGCCAAATCTCGCGAAGAAACGACAACTGTTAGAGTAAACGTGTTTTTGAGTGGAGACCGCGACTCGGCAAACGTAATTTAGGACGCCCTCCGGCCAGGTGGGATGACGATCTGCGAAAGACTGCTGGCAGATGCTGGATGTGGCAAGGTGAAGACAGGGCGCTAAGGCGCCAATTGGGGGAAGCCTATGTTGTTGATGAATGCTGCATAGATTTGATTTAGACCTGTGTCGATGGCGATTGATCACGGATACTCGATCGTATTTGTAAACAAAAACTAATTTTAATTCGTATCGTACATGTTAAGTTATAAACCATTAAATTTAAGTTTTGATAGAAAAGCGACCGATCATTCATGTAATGCAACTAAGCTTAGTCTCTTTCTTTTGCACTCATTTTCGTGACGTTTTTTACTTCACACGTACCTAAGAAATAAGTTGTGTGTCACGTGTTGCGGGTCTTAATTTAGGCATTTTATTCAGTAGGATAGTTTAGATCGTGCATATTGAAAGATACTCAGTCAACTAGTCGAATCAGATCGAACAGGTCACGAAATATGAGCGATCAACACAGGTCTAATTTGATTTGCTATACAGGGTGTTAGTGTGAACACCGTTGTCCTTGAAACCATAGGTTCAGCATCATGAGTAGAATCCAAAACCGATGAGAAAAGCTTCACACCTATTTTAGTTTTACTAGATTTTGATATTTCATGTCTTCGCTATCATACACGATGCCATAGTCACTCTACATACTTTAACTACCTACGTAAGTACTTATACCCGCGCCTTACTTGGATCGTAACTTCATTACTTGTGCCCTTCGGGATATTCGCACAGAAGGTGATCCGACACTGAGGTGCACATGCCACGTGTCGCCTGGTCGAAGTACTTGTGTCACGTGTTTGTGAGCAAACGTTTAGTGTTTATAAAAATTTTCTTTAAAAATGAGTAAAAAATAGAATCATTTTTTTTCATCCTTTTTGGATTCTACTCATGATGCTGAACCTCTGGTTTCAAGGACAACGGTGTTCACACTAACACCCTGTATAAAAAACAATATTACTGAGGTTATTCTTAAAAAAAAAATATTTCTCTGAAAATAAAGATAATTAGCATAGGGAAGTTCTACTCTTACGTTAGGAATGATAAACCCTTTTTATTTACGGAATAAAACAACGATGGACGGCATTAAAGTAAAATCAGCTTAAGACCAACCTGCTGTTTTATTAATTCTACTTATCATCGTCTCAAAAATACAGGTAAATGAGAAAACACAAAATATATTATAATTAACAAATAGATAAGAAGCTAAGCGTGTCGTCGCACGCAAGTGCTGTGCACGTGCTCTCCTGGCAAGTATATTCGGGCGACAATGCACGCAGGTGGGTTGCAGGAGTCGCGTAGCGTGGTTGCGGAGGGAGGAGTGTAGGTTAGTTTGGTATAGGTTGCATTCAGATAATATTTCATGACACAAAATTACATATTTCTTAAGTGCTTTTGAAAAACGTGGATCTAAATCAAATTTTAATTAATTTACGGGAAAACCGGAGCTAACACCGGTTTTGTCTCTCAAAACCGGTTTTGAAGAAATGGTAAATTTTGGCCGGTTTTCCGGTTTTCAGCAAAACCGGTTTTCGGTTTTGCACGCCCTAGTGGCGCCCCTAGAGAGTATTTAATAAGCCGGAGGCGCGAAGGGAGTGCAGCCTCACCTCCGCAGCTTCGGTTTTTTGGTCGTTTTCGGCGACCAGCCTCAGCCGCTGCGGCACGCGCGGTACCTGTCCCTTGTTACGCAATGGCGGAGAGGCTGCACTTCCCGAAGCGCCGGAGCTATGGCGAATCGCGATGGAACCAAAAAAACATGAAAAACTACCCGCACTACGACGCATAGAATTAAAAAAATACAAAAAAAGTCAACTATCGGGCATCGGGGCACAACTAGTTTTAAAATTAATCCAACGCGGTGCGCAATATTGATAAACCACAGGCGAATCGTCCATTAGTTATTTCAAACATAGTGCAAACATCCAATATCTTAAAAAAACATTAGATTAATCGTTCGTTAGTGCAATTAATTATAGTTTAATTAAAATTATGTAAGTTAAACAGTACCTGAGTCGGCTATATCCGTTATGAACATATGTGAATTGACCGTAGTTATATCGAAAGTAGTTATGATGGGTTTAGTCATTATAATGTACCTAACCCTCAGAATACTACAACGCCTACTCGTGGCAACACTTAGGGATGATGGACTTATGGTTTTGTGTTTCAAGCGCTCATAATAACTATCTATTGAAATTGATTTACTAAAAATACGTCTCTTTATGTATACTTTCATATGAAATGTGATTCCATCCTGCTGTTTATGTCTCGAAGATTGGTTTGATTGAACACCCTTTCACAACACAATTCGGCATTTTGTCCCTACAAATCTCGTACTTAATAACGTTGCGTGATACTCCGCGCGATGGCTTAGCTGGACTGACAAGGTAGTAGGCGTAGACTTAAGCTAGGTTCATATTGCTGTGTCGGGGTGTGTTGTGGCGCGACAGAACGCTATCGGTCTCATAGATTTAGTATGACTAGATTCACATTAGTAGCTTGTGTTGGGGTGTGGCGCGATCTGTCGCTAATGTGAATCTATTCATACTAAATCTATGAGACCGATAGCGTTCTGTCGCGCCACAACACAACACACCCCGACACAGCAATATGAACCTAGCTATAGTTTCATCATTTATGTGTGCGTGTGTGTTTGAACACGGCAAGGCGTAGTTTTACCTGCCTCAGTGCGGGTTTCGTTTGGACTCCGCAGCTCCGTCTAGGTAGTCTGAGCTACCTCTAAACTCATTAGCAGACGATAATGAGCTAATTAGTTTTTAGTGAATGCTATAATTTAAAAGTCTATATAAACTGCAACACAATAGGCATGTATTTCAAGCAATATATCAAAACCAATGTGGCTATCCCGTCTTACTGCCTTTACTTGCTTGGCTTAAAATGTATTTCATTATGTTATTATTACAGGTATCAATGTTCCTCATGTGGATAAATGTTTCTTTTGAATTAAAACTGACTCCTAAACAAAAAAAGATGTTACTCAAGGAAGCGAAGAACCCTCATCTTTATACAGGTAAGAAAAAAATGCATTTTAAACGATATTAGACCCAACCCAACGTCTTTAATAGAAGTCATCAATTCCAAGTTCTTCTTAGAGGACTCTTAGTCACCTATTCAAATAACATATTGTGTACTTAGTAGATACAGAGTTGGAAGTAGGTATGGAAATAGGAAAAGGTAATAAAAAATGATTTAAAATCAGTTTGTTTTTAAAAGATTTTTAAAAATGATTTTTAGGTAATTTCAATTGTAAATACTACTTAGTTGTGATTTTTCTATTCCTTGATTGTAATTTTCGTTGTTAATAAAGATGTATACGATTTCAATCTTTTTAAAAATATAGAACAATAAACCTTTATACCTTGTTAGGTTGTTAGTTTAGTAGCTCCATGCTTTTTTATCGTCCCAAGGTTTTTTATCTTCTAGCCAGAAAATCTGATAATTATTATTATGTAGTAAGTCCTTTTACAAAGAATAATATATTTTTTTTTATTATTTATTGCCAATTTCTCATTTTCATTCCACTTGGAAGTTTGATGTAGAAGTGGAGGTAGGTGCGTGAACCCACGTCTCTACATCGAACCTTTCTATAATTGCCCTTTTAAGAAACATTACATACCAACTGGTGGATATTGAATCCAGGTTGTAGGTAATGCTAGTATTTCCATCCTTATTTCTCAACCCCTCTCTCCTATCCTATCCCGCATGCACATGTCAAATCGCGCCATCCTGCTCTAACGATGGCCGATGGCTTCGTATGAAGAGAATGAACAGTCTCAAGTTGCGCTAGCGCCGGAACAAGCTAACGACATCCACCGCGCAATTAAATTACCCTTGTTCTGAATATTGATGAAATAACCTAAATCTAACGTGTGTACACATAACTTCGAATGATTTTGAAGAACCTCCCCTTTGCAAGTGTTTCTCAGTGTTGTGTAAGGACTCTGACGCTGCATCAGCCACGGCCGCCGCCCCAACGCCACGACGACAGGTTAGTGCATGTGTCCTGAACCTACTTCCCTATGTACTGCTGTCTACTGTATGTCCTCACATCATCCCTACGACAGCAGGCCGTTCTCTTCCTGGAAATACTTGCGTAACCCTATTTAAACCGCAGATACAGTCCACTTAAAATATCCCGAATCATCCTGTGATTTATGAGTGGTTTAGTAAAGAACCAGCTACTACAAATAACCACCACCAACCATTTTGACCTAGATGTGGGCAAACGAGTTTATTCCTATTCCTAGTATTAATAAATTTATTTATTTTTGTCCTGTTGCCACTGAACGCATACCTGAGTTCCTATGTAGAGGTAATATATCAAATTGTTAGGTGTTTGTATATAGTATATTGTTATGTATGTATGTATATAAACAGAAGTATTATACTTATATAAATGTAGGGTAATTATGTAAGCACACAGATCCCCTTATACTATCCAATGATTCTATCCATCCACGGTTGTCTGGTAGAGATCTCTCTTCAGTGATAAGACCGCCAATTGTAACTTAGTCTTAGTAATTTTATTGTTTATTGTTATTTTTATTTAAGTGTGCAATAAAGCGTTTTCTGTATATATCTATCTTATATTTTTACTATAGTTTTACGCTCGCGTCTTCGCATGCGAAGACTAAACGATTTTGCCTGCTCTTCGATTTTAATAGTACAGAACTACAAATCTTTTCACCCAGTTAGGGGTAGTAAATGAATGAATAAATATATTCTTTATCGTTCTAAAGGGTAAGGAGGAAGGATTAAAGATAATAAAAGATACGTAGAAAAGTATAATAAATATAAGAATAAATCTATATATATAAAAATGAATCCCTATTTCCCTTGGTCACGGCATCACGCCTGAACGGCTGGACCGATTTCGCTAATTCTTTTTTTGTTCTGTTCGTTATTATCAGGAGGAGGTTCATAAGAAAGAAAAAATTAAGGAAATTGCGCGGAAAATGCGAATTCTATGTATATTCATAATTAAGACAGGACAACGTCGGGTCAGCTAGTAAACAAATCTATACATATAATAAAATCGTAGAGGTCGAATTTCTGTACAATGAAAAAAAAAGCCATAAACCGAGTCAGGGAGATGTAAGGAGTATAATACAATTGATTTCATTTTGTTTCAATTTTCTTATTTCTCTGTTTGTCTGTTTGTCTGTCTGTTTGTACGGGATAATCTCCGAAACTACTGGACCGATTGTTATGAAATTTTGTATGGTGGTAGCCTAGCTCCCTGGTCAACATATAGGATACTTTTTATCCCGATAAATTAAAGAGTTCCCGTGGGATAGCTAAAAAACTTTAATTGAGTAAGTACTGAATACTGATACTGCCAATATCATGAAATTTCATATTAACAACTTTTAACTAATCCCATATGAAAGTACACATATAGTAGGTACCTACACCGAGAGAATTCAGTTCACTGCTGAATATCACAAAGTCTGCCTGTCGCGCGGGCTCAGAACGCGCGAGCGGGCTATTGCGGATGGTCACGACTCAAAGATACTAAAAAGTAATTTGTAATAAGAGTAACAGCAATATTTTTTGTTAGATTCATTATCATCATCAGCCTATATTAGTCCACTGCTGGACATAAACCTCCCCTAATGAGCACCATAGCGCCCTGCCTTCAGCTTCCCGCATCCAGCATCTGCCAGCAGTATTTCGCAGATCGTCATCCCACCTGGCCGGAGGGCATCCTACACTACGTTTGCCAAGTCGCGGTCTCCACCCAAGAACACGAGTACGCCAAGGGTTGTCGGTTCTTCGCAAGATATGGCCGGCCCACTGCCACTTCAGCTTGCTAATTCTTTGAGCTATGTCGATATCTTTGTTTCTCTGTCGGATGTATTCATTACGAATCCTATCCTATAGAAAAACTCCTCACATAGCTCTTTCCAAGGCTCGCTGAGCGACTTTGAACTGGTGTACCAGCCTTACCATGAGTATCCATGTCTCAGCTTCGTAGGTCTGTTGGATTAGTAATATCTTAAATTAAATTTGTTTTCTTAAAAACATTATTTGATAACAATATTCGGTTTTTTATTAACTTAGGCATTAAATAAGTACTTATACTGTAGCATTTATTTTAAATTCTTATTTGTACACAATGCTTAGAAAAAGGTCGAGTCTCTCTCAGTACTTACTCAAGAGAAGCCAAAAAATTAAGGATGACTAGATGCCAAGAATCTACTGAAGATCGTGAGGCGAGACTTTCTGTGGCTCGAGAACGCCAGGCAGTATGGAAAGTTCTTCTTAACTATAACCCAGTCTAAGAGCTGATCTTGAACGTCATTACGTTGTCTGGGAAAGTAGTGAGGCAAGGACTACGCTCGACTCTCTGAAACATTCACTGGAAGAGAGGCACGCATGAGCTCTCAGCGTAGTTACACGAATGCGTTTCCATTGCTGAAAACCAGTGAAGAAAGAGATGCACGAATTACAGCTGATCGAGAACACCATACGTTGTCACGAGTCTCAGAGACCTTTACTGAAAGATAGTCTCGCTTGAGCTCTCAGTGTAGCCGTACGGCTGCGTCTTATCATCATCATCAACCTATGTTAGTCCATAGCTGGATATAAGTGCCACAGCGCCCTGTCTTGAGCTTGACGGATCTAGAATCTGCCAGCAGTCTTTCGCAGACCGTCATCCCACCTGGTCAGAGGGCGTCCTACACTACGTTTGCCAAGTCGCGATCTCCACTCAAGAACATCTTTACTCCAAAGGTTGTCGGTTCTTCGCGAGATATGACCGGCCCGTTGCCACTTCAGCTTCAGTTGATAATTCTTTGAGCTATGTTGTATGTTAACTTTGGTTCTCTGTCGGTTGTATTCGTTACGAATCCTGTGATTCAGAGAAACTCCGAGCATAGCTCTTTCCATAGCTCGCTGAGCGATTTTGAATTTGGAGACCAGCCCTACCGTCAGTGTCCACGTCTCAGCTCAGGTCACGGGCAGGATGCACTGATTGAAAACTTTAGTTTTCAAACCTTTACCCTGAAAAAGACGCAGTCGACGCGGCCTGCCTCCAAGATGACCGAGATCGCCTTTAAAACTATTGCATACTCAACAAGCTTGATTGAAACATTTCTAAATGCTATGTCTGTTCTTTTACCCGTAAACCTTTTGTCCTTAAATTAAATAAAAAGACACAATTAACAAGGTTAGTCAAGATAAAATATCTGCGCGTTACATTTGATATTAAACTGTGATTTGACGAACACATACAATAGTTGGGAAGGCATCGAAAGCGTTAGGTTTCAACCTCAGGATGTCCCGCGATTTCTAAAATATAAAAACTTTTAAAATACTCTACTGTTTTTATGTGCGCAGCCACTCACAGGTATGTAACCCTAAGTATAAAATGTATATAAAAAAGAGAGAAAAGATTTCTACGATATATGCAGATGTCGCAAATTTCATTTCATGACTCTCAAGGAACGAAGTGCCATAGCGGATCTATGTCCTCGATCAATTTGGCCGTTGATCATGACTTTGGTTTTATCCAAGTTCATGCCAAGACCGATGCATCGCGAGGCTGAGCCTAGGCCGTTCAGCATGTGAGTCAGTTCCTCTAGCGACTCTGCCATTACGATTATGTCATCAGCGAATCGCAGCTGCAGCTAGATCGCTGGAAACCAGTGGGATGTATGGCTTACAGCTGATCGAGAACGTCATACGTTGTCACGAGTCTCAGAGACCTTTTGTGAAAGAAAGTTTCGCTTGAGCTCTCAGCGTAGCCGCACTGCTGCGTCTCGATCGCTGAAAACCAGCCAAGAAAGAGAAGCATGACTTACAGCTGATTGTGAGAGTCATTCGTTATCTAACACCTCACAAACTTTTACCCAGCGTGAGGAGCATTTACGTAACGCTTGAAATCGTCAAAATATTGTTAGAGCAAAAATGAAATACGACAGAAAGAAACCGAAGAACAACACCAAGCTCGGTTGGAGTCTGATCGACTTCGGTACTTGCTCAATAGAATGTCGATTTTATCTGAAGTTTCAGATTATTTACAATACTCTGAATTGAGAAAGAATAAAGTGCGTTTACATATTCACCAAGGATTGAATATGCTTCATTTTCATTTAGGTATACTTTTTGTTAGGCTTTATGTTAGTTTCTCTATGTAAGTCAGCTATCCATTGTTCCAAACCAGTTTATATCGAATGTTGTCTTCAAAGAAGCATTATAAGGTATTTCGATCTACAATTTATTATAATTGAAGGAATAAAAAAACCACGCGGACGAAGTCGCGGGCATCAGCTAGTAAATAAATAATTCTGGACAATACAGTCAGTTTGACACAGCCTCATCCAAGCCCAAGCTAAGCAGAACTTGTGTTATGGGTAGGTATACTAGATGACTGATAATTATACTTAGGTACTTAATACAAAACATAGAAACCTAGATATTTTGAATAGGGAGTCATTTAAGCATGTTGCGAAAAGGAGAGACGTCGTCATATTTGCGTAAACCAAATAATAATATGTAGCTAATAGGTACATGGTTATAGGTTTCTAATGAGTAACCTCTTAAAGGCGACTTGGGTGAATCAAGACTAACAACTTTTGTTCTACGACTTTTGCCAAAACGTTATACATCTCCAATTTTATTTCTTTTTAGTTTTGGCGGACATTTCTATCAACCCCCGCTCACCTCACCGCAACCCCTTTTTTGCTAGATATAGAACTGGAAGTTTGCTTATAATATTTTTTTTATGGGAAAAATCATTTAATAAGAAAAAATCGTAGAACAAAAGTTGTTAGTCTTGATTTACCCAAGTCGTCTTTTTGAGATTAGTCATTAAACACCTATAACCCTGTATAAAAGTTTTGAACGCACTCAGGTTTTCTTTTCTGAAAATGCTGTGTGGATTGTCCAGAATTATTTATTTATTTATTTACATAGGACGGACCGACCGTAACCTAAATATTAATTAAATTGATTTAGGTTTTTATTATTAAAAAAATATATGTTACAGAGGACCCGTACGATGCCGAGGACAGAACAAACCCGACCGATCTTGATGAAATTTTGAATATAGACGCTGGTCGGTACACTCCAATGACGTTCAATTACCACAACCATCAGAACTCTTACCCGCCTGTTAATTATGCTCCGGAGACAAATGATACGTGCATCAATAGTTACATCGCATGTCTTATTACGCAGTAAGTACATAATATACTCTGATTTAGAATAATAGATATTTTTTACATAAGGTGTCGGCGATGGCTGCTCAAAACTTTAATTCGAGGTGTTCCGTAATACTAAAAATGATGACTGAAAACTTTTTTAATTTCGGACAAAGTTTTGTACACTATAACAAAATAAACTATGTCAAAACTTATTTTATTGTAATTTACTTTAATTTGTATATTTTTTTTTTGACAAAAAACTATGTATCTACTTATGAGCATAGATAAATACTTTTAAATACTTACAAAAAACACCAAAATTTTGTGGAAATATGCTCGACTTAGAGTAAGGAGTTCATCATCCGCTGGCCCCTTAATAATGACATTTATGAATGAAAACTCAACAAAACCTGATAAGAATAACAGAAAACAACAGAATAGGTAGGGGAACCTGGGGACACTTGATCCCTTGGGAGACATGATCACCCCCTTAGATATCGAAATCTATACTAGTTTTTTAAATTCCGATATAGCAACATTGTAGCTCTTTGATGGTTTGGAATGTCAAACGTGATACTGACATTCGTACATAGCCAACATCTGAGTATTAAAGGAAAAATGGTTTTGAAGACATTGATTCTTTTTTTGTAAGTTTATATTTTGGTTTGTTTGAAACGTTTTTGATATAATAATTCTTGTTTGGTTTGAAAAATAGCTTAGAAATTCAGTTAAGAAAGTGTTTTCTAAGTTTGTTCTAAGCAATTGTTTTGTTTTCTTAACTTTTTTCAATTTTGTTATAAGTACTAGGGATGGGGAGACTTGTTCCCTATCTGTTAGGGGAGACTAGAACCCGGGATCAAGTTTACCCAAATTGATTTTAGGTACTATTTTTTATGTTACAGGTTCTTTTCTACGTAAAATGCCAAGTATTTACAAGAAAAAGAAAGCTTAAAGCGTAGGCGGAGTTCCTATTAATTATTATTGTATACTTATTTGCTAGAATGTTGTTTAATATAATAAAAGCATAGTCGCTAATTTTTTGTTCAAAGTTGCTAGAATGTTGTTTAATTTTATAAGTACAGTCATTTAATTAGTATTCAAAGTTGCTAAAATGATGTTTAAAGTTATAAGTACAGTAATTTAATTTTAATTCTTAGTTGCTGAGCTACTTCTCTGAAAATAGAGAGACCGATTAGTAGTAGATTGAACACAAGATTTTGGTAAATTTTGAGGCTGGTTGAATTATAATAACGTCTATATTAATTATAATAATTTAGTGATCTATACCTACCGGTTCATAATTAATTCAAAACATATAAATTAAAGACCATTTAACATTTAATGGTAATTCTAATTAAAAAGTAATTCTAATTAAAAGTATTTCTACTGAAAATAGTTTAAAATTTCATAGAATACAGAACAGGCATCCCCTAAAATAAAAATACTTATTAAAAACAAGTCATCTAAGGAACAGGGATACTTGATCCCCCATGATCAAGTCTACCCTACTGCTGTGAACAAGTCTCCCAGAATAGGGGAGACATGATCCTTTTGCCGACTTTTTTTAAAATTGTTATAGTTAAACAATTACTGTCTTTGATTGGAAAATAACAGTTGTATTTAGTTGGTACTGAAATTCTGTATACTAATCATTTAAAAAATGTTAACATAAGCTTATAACTTTTGAGTTATTTGGTAAAATGTAAAGTGGTGATGAAGTCTCCCCAGGTTCCCCTACCTACAACTGCAAGTTGACAACTAAAAAACAAAACAAAAACTTCTACAACGCATAATTGCGAAAAAGATGCAAGTTCGAGTTCAATTACGAATACGAGACCAACGGAATGATGAATGAAAATTGTCGAAACCACGAATTGTTTGGAACTCCTGCATCATGCTCTTATGATATCAGTTGTCGTAAAATATGTTCCACCAATATTCTTTTGGTTTTGTAACTTGTTTCTTTGCAAAATATTATCTCGGTATATTTTTGAATCGCGTTATAGTACCTTACCTACCTACTTACCTTCCTAAATGTGTAGAAAAGTTTTTTTTTCGTAGTTAGAAAGGGGGATTTTTCCAATAGGGGTAAAGTATTGAACATATATAAACATTGAGTGTCATTTTAAATAAAAGCTGTAGGGAAGGTGGGCAACTACGAACACCCAAGGGAAAACTTAAATAAAACAATGGAATTTGATTGCAGGAGTTTCTTTATTGTTCAATTATAAAGTTTACTTATCTGTTTAACGAATTCATTAATCAACATTTATAATTTTAATAAATTGTATCAATAAGATTTAAAAAAAATAAAAAACCCTTTACCCGACGGTAGTTGGGTAAAACCGAATACCAAGTAGGGTACACGTAGCACACACGTCGCACATGTAAACCAGTCTTCAACGGGGGACCTATATACATATTTATTCTATGGGCAAAAATTGTTGTTTTTTTAACAGTATAAGTTTCTGATGCTCTGTCGATGCTGATTTTTTTGGCTTTAACATTGTCTACAGCCTTTTTGAGATATTTAAGACTGTACTACGGTCTTTCTTTAGTAATTACATTGCATCTGAAAAAAAATATATATATGAACGGGGAACCAACAAAAGGAATGAGAGTAATGGTGAACGTTCGAAATTGCCCGACTTGAAGTGTTCGCCTTTACCCCACTGGATAAAATACAATAAAGGACAAAAAATTGGTTATAATTTCTTTTTCCGATTGCGTCATTGTCATTAAGTTGTTTTATATGTGATTATTCTACTACGTAAAAGTTATACTGCTGTTGTAGATAGACATAAAGCAACACTTACTTGAATTGACCAAAAAGTGACATTAAAAACATGCAAAATATAGATAAATGCATACCTTGACAAGAACGTGCGTCTGCGTCTCCCGTGTTGTTGACTGGCATATGCCGTAGGATGATTTCCGAAACGGCGGCAAATAAAATATGGTAATCTCTTTCTAACATATGAACAGAACCATTGGATTCGGAATTACCCTGCGTTCGTGTTTCCCCTACTCTCCCCTAAGCATGTGGGCACATTCCAAAAACATCTACTTGTAGATATATGAAAATTTCATAGAAGAAGGAATAATAACATATTATTCCTTATTCTGTGGAAAAATTTCTAGGTTTGACAGGACCTACTTAATGTTTTTTATTTTCTCACTCGTATCTATAAAGTTAGGCTGACCGCACACTATAGTCAAGACTGTCTTAAGACAGACTATTGCCTTATAAAAGTAATGAAGACGCGCACACTTGAGACAAGACGTCTATTAGACAAAATTGTCTCATAGACTCTGCGACAAGACTGACTAACGACAGTCGGCTTCCCCTTTGCATGTATGGGGGTGCGCACATCAAAGACAAAACAGTCTTGTCTTGTAGTGTTGCCGGCAGTCAAAATGAAAAAGCTCCGACTCGAACGCCAAAATGGTCCGATATTGCAAAAGGACCGTTTTTATAAATTTGTGAAAAAAATTATCAGTCGTAACGGGGATATCGTCGTAAATCTTCATTTTTTATTTTGCTTTATCTATGATGAACTTCAGTAAACTTAGCAATTTTTTTTTCAATAGTTTACTTATATTTTTAAATATCGATAGGTAAATATTATAGGTACTTACTTAATTAACTTAGTATAGAACTCAGATGTATACGAATAAGCTCAATTAGTGCAAGACATTAGGTAAGAATCTCGGAATTCGAGATACCCAGCTGTAAGTCTGTAAATAATATATAATATACATATATAATAAACAAGATATTGGCACCCTAAAAGTTGTCTCAAAACCTACTTATAGTAGGGTGTGCGCAACTATTAAATTTCAAGGTCAAAGGTCTCAAAAATCAGTTTTCTGCGCTTTTTTTGTAAATATCTCATTTCCCATGGGTTTTTTGCTGTTTGTACTTATATTCAATATTGTAGAAAACAAAATTTTCTACAAATTGTATAAAATATTTTTTTATACGGTGAACCGTTTTCGAGATAAAGGGCGGAGAGCGCGCGGTCACATCACTTCAGGTCAACCGATGCGTTCGGTCTATCTATCTATCTATCTATCTTGACCTTGAAATTTAATAGTTGCGCACACCCTACCATATGTAGGTTTTGAGACCACTTCTAGGGTGCAAATATACAATTATTTACAAACTTACAGCTGGGTATCTCGAATTCCGAGGTGAACTTACTATAATGACTGGACCATCAAACCCCCTAAGAAAGCCTAAGTGGCGACAATTCGCCTAATATGGCATCACTGGGCGCAGACGGTGCGCGTTTTAAAACAGTTTTGTCTTAGGTGTGCGCAGTGTGGTAGACAAAACAGTTTTGTTTGTGTCGTAAGTCAGACTTGTCTATGTGAGACAAAACTGTCTCAAGACAGTCTTGACTATAGTGTGCGGTCAGCCTTAGGGCTCAAACACAAAACTGCGAGCTCGCATCGCATCGTAAATATCTGCGAGCTCGCACGATAACGTCCGATCTCATTTGCATCGCGCATTCCTGTCATATTACGTCAGACTTGGTGACCCCCCTTTTAGTCCGCTCTGAGACAACTTTAGCGAAAGATGCGCGGCGCCTGAGCCGCCTTCTTTGTGTTGTAAAAAAAAAACTGCTTCAGTAGCTTCAGTTCAGCTTCGGTCATAGTAATTTCGAGTAAAAAAGTTCCCTTCAGAGTTCATAATCGTATTAAATGGATGAATCCAGAATCTTCTTTTTCTTTTATATCTATTTAACAATAACATCAGTGCAATTGGACCGATTTATGCAAAAATGATCCAACCCACAACCTAGTCAATTTCGAGTTTTTTTAACCTATGTTATCAGTATAAGGTATATTTTAACATATCAAAGACTCACACCTCTATGTTCACAAATGTGGAAAATCCATATGATCCAACCCACAACTGTCATGTCGAAGACCATTTTTTAAAATGTATAAGTGTTTCATGCCACTTGAATCATTTTTGTGTGGCTTTGGTTACCCTAACATATAACCGTTCTATTTTGCTACAATGATTCGAACTATAATATTAAGCTGGTCCATCAGTTCAAAGAGCTCAGAAAGCTATAGAAAGAGCTATGCTCGGAGTTTCTCTGAAGGATAGGATTCGTAAAGAATACATCCGAAAGAGAACCAAAGTTATCGACATAGCTCAAATAATTAGCAAGCTGAAGTGGTGGCAGTAGGCCGGCTATATCTCGCGAAGCACCGACAACCGTTGGGGTAAACGTGTTCTTGAGTGGAGACCGAGACTTGGCAAACGTAGTATAGGACGCCCTCCGGCCAGGTGGGATGACGATCTGCGAAAGACTGCTGGCAGATGCTGGATGCGTCAAGCTGAAGACAGGGAGCTATGGCGCTCATTAAGGGAGGCCTATGTCCAGCAGTGGACTAATATAGGTTGATTATGATGATGATGATATATGAATACAACTCGCACGCCTTCGCCTCCGCCACGCCTCCGGCTTCTGTGTGTTTCGTACTTTAACGAAAAATAAATAAATAAAATAAAATAAGTACAGGGCCAGCAGATCTAATATTAGATACCAGATGATTGCATTGATTAATTTAAGAAACCGAAGGGAAGCTGCAATAATAGACGATGTAGATGGTTTATGTAATGAACTTTATTCTGATTTGGACGAGCAGTAGGGCCAATTTTGTTTGTTTTGTCTTTTAAAACACAAAAATGATTACTAATTTTTATCACACTTTGAATCATTTTTGCATTTTAATTTTTGCACCCTACATAGCTCTTTCCATGCAAAATTAATTTTGTAATAATGATCCAGGCGCAAGTTTTCCCAATTATCTACTAAACTATTACAATTTATTCTTTATATTATTTATAGCAAAAAAGTTGAGTTTACATAGCATTAAATTAAATTAAAATAACAATATTTTGTATTACAAAGCTAGAGAAATACCGCCACAAACTTAAATATCGATTATCTCGAAATGAGGTTTGTGTGGTGTGATGTATGTAGATCATTGTAGGTAGTTAGTTCTAATAAATATAATGTGGGTAGGTGCATTTTCTCCCAGTTATGTCAGACCGCAATAAACTTCAGTCAAGCAACGTGTCTTTTCTTTGGTTTTTCCTACCGGCCGATTTTCCCGTACTAACATAGTGCTAAATACTTCATTGGCGACGATTAATCTACGTGTGCAACGAAATGGCGGTGGGAAAAATAGACACCTTTCAACTGGGCGCAGAAAGTTGGATCTTGTATGCAGAGAGGTTAGAACAATACTTTGTGGTGAACAATGTGAAGGAGGAACTGAAAGTGCCAACGCTGATCACTGTGATGGGTGGTGCAGGTTACGAACTTTTGGTAACCTTGTGTACTCCGGAGAAGCCATCCACAAAAACGTTCAAACAATTAGTGCAAATAATGGCCAATCACCTGCAACCCAAGCCAAGTATTTTGGCGGAAAGGTATACGTTTCGACAAAGGAAGCAAACACCGGGGGAATCGATTGCTAACTATGTGGCGGAGCTTAGACGACTGTCAAAACATTGCGGATTTGGTGAAATGTTGGAAGAAAGCCTGAGAGATCAGCTTGTGTGCGGAGTTTTGAATGAGGCAATTCGGCAAAGATTATTTTCCGAGGAGGATATAAAGTTCGAGAGGGCACTCAAACTGGCCGTCGCTATTGAAGCAGCGGAGGTAAATTCAGCATTGGTGGAAGGACAGAAGAGTCCGGTCGAGACGGCGGCGGCATGCAACGCTGTAGGAACGCACACTCAACGACGGCGGTCGACGACGGGAGTGTTCTCAAGGCGTTCTACGGCGGCGACGGCGGCGGCGGCGGCTTCGGCGGCGGGTGGCCGCTCAACACCAAAATCGCGGGACGATCAGCAATGTGATGTGTGTGGTCGGCAGGACCATAGCAAAAAGTTTTGCAAGTTTGCAAAATATGTTTGTAGGGTGTGTAATGAACCTGGGCACCTGAAGAAAATGTGTCCTAGACTGAGTGGGAGTGCGCAGAAGGTGAAAACCTACAACAGCGAGGTCCGAGAACGTCCCTTAGACACGGACAGTGGCAACGACGACGACGAGGTAATTCACATGTTCAACTTTGATAGTGTCGATAAGTTGTGCAAACCTATTGAGATCGACGTTTGTATAGATGGATCTATAATCAGGATGGAAGCAGACACAGGTTGCCTTATCTCGTGTATAAGCTATGAACTATATCAGGAATGTTTTGCACACATTCCACTATGTAAACATAACCTCATTATGAGCTACTACACTGGTGAAACTGTTGTACCGATGGGAAAAATTTCTCCTCTAGTTAAATACAAGGAAATTTGTAAACCTTTAGACTTATATGTTATTAACCATGGTAGGAAACCGTTAGTAGGCAGGCGATGGTTGCATGAATTCGGGTTAAGATTGAAAGAAGTTAAACCATCACTGCAGCCATTGTCTATCCATTGTAATGAGACAAAATGTAGTAGCTTGTCATTCAGTGTAGAATCCCTCAGTTCCAGATACTGTAAAGTTTTTTAGGACGGGCTCGGACGGTACACAGGCGGTGAAGTGAGCCTCAGAGTGCGGGCAGACGCTAAGCCGGTGTACATGCGGGCGCGGCCGTTGGCTTACGCGCTGCGCGAGCCAGTGGAGCGCGCGCTGGACCAGCTGGTGGCCGACGACGTCATCGCACCGGTGGAGACCTCCGACTGGGCTACGCCAATTGTGCCAGTGGTAAAGAGCGATGGTTCTATTCGGGTTTGTGGAGACTTCAAAATAACATTAAATAAGTGCCTAGAGGTGGACCGTTGTCCCTTACCAAAGGTAGAGGATTTATTAGCAAAATTGAGTGGGGGTAAAAAATTTACTAAGCTAGATTTGTCTCAAGCATATGCACAATTTGTATTAGATGAAGAGTCTCAAAAGTATGCTGTCATCAATACCCACCGTGGATTGTTCAGATTCAAACGGTTAGTTTATGGAATTTCCTCCAGTCCCGGAATATTCCAACGCAAGCTGGAAGCAATGTTTGCAGATATGCCAAGAGTAGGTGTATTCTTAGATGATATCATTATCAGTGGTAACAATGACCAGGAACATTTAAATACCTTACACAAGGTATTAGAACGTCTAGAACATTTTGGATTAAAAGTTAAAAGGGAAAAATGTTCATTTTTTGCTGACTCTGTAACATACTTAGGATATGTCATTGATAAAGATGGAATTCATACAGACCCAAACAAATTAAAGGCCATAAGAAAAGTCAGTTCACCTAAAAATGTAACGGAGGTCCGAGCTTTCTTGGGAATGGTTTTGTACTATGGCAAATTCATTAGGAATATTAGTACCATTCTGGGGCCATTATATGCACTTCTTAAAAAAGGGGTACCATTCAATTGGACTAGTGAATGTGAGGAAACCTTCCAGAAAATTAAAGATTTACTGTCTTCAAGTGAAGTTTTGACTCATCACAATCCAGAGCTCCCTGTGATTTTGACAACAGATGCAAGTGCAGTAGGAGTGGGTGCAGTTATTTCACATGTAGTGGATGGAACAGAGCATCCTATTGCTTATGCATCCCGGGTTTTAAACTCAGCAGAGCGGGGCTATTCTCAGATAGATAAGGAGGCCTTAGCCATAATTTATGGAGTAAAAAAGTTTAATCAATACTTGTATGGACGTAAGTTTATATTACAAACAGACCACAAACCTCTAGTATCCATTTTCGGTTCTAAAATAGGCATACCAACAATGGCAGCATCACGGATGCAGAGATGGGCGGTTATACTTTCAGGTTATGATTATGACATTAAGTATGTGTCATCAAGCAAAAATGGAGCTGATGCACTGTCTAGGTTACCAATTGGACAAGAAAAAAGAATTAAGCCTGAGATTAGTTATGTTAACTTTGTCAATAGTTTCCTTCCTATCAAACAGTCCCAAGTAAGTGAAGTAATTAAAAAGGATGCTCTGTTGTGTAAAGTAGTGATGTATATACAGTCCGGGTGGCCAATGGATTGTAAACAGTCGGAACTTGCACCATTTTATTCGAGGAAAAATGAACTTTATTTAGAAAATAATTGTATTATGTGGGGATATAGAATAGTTATTCCAAAAATATTTCAAAAACAAATTTTACAGGAGTTGCATGTAGGTCACATGGGAATAGTCAAAATGAAGTCCATGGCAAGAAGTTATGTTTGGTGGCCAGGTATAGATAAAGACATAGAATGTTTATGTAAAGAGTGTCACACATGTACAGTAGAATCACCAGCGCCACCGCGGGCTCCCCCTCAGCCATGGACCTACCCTGCCGAACCATGGAGTCGATTGCATATGGACTTTTTAGGCCCCTTCGAGGGTAAATCATTTTTTGTATTAATAGATGCAACCTCAAAATGGATAGAAGCCTTCCACATGACAAGTACTACTGCGTCAGCGGTACTTAGAGTTTTGAGAGAACTTTTAGCACGATTTGGGTTACCTAAAGAAGTAGTATCAGATAATGGACCACCTTTCACTAGTGGGGAACTCAAGAAGTTTATGGATGAAAATGGGATCATACAAAAATTCTCTCCACCATACCACCCTGCCTCAAATGGAGCAGCTGAAGGAGCAGTCAAATTGTGCAAGAGAGCTCTTAGGAAAGCAGGGCGGGATGGGCATGATATAGATACAGCATTACAAACTTACCTAATGACCTACCGAAATACCATTCACAGTACAACTGGCGTCTCTCCTGCTATGTTGCTGCAAAAGAGGAACTTGCGTTCAAGATTAGATCTCTTGCGATCAGGGCCCGGGGTAGAAGAAAGGGTGGTAGATAAGCAACGACAACAAGTCAACCAATCAGGGGGAACCTTAAGAAGTATAGAGAAGGGGGACTCTGTATGGGTAAGGGAGTATGGTGAAAAGGTTAAGTGGGTTAAAGGGTTAGTTCAGGATATTTTAGGAAAAAGGAATTTTAGGGTGCTCAGGGAAAATGGTTCAACTTGTATAAGACATATTGATCAATTAAAAAGTCGCTCAACCGCTGGCATTTTGGCGTTTCCCACAGCGCCGGAAAACGTTGACACAACAACGCCTTCACACGTCCAACCCAACCGAGCCCGTCGGATTCGTGTACCGGTAGAACGCTATGGCGATCCAATACCGTACTAAGTTTTAAGTTTAAAAATAAGTTTGTGTTTTCTCTATTGTTCTTATAGATTAATGATCTAGAGCAGGGGTTCCCAAACTCCTTTGTTTCATAGACCCCTTTCAAAATTTTGCTGGCTCCGGTGGACCCCCTGCAGCTACGAATCTCTAAATTTCGAAAAAAAGTGAGATCTATGGAAACTTGCGCTGTCGCTTATTTTCAACGACGAATGAACAATTTTTGAAAAAAAGAGTTTCAATTGATGCTTTATAGATAGGGTAATAATTTGATAATAAAGTCGACTTAGCTAATTTTTAGTTACATTTTAATTGATGTGCTGTGAATGTCTAAAAAGCAAAGTTGGCCAATCGAAAAAGTAACTCCATTCAACTTACTTTATTTGAAATCTACAGTGACTCACAGCACAAGAACCAATCAATTCTCAAAAAGGATTAGTATAAACAAATATTGTATATTTCCTTGTGTTGTAGGTATTTATTCAAACACTTATATATTAATTTATATAAGTCTGAATATAATCATAATTAAACACTAAAGTATAACAAAAAGTAACTTCTACAATGGTAATTACAAAAATAAATTAATGAGAGGGAGGTACTTGATGGATTGACAGCAAATTATAAATATTTAGCTTGAGTTTTGTAAGGAATAACCGCAAATCTCCCCATCGACAAGTTTTTAGAAGTAATAGTCGCTGAGCTTCTTAAAATATTATCTGCCTATATAGATAAGAGTAATCAAGCCAACATTATAGTTCTTCACTATTAAAACCAAATTGATTTCCATGCACCCCCGCTTGCAATTTGTGGACCCCTATTTGTTGTCACGCCTTACATAGACCCCCGTCAAGTCTCCCGTGGACCCCTGGGGGTCCACCTGGACCACTTTGGGAATCACTGAAGAGCTTTATGATATACTTAACTCAAAGTTCACGTTTAATTTAGTAAGTTCAGACTGCTGGTAGAGTATTAGTTAAAGTTAATTATTAGTTCTTATTTAAGTGGGGGGTTGTGATGTATGTAGATCATTGTAGGTAGTTAGTTCTAATAAATATAATGTGGGTAGGTGCATTTTCTCCCAGTTATGTCAGACCGCAATAAACTTCAGTCAAGCAACGTGTCTTTTCTTTGGTTTTTCCTACCGGCCGATTTTCCCGTACTAACATAGTGCTAAATACTTCATGTGGGTTGGATCATTTTTGCTTAAATCGGTTCAATTATCTTTTTGGGATCCATTTCCTAAAAACACGTCCAATACGGCTGACTAAACTTGAAGGTATGGTTACCCTACAAAACGGTTCGCCGCACAAATTCGCATCGCAGAAATTCGCAAATCAAGTTCGTGTGACATCGCATCACATCGCATCGCATCGCACCAAATCGCAGTTTTGTGTGGGAGCCCTTAGGGCTCAAACACAAAACTGCGAGCTCGCATCGCATCGTAAATATCTGCGAGCTCGCACGATAACGTCAGATCTCATTTGCATCGCGTATTCCTGTCATATTACGTCATACTTGGTGACCCCCCTTTTAGTCCGCTCTGAGACAACTTTAGCGAAAGAGCGCGGCGCCTGAGCCGCCTTCTTTGTGTTGTAAAAAAAAACTGCTTCAGTTCTCAACTCATAGTAACTTCGAGTAAAATAGTTCCCTTCAGAGTTCATAATCGTATTAAATGGATGAATCCAGAATCTTCTTTTTCTTTTATATCTATTTAACAATAACAGCAGTGCAATTGGACCGATTTATGCAAAAATGATTCAACCCACAACCTAGTCAATTTCGAGTTTTTTTAACCAATGTAATCAGAATAAGGTATATTTTAACATATCAAAGACTCACACCTCTGTGTTCACAAATGTGGAAAATCCATATGATCCAAACCACAACTGTCATGTCGAAGACCATTTTTTAAAATGTATAAGTGTTTCATGCCACTTGAATCATTTTTGTGTTGCTTTTGTTACCCTAACATATAACCGTTCTAATTTGCTACAATGATTCAAACTATAATATTAAGCTGGTCCATCAGTTCAAAGAGCTCAGAAAGCTATAGAAAGAGCTATGCTCGGAGTTTCTCTGAAGGATAGGATTCGTAAAGAATACATCCGAAAGAGAACCAAAGTTATCGACATAGCTCAAATAATTAGCAAGCTGAAGTGGTGGCAGTGGGCCGGCTATATCTCGCGAAGAACCGACAACCGTTGGGGTAAACGTGTTCTTGAGTGGAGACCGAGACTTGGCAAACGTAGTATAGGACGCCCTCCGGCCAGGTGGGATGACAGATGCGTGGCAGATGGCAGATGCTGGATGCGTGAAGCTGAAGACAGGGAGCTACGGCGCTCATTAAGGGAGGCCTATTTCCAGCAGTGGACTAATATAGGTTGATTATGATGATGATGATATAAAACAAGTTAATCTTTGACAAGTTAATATTTGAAATTGCTATTCCATCTAAGTACGTAAACGAAATAAACCATAAAGTTCAAAACACACAGAAGCCGGAGGCGTGGCGGAGGCGAAGGCGTGCCGGTTTTTCCTATGGCACCGCGTTCGCCACGGCCTGCGGTGTGTGTGTAGGCTTTCATAGGATTCCATAGAATACAACTCGCACGCCTTCGCCTCCGCCTCGCCTCCGGCTTCTGTGTGTTTCGTACTTTAACGAAAAATAAATAAATAAAATAAAATAAGTACAGGGCCAGCAGATCTAATATTATAGTCTTTTTCACATAGGAAGCGTTCCCTGACAGATGGAATGCGTTTCATTTCAATTGACCAGGATTTTGGCAAATTGAAATTTCGAAAATTCAAACAATTTTTATTTCATTTTAAACGTATGAATTAAGCTACAGAAGTATAACACGACACACAAATTATCCAAAAATAAATTTATTTTAGCCTCCACGCGTAATAAAAAATAGAAATCAATAATTTTATGAAATCCGAGGCAATTTGTTTTGCGTAGAATGGAACGTAATAGAGTTGAGGCAAACAAATATTATTCCAGCAAATCTACGAATCGATTATCGCAAATTAAAATCGTAACATTCTACATCATCTTTTTAAAATTTTATCACGGAAGTACATACCTATGATTATTGTTGATTATTTGTAATTGATTTTCAATTACCTACCTATCTGCTGATAATATTACTGTCCTATTTCGAGGTTACGACGCATTACCTATTGGAAACGCAGATTATTCCTATTGTTTTTATTTATATAGACCTAATTTAATGTTCTACTTTGTTAAAGTCATTTAAAATTAATGAAAATATTTTACGAATAATCGATTTTCGTTACTAAATCAAGTCACAAATCGAATCAAATTTTTATCACACTTTGAATCATTTTTGCATTTTAATTTTTGCACCCTACCTAGCTCTTTCCATACAAAATTAATTTTGTAATAATGATCCAGGCGCAAGTTTTCCCAATTATCTACTAAACTATTACAATTTATTCTTTATATTATTTATAGCAAAAAAGTTGAGTTTACATAGCATTAAATTAAATTAAAATAACAACATTTTGTATTACAAAGCTAGAGAAATACCGCCCCAAATTTAAATATCGATTATCTCTAAATGAGGTTTGTGTGGGTTGGATCATTTTTGCTTAAATCGGTTCAATTATCTTTTTGGGATCCATCTTACGCTTCCTAAAAACACGTCCAATACGGCTGACTAAACTTGAAGGTATGGTTACCCTACAAAACGGTTCGCCGCACAAATTCGCATCGCAGAAATTCGCAAATCAAGTTCGTGTGACATCGCATCACATCGCATCGCATCGCATCGATTCGCACCAAATCGCAGTTTTGTGTGGGAGCCCTTACTCCTACGAGTCCACTCGGTCCGAGCGGACTTTGATCGTGTCAACACGGCTGAAAGTTCAGATAGGTACCCGCTACGCACTTGACAGTTCTTTTTTTTTATTTCAGATCGACGAGAACTCCAGTCTGTGCGACGAACGATATTTCTTATGATATAAAAACATTTACTTTCATTTCATACTGCGACATGTATTTTGATAATTGTAGAAGAGGTTACAGTAAGTATTTTCACCGTCAATTGGGGTTTGGTTTTCTCGAGCCACTTTGTACATAATTTGGAGCTTCTTCGTTGGCTTAAATCCTGTATCTGCCTATATTATAATATATTCATTTCATTAAGAAAAAAGAATATTTACGTGATTAGGTAAAGCATTATTTCAAATCCTTAAATTATGTTATTTCGGTATTGTTCTAAACGCTAAACGTTTTTCCCGAAAGATCCGAAATTTCCAGAGAAATAATTTACAATTAGGTACCAGGTTTGACCAGAAATTCCGGGAAATTTAGAACCTGGAATTCCCGGGACCAAAATATTTTTTTTTAACTATCCTAATTTATAGATTTCCATCATAATATTTTTTGTGCCATTTCTAATTACGTTCCATTTCCACTCTACGCTAAACGATATCATATCTCTTAGAGTATGAGCCGGGGACGGCCAGAACCTTCACGATATCCATTGCCGGACACTTTTACAGTTGCTACCCCCTGGCAGACACCCGTAATAAATTTCAATTGTAGGTAGGTACTTTCGATACAGTATAAAAGCTGAATTTATGTTTATTATGTAGGTATGTATGAATTTATCTATACATATAATAAAATCGTAGAGGTCGAATTTCTGTACAATGAAAAAAAAAGCCATAAACCGAGTCAGGGAGATGTAAGGAGTATAATACAATTGATTTCATTTTGTTTCAATTTTCTTATTTCTCTGTTTGTCTGTTTGTCTGTCTGTTTGTACGGGATAATCTCCGAAACTACTGGACCGATTGTTATGAAATTTTGTATGGTGGTAGCCTAGCTCCCTGGTCAACATATAGGATACTTTTTATCCCGATAAATTAAAGAGTTCCCGTGGGATAGCTAAAAAACTTTAATTGAGTAAGTACTGAATACTGATACTGCCAATATCATGAAATTTCATATTAACAACTTTTAACTAATCCCATATGAAAGTACACATATAGTAGGTACCTACACCGAGAGAATTCAGTTCACTGCTGAATATCACAAAGTCTGCCTGTCGCGCGGGCTCAGAACGCGCGAGCGGGCTATTGCGGATGGTCACGACTCAAAGATACTAAAAAGTAATTTGTAATAAGAGTAACAGCAATATTTTTTGTTAGATTCATTATCATCATCAGCCTATATTAGTCCACTGCTGGACATAAACCTCCCCTAATGAGCACCATAGCGCCCTGCCTTCAGCTTCCCGCATCCAGCATCTGCCAGCAGTATTTCGCAGATCGTCATCCCACCTGGCCGGAGGGCATCCTACACTACGTTTGCCAAGTCGCGGTCTCCACCCAAGAACACGAGTACGCCAAGGGTTGTCGGTTCTTCGCAAGATATGGCCGGCCCACTGCCACTTCAGCTTGCTAATTCTTTGAGCTATGTCGATATCTTTGTTTCTCTGTCGGATGTATTCATTACGAATCCTATCCTATAGAAAAACTCCTCACATAGCTCTTTCCAAGGCTCGCTGAGCGACTTTGAACTGGTGTACCAGCCTTACCATGAGTATCCATGTCTCAGCTTCGTAGGTCTGTTGGATTAGTAATATCTTAAATTAAATTTGTTTTCTTAAAAACATTATTTGATAACAATATTCGGTTTTTTATTAACTTAGGCATTAAATAAGTACTTATACTGTAGCATTTATTTTAAATTCTTATTTGTACACAATGCTTAGAAAAAGGTCGAGTCTCTCTCAGTACTTACTCAAGAGAAGCCAAAAAATTAAGGATGACTAGATGCCAAGAATCTACTGAAGATCGTGAGGCGAGACTTTCTGTGGCTCGAGAACGCCAGGCAGTATGGAAAGTTCTTCTTAACTATAACCCAGTCTAAGAGCTGATCTTGAACGTCATTACGTTGTCTGGGAAAGTAGTGAGGCAAGGACTACGCTCGACTCTCTGAAACATTCACTGGAAGAGAGGCACGCATGAGCTCTCAGCGTAGTTACACGAATGCGTTTCCATTGCTGAAAACCAGTGAAGAAAGAGATGCACGAATTACAGCTGATCGAGAACACCATACGTTGTCACGAGTCTCAGAGACCTTTACTGAAAGATAGTCTCGCTTGAGCTCTCAGTGTAGCCGTACGGCTGCGTCTTATCATCATCATCAACCTATGTTAGTCCATAGCTGGATATAAGTGCCACAGCGCCCTGTCTTGAGCTTGACGGATCTAGAATCTGCCAGCAGTCTTTCGCAGACCGTCATCCCACCTGGTCAGAGGGCGTCCTACACTACGTTTGCCAAGTCGCGATCTCCACTCAAGAACATCTTTACTCCAAAGGTTGTCGGTTCTTCGCGAGATATGACCGGCCCGTTGCCACTTCAGCTTCAGTTGATAATTCTTTGAGCTATGTTGTATGTTAACTTTGGTTCTCTGTCGGTTGTATTCGTTACGAATCCTGTGATTCAGAGAAACTCCGAGCATAGCTCTTTCCATAGCTCGCTGAGCGATTTTGAATTTGGAGACCAGCCCTACCGTCAGTGTCCACGTCTCAGCTCAGGTCACGGGCAGGATGCACTGATTGAAAACTTTAGTTTTCAAACCTTTACCCTGAAAAAGACGCAGTCGACGCGGCCTGCCTCCAAGATGACCGAGATCGCCTTTAAAACTATTGCATACTCAACAAGCTTGATTGAAACATTTCTAAATGCTATGTCTGTTCTTTTACCCGTAAACCTTTTGTCCTTAAATTAAATAAAAAGACACAATTAACAAGGTTAGTCAAGATAAAATATCTGCGCGTTACATTTGATATTAAACTGTGATTTGACGAACACATACAATAGTTGGGAAGGCATCGAAAGCGTTAGGTTTCAACCTCAGGATGTCCCGCGATTTCTAAAATATAAAAACTTTTAAAATACTCTACTGTTTTTATGTGCGCAGCCACTCACAGGTATGTAACCCTAAGTATAAAATGTATATAAAAAAGAGAGAAAAGATTTCTACGATATATGCAGATGTCGCAAATTTCATTTCATGACTCTCAAGGAACGAAGTGCCATAGCGGATCTATGTCCTCGATCAATTTGGCCGTTGATCATGACTTTGGTTTTATCCAAGTTCATGCCAAGACCGATGCATCGCGAGGCTGAGCCTAGGCCGTTCAGCATGTGAGTCAGTTCCTCTAGCGACTCTGCCATTACGATTATGTCATCAGCGAATCGCAGCTGCAGCTAGATCGCTGGAAACCAGTGGGATGTATGGCTTACAGCTGATCGAGAACGTCATACGTTGTCACGAGTCTCAGAGACCTTTTGTGAAAGAAAGTTTCGCTTGAGCTCTCAGCGTAGCCGCACTGCTGCGTCTCGATCGCTGAAAACCAGCCAAGAAAGAGAAGCATGACTTACAGCTGATTGTGAGAGTCATTCGTTATCTAACACCTCACAAACTTTTACCCAGCGTGAGGAGCATTTACGTAACGCTTGAAATCGTCAAAATATTGTTAGAGCAAAAATGAAATACGACAGAAAGAAACCGAAGAACAACACCAAGCTCGGTTGGAGTCTGATCGACTTCGGTACTTGCTCAATAGAATGTCGATTTTATCTGAAGTTTCAGATTATTTACAATACTCTGAATTGAGAAAGAATAAAGTGCGTTTACATATTCACCAAGGATTGAATATGCTTCATTTTCATTTAGGTATACTTTTTGTTAGGCTTTATGTTAGTTTCTCTATGTAAGTCAGCTATCCATTGTTCCAAACCAGTTTATATCGAATGTTGTCTTCAAAGAAGCATTATAAGGTATTTCGATCTACAATTTATTATAATTGAAGGAATAAAAAAACCACGCGGACGAAGTCGCGGGCATCAGCTAGTGTATAATATGTTACTTGCGGACCTACTTATATAAAAGTCTTACCTCAATAGCTAGACAGTTTAAATGGTTTTTACATCTTGCCAGACACATTGAGAGTCCGCGGTAGGTGAGCGCCAGGTAGCATCTGTTCAGCGGGCGCGTTGTCAATCAATGCGTCCGGCAAAATGTAAAAACCACTTAAATTTTCTGTCTTTATATAGGTCTCAACATATTTATAATTCAGCTTTTATACTACAACGAAAGTACAATTAAAGTACAATAATTAATAATTAAAGTACAATAAAAGTACAATTGAAATTTATTATAGTTTAGGGGTGTCTGGCTGGGGGTAGCAACGGTCAAAAGTGTCCGGCAAATAGATAACGTATTCTGAAGAAAATATATAAAAATAAGACTTTATAAGTTACTGAAAGCTCTTTTTTTGTATAAGTACCTACTTTAAATTACTGTTTCTGCTCTCGAGTACAAGTTTGTACGGAATTCTCAGAGCGCTAGTTTACACTTGACGTGTAATATACTTTATGAGGCGAATACATATTTGGGTACCGTACCGACCTTTATACCTTTTTTTTATACCAGTTTAAAGTACATTTTTATTTTTATAATTACTCTACTAACTTGACTTATAAATAAAGAAATAATGCTGGAAAATCCGCACAGCACCATCTAGCCCCAAAGTAAGCTACTCAAAGCTTGTGTTATGGGTACTAGATAACTGATATAGGTACTTAATAATACATTAGATATTTTTATTATAGATAGAAAAAACCCAAACGGAACTTTCTGCAGATCGTACACAAATTTGTTTCGAGGCGGGATCGGACCCACAACCTCTTGCGTCGCAGTCGGACACTCGCCCGCTGCTGCGACGAGGTCGTCAATAGAGTATATTGTTAAAAGTGTCTTATTTTTCAGGAGTATGGCGAATTATAGCATATGGAATATGTTATTGGGATGCAAGCGGAAAGAAACGAATTTACAAATTTCCTACTAACTCTCTTCAAGATAAATAAATAAAATAATTTCAGGCAACATAAGAAAAGTAACAATAGTAAAAACAAATTGTTAGGCTCATTAAATAAATACTTCATGGCCTGGCCTGATGTCCCAACGGCCATAGGTATGCAATCTCAAAAGTTGTTGTGTTAAGTGCAATGTCAATAATCTTTTAATTTACGAAATAAATGTATGATTTATTATTATTTTATTATTTATTATAGAGGTAGATATAAACGTAAAAGGAGAAACGAGAAACTTTATTCTTAGGAATCACCCAAGATAGTACCTACCTAAGCTTCAATGGGGCCCACACACAGATAAGCTATCGAAGAGCCTTTAGTTATGCAGCGTATGCAGTCAAAAAATTTGTCTGCTTACAGACGTAGATACCTACTTCTAGACTTGTTTATTTCAGCTAGGTATTTCTATAAATTTATATTACATGGTATACTGCTGTGGAGTATTGTTGCAGACAATAGCACCGTATTTGTGCTGCAGAAGAGGGCTGATCATGTAGGTAATCTATATGAGTCCCAGAGAAACCCTACGTATTAAAAATAAACATAATGCTGTCATTATATCACTACATAGTATAAAACAAAGTCGCTTTTTCTGTCCCTATATCATTATGTCCCTTTGACTGCTTAAATCCTTAAAACTACACAACGGATTTTGATGCGTTTTTTTTAATAGATAGAGTGATTCAAGAGTAAGGTTCATGTCTATCTATACTTGTATTGAAACTGTAACAGGTCCAATTCTATACATTGAAGATACTTAGAAAATTTTTTTGGAGGGCACTTTATTATCGATACTCAAGCCAAAACTGTAATTTTTTTCATTCATGTCTGTCTGTCTGTCTGTATCGTAAACGCGCATCACGCCGAAACTACTTCATGGATTGAAATGAAACTCGGCATGATTATAGGTCATGTCATACGAGGAAGGACATAGGATACTTTTTATCCCGGAATTCAGTAAGGTTCTCATGGGAGATGGTAGGTATGAAAGTAAAATTCCTTTACCGCGCATCACGCCGAAACTGCTGAATGAGTTGGAATGAACTTCAAAAATTTCTCACAGTGATGCTGTGAGAAATTTTTGAAAACTATACGAGTTTTCACAACCCGTGTAGCCCAGGGGAACCAAACTGAATTGAACTGATAAACGCGAAAGTTTGTAAGTATGAATGGATAGATGGATGGATAGATTGATAGATGGATGGATGTTTGTTACTCTTTCACGCAAAAACTGCTGAACGGATCTGGATGAAATATATATATGTACAGCGTGTAAACAGACAACTATCGAAAACGAAGGGGGATGGCGAAGCACCTTTAAACTTATACAAAACAAAAATCCGCAGGCCGAAAAAAAAATTCTAGCCGAAGATAAACATGTTTTAAGATTTTCAATTATTTTGTTTGCAAGCAATGTACGCGTCCACTTCGATACCTACGCCGCCGCGCCGACGTGAGTCGCGCGCGACGCATCACTCACTCACTACATAACATAAGTACATCACTACATAGTATAAAACAAAGTCGCTTTTTCTGTCCCTATGTCCCTATATCATTATGTCCCTTTGACTGGTTTATACGTATAACTAGCGACCCGCCCCGGCTTCGCACGGTTTTATTATATGTAAAAACCTTCCTCTTGAATCACTCTATCTATTTAAAAAAACCGCATCAAAATCCGTTGCGTAGTTTTAAAGATTTAAGCGTTCAAAAGGACATAATGACATAGGGACAGAGAAAGCGACTTTATTTTATACTATGTAGTAGTGAAGTGATAAAACCGTGCGAAGCCGGGGCGGGTCGCTAGTAGTATTATAAAACTAAGTCGCTCCCCGCTGTCTGTCTGTCCCTATGTTAAGTACATAGGGCTTAGATCACTATTATTATCATTAAAACTACTCAACGGATTTTGTTGTGGTTTTTTTCATAAGGTAAAATTAAGAATGTTAATTGAAGAGGAAGTTTTATAAGTATAACTAGCGACCCGCCCCGGCTTCGCACGGTTTTATTATACGTATAAACCTTCCTCTTGAATCACTCTATCTATTAAAAAAAACCGCATCATAATCCGTTGCGTAGTTTCAAAGATTTAAGCAGTCGAAGGGACATAGGGATATAGGGACATAGGGACATAGGGACAGAAAAAGCGACTTTGTTTTATACTATGTAGTGATACACCCGTGCGAAGCCGGGGCGGGTAGCTAGTAAAGTTATAAGGTAAGGTCTTTATAGCAAGTATCAAGTATCTTTCGCAGTAAATGCGCAACACTTCTGGCGCATTTCCTAGAGCTTCACCATAAGAAACACAAACATTTGCCCATACATACTTCATCGCACTGAACATTATGTTGGCAAATAAAACTCACTTATTAAACACAACCGATACCAACATCTACCTACTTTACAAACACACACAGACCTCGGACACAGACACGCACTAAAAGTCAAATACCTGTTTAACTACTTAAAAACATAACAATACCTATTCGAAAAGTTGCAAATTGCAATTTACATGACCACCCGGCGCGGTGCATGTGTTCACTACGAATACTAAACACCGACTAGCTAGACGACGAAACGAAATAAAATAATAGGTAATAATTCCGCAAAATTAAATTCTTTTATAAAACCCGAATAAATCAATAGCCGAGGTGTAATAAGACTTGTTTGCGCCGGAGTGCGGGCTAGGTGACTTGAAAGAGCCGATCACAGAAAAACCTCAGAAGTGCAAGACAAATCGCGTTCACTTACCCGAGACCGCTTGGACTTTCTCTAGGACTCCGAACGTGGTGGGCAGCAACAGGATAACAGCACCAGAACAGCACATACACAATTACACAGTCTGTGAACAGTTTTTTTAGAGCGTGGGTCAATCACAAGAGAATGGACCGCGACCGTACGTACGAAGCGTCTTCAAGCAACTGGATCGCTTGCTACTGCGGCGACGTATGTTTAGATTCATGGGGACACACCGCGTCTCTATCCTCCTCTCGCTCGCTCATATGGGTTCGCGAGTTCGTTTTCTTGCTCACATCCCGACAAACGGTTCGTTCTCGACGACAACGGCAGCGTGACGTCCTCGGCTCTCCGCGGCTCGGTTCGCAATTACGAAGAATCCTACCCAACTAAAGTAAATCTATGATCTGGCTCAAACAAGACTTATGTCGAATGGAATAAACATGAAATTCCTTTCCAAGCATTGCGCCACACCACACCTGTGCGTATCAAAGGGAGCCATGCCGAACCTTGCCTTGTTTTGCCGACATAGAAAAATACCGCTGTTATAAACCTTATGCTGAACGGAATAAGGTTTTCGTTTATCTAGTTTGCGGGACAAAATTCCATTGAATTAAGATTCAAAATCGGGCCTACTAATTTGTGTGTTGCGTATCTCGCTCTCGTGTTAGTGCACGTGACCTTAAACAGCTGAGTGAGTTGAGGTCGATCACTTTGCGCTGTACTTTGGGTACAAAATACATGGCGTTCTTTTTGTAATTTATTTATTTTTGCTTTTAAAAATGATTTATTCGAGTTGATATGTTTTCCTAGTGTTGTACTATGTGTGTGTAACTAGATAAAAAAATAAAAATTTTAAGAAAGGTAATTTTTTTTTTCGCTTTTTTTTTCGATAAATATGTTCAGAATAATGGTCTGATTGCTACCCTTCATTTTTCGATAGTAGTCTTTTTACACCCTGTATATTTAGGTACAGTCCTGCTCCTGCATCATGCAAGCCTCCGCACGTCTTCGTAAATTGTTAACCCTTTACCGCATGGATTTTTTGATTCTTTTGGAAAAAATATAGGTATGTTATTCTAGGGTGTATACAGGGTGTTAGTGTGAACACCGTTGTCCTTGAAACCAGAGGTTCAGCATCATGAGTAGAATCTTCACCCCGTCACGGCGGCGGGGTGAGCGCTAGACCATTCTGGGGTGGGTACGGACCACCCGCTACCCCAATGCTCTTCACCCCGGCGCGGCGGCGGGGTGAGCGCTGACCATTCTGGGGTGGGTACGGACCAACCGCTACCACAATGCTCTTCACCCCGGCGGGATGGGCACTATACCATTCTGGGGTGGGCACTGCCCAAATATAAAAATACTAGATGCGCCCGCTAAATGCCCGCTGCCCTGCGAAGACTAGTCATTACCTGGAAGATCAGGAAACTCATTGTCAATGAAAAACCAAGCGGCCATGGCCACAATAGATACAGGCACTATGACACAAAATATATACGGCCTTAAGACTTAGACACGTGTTTAACATGGTTTTGTAGGACGACTTTTGCTAAACAGCTAGTAAACACGTGTCTAAGTCGTGATTATGTTTTTTGTGGTAAGGCTGATAGGGTTTTAATTTATGTTTGTTTTAACTTAGACAATGTAAACTAATAAAAAAAAATAGTTTTTCATTTCATTGTCTATTTATTTACTTACCTGAGATTTACGTAAGCGTCCACAACTTAGGCCTATTGCAATAATTCACTAAATTTAGATAGGAAATTTTATTAATTGTAGATCTTCTTAACCTCGTAAGGCCCGTTGTGACCACCTAAGGCCAAAATACTACTATGCGCTCCGACCCAGTAACAAAAATCAGGTCATCATAATTACGACCCACTGTCATCCACCGAGAACAAATAAGATTTTCGCTGTCAGATTCAAAACTTCGCGCGTTTCAGCTTTGTTTCTATTCGTCAGTGATTGGTCGATTTGCTATTGACATTTGACACAACAAGCAAGTAACCCACCAACCACAGATCAGTCTCTTTTGCGAGTGAAATGAGCGGCCATGGAGCGCACACGTCGACGGGGTGAGTTTAAAGCTTTAAAAATCTTATTAATCCCTTATTTTTAACAACGAATCATTTACTATGATGATAATATGATGTTATTTTGTGTATACACCATATTATTTTAGAGAATACTATTGGATTTTAAAAAATATATCTAGGCCAAGAAATATGAGATCAAGCGATCACATCGGGCGCCAATAGCATTTGTAGCTATTTTTTATTTGGTATCATGTGAGACCATTGGGCGTTTGTATATCCTTTTACAGAGTATTTGTAATTTGCTAAGTAATTCTAACAGACGGATTTTGTTTGCATTAATTAGGTATTTTGTTTGTTTTTACTTGAAAGCTAACGTGATCCAGATGGTTATTAGCTCCAATTTGTCGGGGGTTTGGTAAAATGAAATTTCCAAGTTGCGTTACTATTTTACTTTGTTTTACAGCTTTACGAGACGACGACGTTTTTGAAGTCCTCAACGATTCCGAAGCACAAGCATTTATACCCAGCAATGAAGATTTGGATGACCGTGATCCACCTTATACACTTGGCTGTGTCCAATTCATGGCTGCAGTTTAAAAAAGATGAAATAAAAAAGGGGGTACCTCAAAAAAAATTCAACAGTTGCGTTTCTTCAAAACGGATCTGGGCGAGAAGCTAATAGTAATGCATACCAAAGAGACTGTATCATCCGTGTCAGAACCGGAAGAAAGTGTCCCTGCTAAACGCAAAAGAGGTAAACCCACCACTTTATTACCATCGAAGGAAAAACATCAACAGGGCGCAAAACATATGCCTCTGTATGAAGAAAAGCAAGAAAGATGCCACCACTGTCATTTCAATAAATCCAGAACCAAATGTAGCTCGTGCAATTTTTAACTTATGTCTAACAAAGCACAGGAATTGTTACAAAGAATTCCATGAGTAGCTAGTTAGATTATGACTAAGTATTTTGATCTCAATTGTTTGTTCCTAACTAACGCTGATTATAATTCAAATAAGATATTTTTTTAATACTTCATTAAGGTTTTTGTTATATCCAGAAGTTGGATTTTTAAGTTAAAAGAGGTTTTGTAACTTTTCAGAAGAGTTTTTATACTTTTTTTATAAGATTTATGGTAAAATAAAACGTTGGATTTTATGTATTTTTTAATTTACTTAAGGCCAATGTCATCATATGACGACAAATAAAATGTACACAATATAGTAACAAAGACCCAATGTCATCACAGGAGAACAAAAAATATCGTATTTGTAATAGCAAAAACTAGTTCGCGATGGTGTCATAACATATGGAAAAAAAGGATTTTGCTATGTGTTTATTAGAACACTTTCAAATCAGTTAATTTTGCCCTGGGCGGTAAGCACTGTACATATTTAGTTCTCAGATGATGACATTGGGTGGTATTTTCTCACATGCGGTATTCACCCTGGGCGTTACGAGGTTAATGTGCTTGGGTAGGTATCAAAATTCCCTTTCAAATTATATAATATAGGTTTAATACCAGAGTTAATACCTAGGTAAATAACTAAAACATAATACCATTTTATGATTTGAAAGGAAATTTTGATATGAATATAAAATATAACAGTTGGCTTGAGTCACAAAACGGTCCCTGTCTCAGCATGAGCTGGTTGTATATTTACGTGTTACCCAAGTTTAACACAATCCATAGTCACCACTGCATATAAATTGTTAATCAGTCTTGAACAACTCATTAGATATGAGATTCCAGTTTTTGGGGTTCTGCTGTACCACAAAAGAAAAAACGGAACCTTCATAGGATCATCACTTTGTTGTCCGTCTGTCTGTGTATCAAGATCCTTTTTGTCTGAAATGCAACGAGGTAACATCGAGCGGGGCAAGTTCGACTATGGGGTTATTCCAACTAATGACAATAACTTTTATTTTACTTATATTTACTCAAATCGCCATCTAGATTCAAGTAGGTGAACAGGTAAATTCGACAATGCTTCATAGATGGCTCTTCTAAGGCATAAACTGTCTTAGTTATAGGCACTTTTTGTCAGACGTCATTTTGCGCAACAGTGACAGCCAAGACGCTCGTTACATTTTTCGTCAAAACTTGTGTTTTGAACGCTTGTTTTCTAGATAATACATTGCGAGTGAAGAAAATATAAACTATTAGTAGTTATTCATTTATTTGTTCTAAGAAAAGGTACGTTCTTGAAGAGGTTTTTGAATAGTTGAAATTACCCCGCCAAAATACTAAAGTGGGGTAATTCCAACTAACCTCAAGTTGTAATTACCCCGCTTAGTTTTGTATGGTGTTGAAAAACACTAGTGATGTCCCATATATCGATACTTTTTTTATAAATAGCTGCGCCCCGCGGCTTCGCCCTCGTAGTAAATTATTTGTCAAATGCAGAACAATAGGTATCGAAAACCTAAAAATTTCAGAAATTTATTGCACGCCTCTTTGAGGAAGTAAAAAAACAGAAAAACATTTTTAACTATTTACTATACTTACCTACTTATTATTTTAGTTTTATTATTTGTATAAATTTAATTTAAATATCTAAGAAACTTATTTTCATTTCTTGTTCAGTAGGTAAGGGCTAGCAAATATTTTATTTAGTTATTTTAGTTTGATCCAATTTATCGACTATGTTGATCGACATATGCGGCGCACCGCGCAGCCCTATATCTATGAAAAATAGTTGAAATTACCCCTCCAAAACGGTTAAAGTGTTTTTTTGCAACACTGAGCCTTCTTACGCAGTTGTAACATACGAATTTGATTGAAAGATGCCATTATTATAGTCCAGCAGATAATTTTATCGCAATATTCGCATAAGCAGGATATTTATGTGCCATAGTTGGAATTACCCCACCGAGGGGTAATTTCAACTATTACTGCCTTGTTTGAGAAACTTCGGTCTTTTGAACATACAAAATGGGTATTTTGTCTAAGTGATAGGTGAAAAATGATCTCAAATCAAGCCTTTTGATAATACATTCATCCAATCTACCTTATCGTTATTACAAACGAGAGTGCTAACTTTTGAAGTTTAAGTCAGTGTTTTTTTAGTCGGAATAGCCCCGCTCGACCTTATCAAGTTTTTTTTATATCAAACTAGTAGCTGCACCATGTGTGATATTTTGTCAAATGGAGAACAATATGGGTGTCAAAGAATAAATTATGTTTGATTCTGTTATATCAAACTTCTAGCTGCGCCATGTGTAATGATGATAAGAATTTGTGTTTTAATCAACTCACACATTTGACAGACTTTTCAAGGGGCTTGTTTTATTCTTTTTAATATAATTCAACTAGGGACCCGCCCCTGCTTCGCACGGTTGTATTATACATATAAACCTTCCTCTTGAATCACTCTATCTATTAAAAAAAACCGCTTCAAAATCCGTAGCGTAGTTTTCAAGATTTTAGTATTCAAAGGGATATAGGGAAATAGGGACAGAAAAAGCGACTTTGTTTTAGACTATGTAGGGATAATATAAACTCCTTGAAGCTTTATGGACTTGTATATTTAGACTCTAGATGGAATTGTATATTTACATAAAGAATCATTGACTTACAAAGTTACAACTTACAATTATAACCATGACTTAAATCCTCAGCTTAAACTTAATCAATGATAAGAACTCTGTTTTTATCAACTCTCACATTTGGCAGACTTTTCAATTTTTTTATAAACTTATCAGCAATTCTATCATCAACTTCTCTGCCGGTAGTTTCTGAGTATTCTCCTAGGACTTTCTTCTGCAGTCTTTTGAAAGGCAGCTCATTGCCCTTCTTCTCCAAAACAGATAAAATTACAGCATGCCAGTTAAACTTGTCGCTCATGGCTAGTTCTCCGATCTTAGCAACATTCTGCTCATGAAGACACATGCTTTCCTCTGCCATTTCTTGTTCATCTACCTTACCTTTTTTCTTCTGTGGTTTTTCACCATTATGCACATTTTCTACTCCATTTTCACATGTCTCCACTGCTCCATTGTTGCTGTTAACTGTATCTTGTCGTTTACGCTTGTTCTTTTTGCTTTCTTTGTCCTCACCCTCGTTAGTTGATTTTGTCCTGTTCTTTTTCTTTCCTTTCTTTCCTTCAATTTGTTCTTCTTCCTCTGGAACAGGTTCTTCAGCTTTTTGTATTTCTGCTTCATACTTTTCTCGCTTCTTCTTTTCTTTTTGCTGTTTTTTAGATAGGGGCTTTTCCTCGTCTACATTTTTGTCATCAATTGGCACTTCGTTTTCTTCTACACCATCATGCAGTCCATTTTCTTTTTCATGTGCATTGTTATTGTCATTTCCATTAACTTGCTCATCACTATCATCAATTTTTTTTGGTGTGGTTTCATTCTGATCCCTTTTATTAGCATTTGAAAGTGCAGACAGTTTAACAGATATCAAATCCCAAGCCTGATCAATATCTGCAAGATTGGTTTTATGACCACACACATTTTTGACGAAGTTTACAAACTTTGGCTTTTTACGTGGTGTGTTTTGATGCTTACTGATATTTTCTATAATCCTTAGTACATTTCTAGGGGCATCTTGCTGTTCGTCAAGTACAGACTGAACCAAGTCGACCCATGTGTTTTGTTTCTTTTCACCTTTCTTCTCCTTGGCTACAAAGCCTTTAGCAGCGTAGCGTTCTGCCTCAGTTATGCATTTAGTGTGTTCATTGTATGCAGACCCACTGTAAATAAAAAAATGTATGTAGTAACTCAAAAACACATTTTCAAAAAAGGCGTCATGTTCGAAAAAAAGTAAATTTTTACCTCAACCCTGGTAAAACTAAAAGAAATCAAGTTGTTAGGTAAACATTAAAACATTTATAAACATAATATCTGGCTGTCAATCCTCAAAATTAGATTTAGGACCCAATCAAAATCCTATGTATTGGTTTTATGTACCTAGTTGCATAATAATGAGTAGGTTGCCCTTCATATTCCTACAGTTGGTTTATTAATACTTACAAGAAATCTTTGAAACAGTCCATGCATGATAAGTTTGGGGAACGGTTCCTACACTTAGTAGCCGTATAATGCTTCTCCACTTTAGGCTTTTGCAAGGACTCGCCGCAATAACCGCAGGTAAATACGACCATAATTTCACAGTTTATGTTAGTATTAATCACTAAATAATCTAAGAATAGACTGAATGAAAAACACGTGCTTGAACGAAATAATATAAAGCTTGCTTTGGCTTTGCTTCGGAAAAAATATTTTGACTTCCATGTTTTATTCTGACATTGAATCAATGCAACTTTTGACAGATGACTGTAAAAAAAATTAGCACTTTCCACACGGTCGACATACGTACCTAAATGTTCAAGGTTAATGCCAGAAACATACTTGCGTGTCGCGGTGTGTCGGGCAGTCCTGGATTTGTAAATAGGCCGTATAGGCCGCGGCCTAGGGGCGGCGGCGTCCTAGGGGGGCGGCAGATTTCAGAGGACGGTCACTCGATTGCAGAATTTGCAGACAATCTATATCCGGCACTGGTGTCGGGGCGCGCCAGAAGCATATCGGTTTCATACATTTAGTATGGTTAGGGACATACTTGTATGACGTGTCGTGTCGCGACACGGTCTATCGTGTCGCAAACTGCTAGCCACCGATTGCGCCAGAGCGGTGGTGGGGGTTATCTCGCGGCACGACACAACAGGCAAATGTGTTTCTATACTGGCGCGTGGCTCGTGGCACGAACATTTTTTAATTTAGTATTATTTGCAGCAAAATGACAACACATGACGTTGACAACACAAACAGGTTCCTGAAATACATTAATATTAGTAGGTTGGCAAGAAATCTTAGCGCAAAAACAAAAATAAACTAAAGTATTCAATTATTTCATCATAGACTATGTGGTCTGTATTAATCTGAATAAAAGTTTTACAGATTTGGCTTAATCTGTAATTTGTATTTGTGGTCAAAATTCTCTACAGTTAAAGATCAATCTGTATATATGGCAACACTGGGCCATGATACCTCGTGTCGCGACACGATAGTGTGCACACTCACCGCCGCGACAGTAAGCATCGCGACACGCCAGGACACGTAAATATGTTTCCGCCCTAAGACTATTATTTAACCTCGAAAAGGCGACTTTATTCTACATTTTTTTAAATCATTAATTAATTTTTTTCCCATACGATCGATTCAAAACGGCGTAGGTATCGATACATTGAGTACACCGAAATAGTGCATGTGTTGGTGTCCTGTTATTATTTCTAAAGCTTGCCGTGCGTGAGTTAGCGAGACTATTCGGGATGCGAAGAGACTGAGCCCTAGTCTATGCTGGGCGCAACTCAGCGTTTACCTGATAAGTAATGACGGAATTGTGGATTCATTCAATGTTCAAACATATACAGAGCCTAGAACTTTTGAAATACTAACTTATGTAGGAGGAATGAGGCCCAGGGTATAAAATCTTTGTGCTAAAACTTAAACTTAATCTACTATAATTAACTTAAATTAAGGTAGGTGGTACAAAAGTTTGGAGGCCTATACCCAGCAGTGGGTGAATTCGGGCTGCGGATGATGATGATGATGAAGGTAGGTACTTTACAAATTTAATTTACTTTGGAAGAGCGTGATTCCCTATCACAGGTAACTTTTTTACTTAAAAGAATAGAATAGAATAGAATAGAATAGAATAACATTTATTTATAACAACAATACAAACATTGATTGAGACACACATTTAAGAAACATAAATAAGTAAGTTGTTATAAAAGGGTCCTAACTCAGCATAATGCTGGCTGAGGACTCGTAGGAGACCTAGCCAGCGCTGGTCTTCCGTTAAAACCCGTAATAAAATGACATCACGAACGAAGATACACTCTACAAAAACAATATACTTAAATAAAAAACTACACAAATTAAGCAAAAAATAGGGTATAAAAGCAGCAAAAACAAATAACAAAGAGCAGTAAAATAAAATAAAAAGTATACATATAAGACAAGTATAAGTTTCTCTTTTATTATCTAAGCCAACATTATTTGGTGAAAGTGAATCTCAAACACTGTTAAACTGATGAACATAAAGTTATTGAAATAAATATTTTTGTATTTTGTGGCGCCGTCCTAACCGCTGAGTTGCTAGTTGGTAACCACCGCTCAGTCATGATGCTGAACCTCTGGTTTCAAGGATGAGACTGTTCACACTACACCCTGTATAGCAGCTATACAGAGTGTTAGTGTGAACAGTCGTTAGCTACTAAACATTGATAGAAATTCCAGCCAAAACTAAAAACAATATACATAGAATAGACTGGAGATCTTTAACCTTTTGGCAAAAGTCATAGAACAAAAGTTGTTAGTCTTGATTCACCCAAGTCGCCTCTAAGAGGTTAATCATTAAATACCTATTACCCTGATAAATTATACCCCTAATAATGACCCTATAAATACAATGATATTATACTAAAGATGACGCATATTCATACAGCGCGGTGCTCAGATTTGGTTCCTGTACGACATATACATACTTATCTCTAACGTATCCTTAGGTTACAAAAATAAATGCGACAGATAATACGGTACTAATGATATAGAAAAGGATAGCTATCTGTTTAGACCTGTTGCTTGAAAAACGCGAGCACAATAGAGAAATATTGTTACAGAAGAGAATAGAGAAATATTGTTAATGAAACAATTTGTTTGTTTTATTATTAAAATATAATTTCGATTAACAAAAGATAGTACATCAATATAATATACAGGGTTATAGGTGTTTAATGATTAACCTCGATGTATATTAATATATTTGAAATAAATAAATAAAATGTTTTGATTGAGGTGTCTTTTTTGCATATGAACAATACGATACCTACAGACAGATATACGAAATATTACTTTTGGAGAAGTTTTATAAGGTTTAGTTTATTTTCATTAATTAGTTTATTTTTATTTAACTATTAAGTTTATTTTCAACTCTTTTTTAAAGCAATTATTTCACAGTGCCATTCCATTAGAATTTGTAGGTAAATTTGTGCCTACGAAATCTCATCTGAATTCTTCTGATTGATTACTCTATGACGCTCGCTCGGTGCACTCTGTCTGTCCCTATCGCGCTGCGGTCGTCGTCAATATTCTGTATCCCTTTTTAGCATTATTTTAAATATTCGATAATTTAGAGATAAATTGTTGTAATTTCGAAATAAAATGTAAATTACTAGGTGTTTTTATGTACCTACGTGTGGTACGTAACTCCTTCATCCTCTTTACCTTAGTACCAAAGTTTTTTTCAAGTTCTAAACACACAGCTCGGCATTTAAATAACAAAACTGTCACGCACGTTCTCGCTCGCAGATAATATTTGACTAAATCGAAATTACGACAATTGACTTAATTTTGCCGCCTCAGTTTCCGCGCGCTAGTGCGACATCTACCTCATTTAATTATAATATCATTGTATTTTTAACAGCCTAAGCCAGGTTATTTTAAAAAAAACACAATTCTTTTAACCTAAAAGCATTTAACTCAAATAAGAGAAATTTAATTAACAAAACAACAAGAAATTCACTAATTCAAAATACAAAGGTACTTATGGCAACGATACGACAAACACACAAGAGAGTGGACGTCCGAACAGCACGACGACTTGAAGCAGAATGAGAGCTTGTCCCTCGTTCCTTCGGCTTTTATATTAAACAGCTACCTGCATCTTCAAACCACTTCTATCACGGCTTCTCCTGCAGCTTCTGGCGTCTCGACAGATCTTGTCTTTTGTATGTACAGGGTTGGTTCCTGATCGTGTGTTGATGGACGATCAGGTTGGTCTGCCGCGGCCCGTTCCCTCAGCTCCTGCTCAGGGCCATCATCATCACTCGTTGCTGTAACAAATACAACGTGTTATCGAAAAGGCTTTTCGTCACATTGGTTATGCCCTTGTTAAATTGTTAGTGTGTTTAGGTTTTTAGTGTACTACTCCGTCTACAAACTATGTACAAGTACAGCTGAATGTCAAGCACTTTTCGAAGAAGAATAAGTCGTTAAATCTCAAAGTACCGCTATCAAATAACGAAGTACGACATATCCAGCTGCACAGTACATAATAAACACAACCACCATAACCAACATGCTTAATAAAGAACGCTGCATACGCACACCGCACAGCGACTGATCGGTTTGCAAAGCCGACCAGCTTCCATGGCCAGTGTAGACACCGCCGCTACGGACCACGTAACGGCCGGTGCTACTGCCCCAAGGGCCACACACGCGTACCCCAAGGGTCACCGCGTCATACCACAAGGGCCAACAGTGCCGTGCCACACACGGGCCACACGCACCATGCCTCAGGGGCCAACAGTGCCGTGCCACACACGGGCCACACGCACCATACCTCAGGGGCCAACAGCCGCGCCGTACCTCAAGGGTCAACCATAGCGCGCCGTACCCCAGGGGCCAACAGCCGCGCCGTACCTCAAGGGTCAACCATAGCGCGCCGTACCCCAACCGCCAGTAGCGCCGCACCCCATGGGCCAGCAGCGCCGCACCTCAAGCGCCAGCAGTGCCGCACCTCAAGCGCCAGCAGTGCCGCACCTCAAGCGCCAGCAGTGCCGCACCTCGAGGGCCACGCGGGTAACAGCTTACCCTCGAAGAAGGCGGTGCACGACTCGGGAGTCCATTCGCCTTTCCACGGGACCATAAACTGGGCCGCCGCGAAGGCCGCCTTCCCATATGACCCGGACAGCAGCCTCAGCTCATACCGATCATGAGGCAGGACTCGCACCACTCGATACGGGCCGCGCATACCATGGTCAAGCTTGCCCGTTGACTGAGCATACTTGATCACGAAAACCAGGTCACCTTCCTGAAACACACGAGGAGGACGACGGTCCTGATTAACACGAGCATCCATTACTGCCTGATTTTCAGCTAACCGCTCGGCCGTCCTCTGCCTTACAATCTCTCTCCTAGCCTCCCGGTTCGATAGGCGAGGCTCAGGAATGACATCTCGTACCAACTTTCGAATTGCTGGAGTAGCATTTTCATGTCCTACTAAGAGATTTAAAGCTGAGGTCTGGGTAGATCTCTGTTTGGTCAGATTGAGAATTAGCTGAAGCTGCCATAGCCTCTCAGCCCATTCTAGATTGTTATGGGACGTCTCGACTCTGAGCATATTCAAGACAGTCCTTACGTACCTTTCCACCTGACCATTAGCATGATGCATCTCGGGTGTGATATGATGTAATTCAACACCTAGATCTTGCATCCACGACTTAAAACCCGAGGACTCGAACATTCGGCCCCTGTCTGTCACTATAAGGCGGGGAGTACCAAACAACGAGATTACGTTTTGACAAACCTGTTTCAATTCGTTGAAGTCTTGACGCGGGATAGGCGTAAGAATGCAGTACTTGGTAAACGCATCAACAACCAGCATTACATGCTTAAAACCTTTGGACTCCGGTAGAGGTCCCAGCGCATCGAGATGTAGCGTGTCAAACGGAACATCGGGCTTCGTCCACGAAGTGATGGGTTGAAGCGGAGCACGAAGAACTTTCTTGTGTGCGATACAAGTAATACAGTGACCTATGTAGTTTATAACAAAGGCTCTTAAACCCGGAAACCAAAATGAGCCCAATTACGCGGTCTATCTACCTAGTAGTCTATCTTAGTAGATTACCGAACTACATGGATTACGACTCAGGTAGTCCGCATATGGCAACATGACGCCCTTTCTATACGAGATGGTAAAATCAAAATCTTGCAGGTAGATCCACCATTTTGCTACACGCGAGCATTACAGTCGGTAACTACAGTAAACTTTATGCCCACTAATAATGCCTAAAATGGCGTAGAGCTTTTACTGAGTAGAGTGGTACCTACTTTGGTTCAGCAGCGACAGCAGCTTTAGTCACGTAGTAGGCAACCACACGTTTCGATCCATCATCGTCACGTATCTGCAGTAGAACCGCCCCATAACCTAAGCTACTATGTACCTCCGTTTTTAATTTGGATCAAATATAAGAACCTCTTGCTCGGATGCCCAATTAAATTGCACGTCTTAACGTGTTAAATTAGCAATGCATGACGTCTTAATCGAGTAGTTAGGAATGTACTTACGAAAATACCCCGCTAGCCCTAAAACTGGCGTAAGCGAATTTACAAGAGCTTTAACTTTATCCGGGGAGGACCGAACTTCCCCATTAGCTATAAGTATAACCCGCCCTAGGTATTAAATTTCTGTGCACATAAAGTTGATTGAAAATCCTGTTTGTGTCAGCGTGGACAGAACCTTACTTCAGTTAACTACAGTCTGTAAACCTTCGTCTACAGTGTCGGAAAGAATCAAACAATCATCTATGCACACCAAAACTTTTCGCTATGTGACATCTTGTACGGACTGTAATTGACAGATCACGAACTATGCGCCGACCATTTCTAGTACGAATGTAGGTAACGCAATCTCTATTAAGTACAACCGTACCAACAATAATAGGCGCGTTTATGAACTTACTTGGCACTACCAGAAGGTCTACATAAAACGAAGTACTTTCTAGTTCGACTGTGAGAGTAACATACGAGTCCCATTGCGTCAGACCCCCTTAATTTGACTGAATCAGCTGGTTCCTTAGTGCAAGAGACGCACTTCACAACCGCAGAAGATATTAGGGACACGCCGATGTTACTGTCACTGTCTATTAAAAACTAAAACCTAAAACCTTGTACTACCCCTACCACAATATCACTGCGCTTATGCAAAGGGGCAGAGCAAAAATTTACATTTCACTAATCATTTTGTGACCCAGCGTCCGCGCGCTGTTTTGCAAAGCAAGATTTTACATCATGGCCCTGTTTTTTGCAGTAAGTGCAAGTCATATTTTTTGTTCCTGTTTTAGCAGGTTTGCTAGACTGGGTTTGATCAGTGTCAGTGTTTGACCGCTTAGGACACGCAGCTTGCTTATGCGCAGTCTCGTCACAAATATAGCACTTACCTGTATCTGCTCTAGGTGGCTTCTTGAAACCCTGTGTCCTGCCATGGTTATTATTTTTATGCTGATTCGCTTGACGGTTAGTGCGAGTTTCCACAGTAGAGGTTTTACTAGGCATAACAAAGCTAGATAAGTAGTTTACTAGATCATTGGGTTTCAAGTGAGCATTGATGGCGGTGGCTTTGACCTGGGGGTCAGTGATCCCTCTTAAGATGATGTCCGTCACTAGGTCGTCGCTAAGACCACGAACAATCTTGAGACGCAGTAATGATTTACGCGCGTACTCAGCGTACGTTTGGTATTTGTCCGAGCTCGTGGACATAACCTCAAAAAGAATACCTGCCGAATCTACCTTTTTACAACATAATGGTTTGAAATCCTCTTTGAAATTTGTCCACGAACGATCATTAGACACCCACTCATTAAGCCACGACTTGGCGTCTCCTTTCAAACAACCTCCTATGCGAGAAAGGCATTCACGATCGTCCCATTTGTTGGCAAACTTTGCCCTATCAACCTCGCTGAACCATACGTCTACGTCGTGAATACTTGGGTCAAAATTCGACACATAATAATGATGAGTACGTCCTAAGGCTTCTAAACGCGACATAACCGTGTCAAAAGACTCACAATTACTCTGCGGTGGTGCGGGCAGAGGCAGCGGTGGCGGCACGGCGGCGGGCGTGCTAGCACCTTGCGATCCCTCCTCGAAAACTGGCTTTGTACGTACCTCATCACAGCTATGACCGCAGCGACTTTGGCGACGGTGACAAGGATACCTATCTTGGTGGCTACGGCGAGACCTGGGAGACCGGCCACCATGCGAGCGTTGTCGCGACGGGCTACGTGAACGCCGACGTGGCAATTCACGTGACCGCCGCGGTGACGAACTACGCGACTGCCGACCAGTGATGTAGTGATGATGATGCGGCGAACGATCACGCGAGTAGCTACGCGAATAGCTACGTGATCGCCGGCCTCGCGGACGGCTGTGGGATCGCCGACCACGAAGACGTCGATGCGGAGATCGCTCACGAGTGTGACTGCGGGATCGCCTGCCACGAGACCCCCTGTCCCGCGAGCGTTCGCTCCGCAACCCGGACGAGCGTCTTCTGTGACGAGACCGCGAGCGGCTCGTCCTCATGTCCTTGATTAACTGCAAAAACAAAATAAAGGTGCTAAACGCACCAAAATTAAATAACTTCGTCAAACAAAACAAAGCATGAACTACCCTCACAAGTTTTAACAAAAGCGCAATACTTTTATTTTGTTTGCATCGAAAATTGTCAAGATGAATGTGAGAGATGTTTACGAATCCCACTTCTGATTTTAACAACCTAAGCCAGGTTATTTTAAAAAAAACACAATTCTTTTAACCTAAAAGCATTTAACTCAAATAAGAGAAATTTAATTAACAAAACAACAAGAAATTCACTAATTCAAAATACAAAGGTACTTATGGCAACGATACGACAAACACACAAGAGAGTGGACGTCCGAACAGCACGACGACTTGAAGCAGAATGAGAGCTTGTCCCTCGTTCCTTCGGCTTTTATATTAAACAGCTACCTGCATCTTCAAACCACTTCTATCAGTATATTATAATAATTTGAAATTGAAGCTAGGTACATAGATGTATAGAAGGCGTTAACACGTTCCGGCGCGGTACAAGGTGGCAGAATTGTAGGAAAAGACAGTAGGTTTTTTCATACAAAATCAATATACTGCTACCACCGTACTGACAATAACAGGGAAAATAAAGCGGTAGACGGCTATGACCGTAACCGTAAATAGCCTTTTAATAGTCTTTTTCCGATACTTCAGGTGTGGACGTGTCTTTGGCTGCTTCCTAATGTTGTCGCGCCAACCACCGACTCTAACCGTTGCTCGCGTGACGAACTTCACATAACTACGACATCCCATAGAAAAAACCCGGTTGTGGCCGTACTAGCATTTTGAGTAGATCTGTCTATGTGTGTTCATGACACACATTGAGAACTCATCATACAACTTATTTTCGGTAATACAGCAACGTATTCTCTGCCTTATTGCGTAGGCAGTAAGGTCTAACATAGATTAAAATATTTATGTGCTGCGGTAGCCGTACTTGATGTAAACGAAGTAGAAAAATGAACGGCGGTCACCGTACTGTCATTTTGTGATCATTCTAAAATACTGTCACAGCCGTATCGCGCCGGATCGTGATAAAAGTAAAAAATAATCTTGCTTCCTTGGGTAACCTTCTTTGGTGTCATGTACGTCACAGTGACAGACATAACTTTTACAATGACAGCAAGACCGTCAGTACCGTCACCGACCGACCAGCCAGTCAGTGCCCCGCCCACCTTCCGCCGCATCCCGCCCGTTTTTGTTTACAGAATTCAGCGTTGTTTCAGGATTTTACGTTATTCCGATTATCCCAAGGTTTATTCCTGTTGTGGCTCAGTTATCACTATAATTGTTGGACTATCTCGCACTCTTCGTCTTCTCGGTAGAAGACATAATAATATTATTTATTGTTTTCAGCCGTTACAATCCAACTGCCGGGATAAAGCTTTGAGGCTAAGGCCTCCCTGCTTTTTGTTGGCCTCCCAAGTTTATGAGACTAACCAAAATGGGATGTTATCTTCAGGCGATTTTTTTTCTATTCTTATTTATTTGTAAGTATTATGTTTAAGTTTAATGACAACAATTACTATGAAGAAGATTAAGAATGAAACTCATTGCAATATAAACATAGGTAGGTACCTAAACAAAAACAACGCATGTCACAAGCGTTCACTATCATTATCTTTTGATACTTGATAGTCAGTTGTACCCCTTACCTTTGTTTTTCGTTGTTCCATATAATATGACCTATGATGGTACAAGTAGGAACAAAGGCATTCCGGTTTGATTTACTAACTATATTCTATGTAAAGAAATAATGTAATACAAATGATTAAAACATCCTGCATTCAACCACCTTCGACAACTTTTAAACAAAATATTTTCTCTTTCAGTGGCTGTTCCTGGCTTAGCACAGAGAATAGATGATCAGAACACTGCAGTATGGTGTACCACATCGCTGTTGGAGCAAGAAAAATGCGAAAAGCTAGCTAATACTACAATGCTGGATCGGGGCCTCTTTCAAAATGATTACATTGAGCTACATTGCAAGAGGGTAAATAACTATCATTACTGCATTCACGGCTCAGACTTGCCACTGTTCAGCTCTATTTATGTATAGTATTAGTAGTATATAGTATTTAGCTGTACGAGGATTTTGTTAAAAAACTATGCTAGCTGTCCCCAGAACCTAGACTCTGAGAGCTAATTACTTTCTTTATGCTTAACCCTAGGTACCACCTATAGCTCGAATTTGTAAGGAAGCACTTACTCTATGTTTATTCATATTTATCTTTTATTCATTTATAGAACAATAGTTTTTGAGCTATCATTAATGTGCAAAGTTTTAATATAGTTTTTAGATTTTTTTTTAGTTTGTGTAGAAAACATTTATTTACAGATGTATGTCTAAACCTGAATTAAAACAGACTATCTACTATTTATCCCATAAATCAGTTCCCATAGCATAGGTAAAACCTACTTCATCATCATCATCATCATCAACCTATATTAGTCCACTGCTGGACATAGGCCTCCCCCAATGAGCGCCATAGCGCCCTGTCTTCAGCTTGACGCATCCAGCATCTGCCAACAGTCTTTCGCAGATCGTCTTCCCACCTGACCGGAGGGCGTCCTACGCTACGTTTACCGAGTCGCGGTCTCCACTCAAGAACACGTTTACCCCAACGGTTGTCGGTTCTTCGCGAGATATGGCCAGCCCATTGCCACTTCAGCTTGCTAATTCTTTGAGCTATGTCGATAACTTTGGTTCTCTGTCAGATGTATTCGTTATGAATTCTATTTCTAGTTGTAACAACGGAAAGTCACTATTTATTTACAATCTAGCCTAGTATATACAATTATAACAAACTTTTAAAAATCTAAGCCATTACCAGTAGGCAGAGTACCCAGAATGCTGCAATGCATTGAATGGCAATGCTAATTCGTTGACTGAAATAGAAGCCAGCATCCCGATCTCCTGTGGACTCTATGAGAAGTTTCGTATGTATGTAGGTAATATCACTACATACAGTATAAAACAAAGTCGCATTCTCTGTCCCTATATCCCTATGTCCCTTTGAATGCTTAAATCTTTAAAACTACGCAACGGATTTTGATGCGTTTTTTTTTAATAGATAGAGTTATTCAAGAGGAAGGTTTATATGTATAATAAAACCGTGCGAAGCCGGGGCGGGTTGCTAGTCTAAAATAAAAAAATTCCTAATTGTATTGTATGTTTTTATTTCAGGCATTTGATGTGGAGGAATGCATGACATGGGTGGATCAAGGAGAGGCCTCTCTTCTGGCCTTGGATGCAGGCGAGGTGTATGTCGCGGGAAGGTTCCATTCCCTGGTACCTATAGCTCAAGAGGTAATACCTACTAATCTTTATATGAACGAAAAAAATAAGTTTGTAAATTATTTTGCTAGCAAGCAATGTACACTGTACCTATAGCTCAAGAGGTAATAAATTAATACCTACTAATCTTTATAAATATGAACGAAAAAAATTAGTTTGTAAATTATTTTGCTAGCAAGCAATGTACACTGTACCTATAGCTCAAGAGGTAATAAATTAATACCTACTAATCTTTATAAATATGAACGAAAAAAATTAGTTTGTAAATTATTTTGCTAGCAAGCAATGTACACTGAACACGTGATTTACATTAAAAGACACTCCACACACTGAAACCGGAGGCGGAGCGGAGGCGTAGGCATGCCGGTTTTTCCTATGGCACCGCGCCGCCACCGCCTGCGGTGTGTGTGTAGGCTTCATATGATTTAATAGAATACAACTCGCACGCCTTCGCCTCCGCTCCGCCTCCCCGGCTTCAGTGTGTGGAGACCTTGAGTGAGTGAGCTGAGGTCATTTGCTCCGCGGTGCAAATACATGGCTTCTTTTTTTAATTTTGTTTATTTAGCTTGTATAAATGATTTATTTGAGTAGATATGTTTTCTTCATGTTGTTCTGTAGGTATGGATAAAAAATAAATATAATATGAGGCATTTTTTTTTGCCCTTTATAGGGTTACATGCTGAAAGGGTAAAAATAATAAAATAACAACCAATAACTAATAATTCGCTGTCAGTATGTATTAAAAAAAAAAAATGATACGGAACCCTTTGTACGCGAGTCCGACTTGCACTTTGCCTTTTTTTTATAAAATGTATCAGGACGTTTTACTACCCGCATTTTTCGATAGTAGTATTCTACACCCTGAATAGAGTAATACTATATTTAAGTAATTATTTCTTTCAGCTGTATGGTCGAAGTGAAACATATCAGTATGCAGTAGCAGTGGTCCGAAAGGGAGGTTTGCCGTCTTTGCTGCCAGGGTCGGGGCTTCAAGCGTTGCGCGGCGCGCGGGCCTGTTTCCCCGGAGTCGGGGCTTTAGCGGGCTGGGTTATGCCTATACATGTGGTGAGTAAATCAGTAAATCAATATCTTTATTTCTTTAGGCTTACAAAATAAACACTTAGACAATTCAAATTTAATACTATAGGTACATAATTATCAAAATAATATAAGCAGCAAAGTGTAGTGATACTTGATTTTCAGTTCGCTTCAATGTTTTGTCCTTTAGTCATTTAGTTACCGAGAATATTTTCCAAAAAAATCGAGTTCCATCGGATTTTAACCCGCGTCCTCTTGTGTTGAACCCAATGTTACATTAGCCTTGAACAGGATTGGGTAAACTTCAATGTTTCATGCCTTTACATGTAGTGAGTCATAAAATTATCAACAAATTAAATAATATCCCAGAAAATTTAGTTTTATCGGACTTTAACCCGCATTCTCTTGTTGAACGAACTCAATGTTACTTTAGTCTTTGAATAAGATTGGATAAGTTTCAATGTTTCATGCCTTTACATGTCATAAAGTTACCGACAATTTAAATAATATCCCAGAAAATTGAGTTTTATCGGACTTTAACCCGCATACTCTTGTCAAACGAACTCAGTTTTACTTTAGCCTTTGAATAAGATTGGATAAGTTTCAATGTTTCATGCCTTTACATGTGGTGAGTCATAAAGTTACCGACAATTTAAATAATATCCCAGAAAATTGAGTTTTATTGGACTTTAACCTGCATCCTCTTGTCAAACGAACTCAATGTTACTTTAGTCCTTGAACAGGATTGGGTAAACTTTAATGTTTCCCCTGTAGAACTGCTACAGAGTCCGTAGAAAGTCCCTAAGATTTTGCGCTCTTAAGTCTTTTTGAAGTTGAAACACTTTTGGGATATTATTCAATTTCTTAGAACTACTTTACAAAGACCTTAAAGTTATTGAGCGTAGAAAAATTTGGATGAAATTTTAAACAACCATAGCTGTTATGAATATAAAAGCCATTAAGAGCTCAGGCTTAGGGTGACAAATCTAAATCGTGCTGTTCTGTGCTGTACTGCGCTGTGCTATGTTTGGTCAACTCGCTCGTCTAATGTTTTAATGAGGATACAAACTAACCATGCTGTGCTGCGCTGTGCGAGGCTACGCTGTTTCTATTGACCAAACATAGCACAGCGCAGTACAACGCAGCACAGCTCGATTTATATTTGTCACCCTTAAGCTCACATTTGTATTTGTCCCTTTGTTAACTTGTATTCTCTTGTGTGTGAACAATAAATAATAAACATTTTTTGTTCAAAGCTAATGCAAGAAGGGGGTCTTAAGATAAAAGATTGCAACAACCACGTGAAATCAGCCATTGAGTTTTTCGGAGACTCCTGCGCACCTAATTCCCTCAAGGATATGTACAATCCGATCGGAGACAATTCTGACAAGTAAGTAGAAGATTGATTGAAGATTGTAGAAGAGTGTTCAGTGACGTTATCCTTATGGTTTATGTACTCTTTTGTCCGCATTTGGACTCTGTTCGGTCCATTATGCTTGGGTTTTGCTAGCATAGCCAGCCTTACTCCGTCCAGAAGCTCAGAATTTTCCTGGGATCTTCGCAGGCTTCGCAGAGTGACCTCGGCAAGTTGAGGATTTCTGTTCGATGTGCTGTTATTCCCTTGCATTCTAGGACTACGTGGGCAGCTGTTTCGTCGTCGCTGGGACATCCTCTGCAGATAGGGCTGTCTGTCGCTCCGATGGTGTATAGGTGTTTATTTAACGGGATGTGTTCTGTTAGAGTTCCCACCAGGATACGTATGTCCGTTCTATTAACATTTAGTAAGCGTGTTGTTAGCTTCGGTGATATTGACGGAATCGCCGCTCAGGCGTGTCCATAGTTCGCTATGCATCTCTCTAGTTCTGAACCTGATCCATGCCTGGAGTAAAGAGAATGTCAAAGGAAGAAGGAAAATTAAATATTTAAGAGACAACAGACATTAAATTTGCCTTTTTTATAGATGGTACCTATGTTTTAACCCTCAATTGCTCGCATGAATGAAATTGGCGCGAACTATAAACCTACTTTTGGCGGGAGCGCATTCTGACTGAAAGAAGTATTCTTTTAAGAGCGATTGTGCACTACAAGGAATTTTACTGTCCGGCAGTCCGATTTTTTACGGTCGGATATGGCACGCCATTTAATGTATATACTAGTTTGTGCACTATACGTAATTTTACCGTCCGATATTTTACTTTTCCCTATTCCGGAACGGTTTTTTCTGAACTTCTTTCTCTTTTTTTCTTGCTAAACTGAGGCGTATCATCCGAGTAAAGACGGACAAGTGCACAAGCCAATCATCCGTTTTTTTCATGCCACTTCGGACCGGGTGTTGATCCCATGCGAGTAATCAAGGGTAAATGCATAGTACGGAACCCTTCGTGCGCGAGGCCCACTTACACTTGGCCGGTTTTTTATTTTTTTAGTTTGTGCAAGTTATGCACTGGCGGCGCTGGCGTTCGCTGTACACTAGCTGACCCGTTCGCCGGATACGAGGGCGCCCTGAGATGTCTACTCAGCAATAGCTCTGGCGATATTGCGTTTGTTAGAGACACCACTATACAGCACGCATTGCTGTCACACAAGATATTGGGTGAGTTTGAACGACGGCTGTGGCTTGCGAGTCTCTCTGAGACGCAGGAGGTTGCGTGTTCAATTCTTATCAAGAAGGCATATTACTCCATAAATGATTACATCAATGACGTTAGTGCTTGGCCAGATGTCGCTCAGTTCCACACCGACAATAGTTTGTCAAATAAAAGATTCATTGTCTAAGTGCCTATTTTGTAAGCCTAAAGAAATAAAGATATTGATTTACTGATTTACTGATTCCTACCTTGGGATGTTTGTATGATCTGCAAATGTTTTTTTTCGGGGTTCTGGTTAGTTTATGGTTATGGTTTTCTATGTATTGTAAAGAATATCTATCTGTGCAATGCATTGAATAACTAGATGCGCCCCGCGGCTTCGCCCGCGAACCAGAGTTATTTTTTCATACAAATTGTAGAAATTTATTGCACACGTAATTGTGTAAAAATAAAAAAATAAATTAATAAATATAATAAAATAAATTAATTATTCGCTCCATAGTTTATTTATACTTAGCGAGTTTTGAGTCAATCGAACCACATAATATTTTTTTTCCATACAAACTTTACCACCCCATTGAGCCCCTTCTGAGGTTAAAATTTCCACATTTTAATAGCCTATGTGATGTATATGTAGCTATACCTACCTAGCTACTTACTGTAGCTACACGCGCGTTGTGCACAGCGCGGCTTCCCAGTAATAAACGAGTACGCATCGTAACTGGTTGTTTCACTCAACTCTCATACATCTCACTGGCGAACGAGTACGGTCTACCCGCGCGCAAAAAAAATAGTGAAAATGAATTCGTTTTTAGGGAATTTGCCCGTGTTTGACCATAAATCTAATGACTGGATGATTCATAAGGGCAAATTAACTCAGTTCTTGCGAATAAACAAAGTGAACGACGAACAGAAGACGGGAATTTTGTTGACGCATCTTACGGAAGAAACCTACCGTCTCGTGCTTAACTTAGCGTTCCCGGCGGAGTTGGATGCGCTCACCTTTGAGCAGCTCGTTGGATTACTCGATGGCCATTTCAAACCAAAAAAATGCACGTTCGTGGACAAGGCGAAATTTTTTGGTGCTACCAGAAAATCAGGCGAATCACTTGGGGAGTGGGCGGCGCGATTGAGAGGTCTCGCCACGTATTGCGACTTCGGTACCGCCCTGGAGACGAACCTGAGGGATCGTTTCGTCCTCGGCCTTGGCGCTGGTCCGGAACGGGACAAGTTGTTCGAGCAAAGTCCGTCTTCATTGACGTTGGCGAGGGCTATCGAAATGGCGGAGCAGGCGGCTTGTGCTAAAGAAGCTAAGGCCTTGTACACTACCAGTGAGGCCATCACTGTCAAGGAGGAGCCGATATATCGCGCAGGATTCCAGGGGAAGGCGAGTCGCGGTCGCGGCGGTGCTGGCCGAAGCGCCGGCGCCAGCGGAGGCGGCGGCGGCGGCGGCGCGAGCGGTGCTTCGGGACCGACGCGCAGCGATTCCACTCGCTGTACCGTTTGTGGAATGAAAAATCATTGCAGTGATCAGTGCCGTTATAAAGGATACAAGTGCCAGAAATGTGGTAAAAAAGGCCACTTAAAAAAAGTTTGCGGTAACTCTAATGAGTCAAGTGTTTTTCATGTGAAATCGGATCAGAAATCGGATGGCAGTGATAACGACGCGGTTTGTGAGGAATGCCATAATTTTAATATAAGGTACGTGACGGACAAACCTATCCGATTAGATTTGACTTTAGGTAATCAAAACATTTCAATGGAACTGGATTCGGGATCAGGAAAAACTGTTATTTCGGATGAATTGTATCGGGATAAATTTTCTAATTATAACTTACAAAAATGTAATATACATATGTGCTTATACAACGGTCATAAAATTTCTCCCTTGGGGTGTTTCATGATAGAAGCGTTATTTAATAATAAAACAAAAATGATAAAAATATTTGTTATCAGGAATGGAGGCCCGCCCCTACTTGGAAGAGATTTTATGGCCGCGTTTGACTTGATTATAACAACTGATTTAAAATCCCTGCAATACAGTCATGATATACATAGAGATGTTTTGGGTTTAATTGAAAAGTTTCCGAATGTATGGCGCGATGAATTAGGCTCATTTAATAAATTTAAAGTTCATTTACAATTGAAGGAGAACTCAGTACCTAAGTTTTACAAACCACGAACTGTACCCTTTGCGCTGAAAGATAAGGTCGAACAGGAATTAAAGCGATTAGTGGACGCAGGTATTTTAGTTCCTATAAACTATTCAAACTATGCCACGCCCATAGTACCTGTTTTAAAGGAAGATGGCCAGGTTAGAATCGCAGGTGATTTTTCGGTCACGCTTAATAAAGATTTAATCATAGATAAATATCCGCTTCCCAGGATAGAGGAGGTATTTGCTAAAATCGGCGGCGGTGAATTATACAGTAAGATTGATTTAAAAAATGCTTATAATCAATTTGTTCTGGATGATTCTTCTCAAGACCTCATGACCATCAATACGCATAAGGGGTTATTCAAGCAGACCAGGCTCGTGTATGGAATAGCTAATGGGCCTGCGATTTTTCAAAAAGCATTGGAGACACTTTTGACAGGTATTGATGGAGTCAGCGTCTGGCTTGATGACATATGCGTCACTGGCCCTGATCGAGACTCACACATTTCGCGGCTAACAGAGGTTTTACGTAGATTAAATGATTCCGGTCTGCGCTTACACAAGGAAAAGTGCAAATTCTTTCAGAAGAGCGTTACCTACCTAGGCTACGTCATAAGCAAATCAGGGTTAACGACCTGTCCTAATAAGGTCAAGGCAATACTAAGCGCACCGGAGCCTACAAATGTAACCGAAGTAAAGAGATTTTTAGGGGTCGTCAACTACTATAGGAATTTTATTCCGAACGCGTCTTCTATTCTGAGTCCCTTGCACGAGCTTTTAAGAAACGAAGCACCTTGGGTGTTCGGTGAAAGGCAGCGGGAAGCCATGGCGGCAGTGAGGCGCGAGCTGGCTTCCGAGCGCGTGCTGGCGCACTTCGAGCCGAGCGCGCAGCTGGTGCTGACCGTGGACGCGGGGCCCGCCGGCCTCGGCGCCGTGCTGGCGCAGCGCGCGCAGGACGGCCGGGAGCGACCCATCGCTTACGCTTCCCGTTCGCTGACCGCTAGCGAGCGAAATTATAGTCAGATACAGAAGGAGGCAACCGCCATTGTATTTGGTGTGAAACGGTTCCACCAATATCTTTACGGACGAAGCGAGCCCTTCATTCTTAAGACCGATCATAGACCCCTAGTGTCTATATTTAGTAATCAAACCGGTATTTCGGTAACAACAGCGTTGCGTTTGCAGAGGTACGCAATAATGTTATCAGCATACAATTATGTAGTGCAGTATGTGTCAGGCGATAAGAACTTAGTAGCGGATTATTTTTCACGCGCGCCGATGTCAGATTCGGATAAATGCGAACAGGTCGAAAGCGAGATTGATAACTATTTCGCACTAAAATTTTTAGACGAGACATCCCCGGCTACTACGAGTCGCGACATAACACGCGCGACCGAGGGCGATAAGACTATTCAGACCGTCGTTAAGTACATGCTTAGTGGTTGGCCGCGTAAAATAACCTGTAAAGCTATATTGCCCTACTTTCAGTGCAAATCAGACTTGCAATTCGAAAACGGATGTTTACTTAGAGGCCATAGGGTTGTTATTCCGTCAGCGCTCAGAGAAAAGCTGCTAAGTGAATTACACGACACACATTTAGGTATAATAAAAACTAAAAGTAATGCCCGAGGTAGAATGTGGTGGCCAGGTATTGATAAGGATATCGAACAGTGGATAGGTGGGTGTGAGCGGTGCGCCGGCGCACGCCGCGCGCCGCCGCGCGACCTCTCCCCCTGGCCCGCCGCCACCGAGCCCTGGCAGCGTGTTCACATTGACTATATGACCATCGGACAAAGGGTATATCTCGTACTTGTAGATTCATACAGTAAATGGTTAGAATGCTTACACATGCAAAACGGTACAACAACAAAGGCATTGATAGCTAAATTAAAAGGTATTTTCTCAATCTTCGGTATTCCGAGCGTCTTGGTATCTGATAATGATGTTAAGATTAATTCAATTGAATTCAAAACATTTTGTTCAAGTAATGGTATTAAATATATGACTTCGCCTATTTATCATCCGCCAAGTAATGGTCAAGCCGAAAATTCGGTCAGAACATGCAAGAAAATGCTTAAATGTATTCTAAAAGACGACCTGCCATTGTATGAAATCAACGATTCATTATTAGGTCACCTTTTCAATTACAGGAATTCCGTACACTGTACCACCGGTGAAAGTCCATCTAAATTAATGTTTGGAAGGAATCTAAGATCTCGCTTAGATTTAATATTGCCTCCGACGAACAGGAAAACTGAATGTAAATCGGTGCCCTGCAAACGTAAGTTAGAGATTAACGATATTGTTTGGGTCCGTTGGTACAGTGCGCGGAAGGAATCCTGGCAGCTAAGTATAATTAAACAAAAAATAGGTAATCGGATGTATAAAGTTTTGATTTTAAATTCGAATGCGGAGTGTATACGCCATGTTGATCAAATTTTTAGATACACCGGTAGTAATGAGCAGTTGATACGTTCCGGTTATTGTAATAATACCGAGATGTCTCATCAGTTTCAATCACCAGCGTCAGCTAGTGCAGAGTCTTGTGAGCCTACATTAGATGCAGAGAGTGATGTTCAAATTGTATCAGGTACTTCGGCAGTGACTGAAACTGGTGAGTCGCCAGTGAATCCTAGCAACGAAGGTGTCACTGGTATTGATAATGAAGTTTGGGCAGATTGTGCCGATGAAGAGTGTGCGAGAGGGAGTGCCGCGGACGCGGGCACGGCGGCGCCGCCAGCTAGCCTGGAGGTGCCTGCGCAGCCGCAGGGTGGTGCCACGAGCGCCGCACGTCACCCGGACATCCGGCCAGCGCCCTCACCCACACTCACGCGTGCTAGACGCGTTCCCAGAGCGGATTATACTAAATATTTTAAATGAGTATGATTGTGTTAATGTTTATGTAATATCTTATTTTATTGTCAACAGATTTAGTCAATAAGTATCGTTGGAGGAATGATGTATATGTAGCTATACCTACCTAGCTACTTACTGTAGCTACACGCGCGTTGTGCACAGCGCGGCTTCCCAGTAATAAACGAGTACGCATCGTAACTGGTTGTTTCACTCAACTCTCATACATCTCACTATGTCTTATTCAAATAATAATAATCAATATCTTTATTTCTTTAGGCTTACAAAATAAGCACTTAGACAAGTCAAATTTAATACTATAGGTACATAATTATCAAAATAATATAAGAAATAAAGTGATAATTGATTTTCAGTTCGCCTCACTTTTTTTTCCACTTTTTTGTATTCTAGGTCCTAATCCATTTACATACCAAATTTCATCTAAATAACTTAAGTAGTTACGGAGATTACCTATAACAAACATTCACACAGACTTTCCCATCACTACATGTATAAAACAAAGTCGCTTTTTCTGTCCCTATGTCCCTTTGAATGCTTAAATCTTTAAAACTACGCAACGGATTTTGATGCGGTTTTTTTAATAGATAGAGTGATTCAAGAGGAAGGTTTATACATATAATAATCGTGCGAAACCGGGGCGGGTCGCTAGTTTATTATAATAGTAAAATATTATGTTTGTTAGTCATCTTGTACCTGCCCATAACACTAGCTCTGCTTAGCTTCAGAACGACAGAGTGACTTTATATGATAAACATTTAAATAATGTATAAAAGGAGTGTAGTATTGTGCTGCTACATCACTACAAAGTTGCTTTCTCTGTCCCTATGTTCCTATATCCATGTCCCTTTGTACGCTTAAATCTTTAAAAATACGCAACGGATTTTGATGCGGTTTTTTTTAAATAGATTGATTCAAAAGGAAGGTTTATACGTATAATAAAACCGTGCGAAGCCTGGGCGGGTCGCTAGTAGATAGATAAATAAATAAATGATGCTAGACAATCCACACAGCATCATCTAGCCCCAAGCAAAGAAGCTAAGAAACAAGCAGAGCTTGTGATATGGGTAGGTTAGGTACTACATGACTGATATTACAAATATATTAACCTAGCGACCCGCCCCGGCTTCGCACGGTTTTATTATACGTATAAACCTTCCTCTTGAATCACTCTATCTATTAAAAAACCGCATCAAAATCCGTTGTGTAGTTTTTAAGATTTAACCATTCAAAGGGACATAAGGACATAGGGACAGAAAAAGCGACTTTGTTTTATACTATGTAGTGATGAGAAAGTTTGTATGGATGTATGAATGTTTGTTCGTCTTTCACGATAAAACTACTGAATGGATCGGGCCGTAATTTGGAAAAGGCTACTTTTCATTAAACCTGGCTATCATACTAGGCTACTTTCGATTAGAAATGGCCTCGAGACTATTCCATAAAAACAAAGCGTGCGAAACCGCGGGCAGATCCTTGTCTGTATTAAATGTGTCATATAATATCAATGGTAAAATGGGCGAAACAAATGAATCATTCTATTTTCTAAATACAGCGTGGTTATGCAACCAGTGTCTTGGGGACGCTTCCGACTGGTATTGACATGGATCAATTGAGCTACCTTTAGACTTTTTGCAACCGTCTGCAGTTAGCTCAATGGTTTCAATTGTATATTGTACTACTTGCCATGTTGCCCTGAACTCTGCTGCGCATAAAATATGCTTACTTTGTTTAAATTAGTATTAAGTCATTATAGTGTGCGGTAGTTTTTAGAGTAAATAAAAATATTTAATTTAATTTCATTTCATTTACTTGTAATTTTTTTCTATTCCTTGAATTATTCTATTACTTAATTTTCGTTGTCATTTTTCTAAATTGTCTTTATATATAATTTGAGGTGGCGTATCTGAAGATCAGTTCGAGTTGATATGCCGTGACGGATCGCGGGCCGCCGTCACCGCGTGGGAGAGTTGTAACTGGGGCCGCGCGCCGGCCGACGCAGTGGTCACAAGCAGCGCGTACTCAACCGACCAACGACGCAGGTACGCTCAAATTTGAACACGTACACTCAAATTTGATCACATACGCTCAATTTTTTTTATATATTTTTTTCACAAAACCAAGTACTCCATCTTGACAGGCACACCCAATGCAATAGAGCACGCACACAATTTATAAAACGAAAATCCGCTTATTTGCTTCGTTACATACAACTACTAAATTACATACATTGTCCAAAATAAAATTAATATCATATATCTAAATCAAAATACATAATGTCAAAATAAAATTATAAATATCAATCAAATTCAAATTTGGAGTGTGCTTATTCAAATTTGAATGCATGAAATTTGAATAAGCACACTCCAAATTTGAGCATGTACACTCAAATTTGAACACAAGTACACTCAAATTATATAAATCTATACAAGATGCCTAAATTTTACAAGGTGGTATAATTAGTTTGTCAGTTATTGTGTTATAAACGGTGCTACGAACCAGACTTTGTTTTAAAATTTAAGTAGTTTAATAATCTAGTAGGTATCTGCTCGCGGCTCGCCTTGTTTCTATGGAAACGTTTCAAAGCTATGAAAAAAATCTATGTAATGTATTAAGTATATACTGATATACTTAATTCATTTCATAGATTTTTGTTCGCGGGCCGCCGTCACCGCGTGGGAGAACACATTTGAATACATAAACTCAAATTTGAACACATACACTCAAATTTGAACACACACACTAAATATCACATACCACTGAAATGTATTAGATTAAGGGCCTGTTTCACAATAGTCAAGTAAGTTTCCGTTAAATTAAATGACAGATATCTATGGTGCTGTCTCTTTCGTATTAAAGTTGTCAGTAGGCGACGACAATATTGTTATCTACCGAGTAAATTAACAAGAACATACTTTTCGATGGTGAAACACGCCCTAAGTAAAATAAATAAAGTATTTTGTATTATACAAATAACGCTCACTCAATCGAGCAACGACGCAGGTAACAGTACAAATAATCGAACCTAAAAGATCAAGGACACTAATCAATGTTTCTTGCAGGTTTCAGAACTATCTAGGAAGACTGGTCCAACTATACGGAGAGCCGAATCCCTACAACAAGTTATCGAACCGCACATCTGACTACCACGAGTATAGTAACTACTACAGCTCTACGACCGAGCAGCCGCGGTTCCCTTACCGGGACCGGTTCTATGGACCGAGCACTGAGGGTGATAACAGGTGGGTTTTATTGCTATTGTGTTAAAGTTCAAAATGCATTAACCGCACATCTGACTACCGCGAGTATAGTAACTACTACAGCTCTACGACCGAGCAGCCGCGGTTCCCTTACCGGGACCGGTTCTATGGACCGAGCACTGAGGGTGATAACAGGTGGGTTTTATTGCTATTGTGTTAAAGTTCAAAATGCATTAACCGCACATCTGACTACCGCGAGTATAGTAACTACTACAGCTCTACGACCGAGCAGCCGCGGTTCCCTTACCGGGACCGGTTCTATGGACCGAGCACTGAGGGTGATAACAGGTGGGTTTTATTGCTCGCTAAAGTTCAAAATGCATTAACCGCACATCTGACTACCGCGAGTATAGTAACTACTACAGCTCTACGACCGAGCAGCCGCGGTTCCCTTACCGGGACCGGTTCTATGGACCGAGCACTGAGGGTGATAACAGGTGGGTTTTATTGCTATTGTGTTAAAGTTCAAAATGCATTAACCGCACATCTGACTACCGCGAGTATAGTAACTACTACAGCTCTACGACCGAGAAGCCGCGGTTCCCTTACCCTTACTTAAAAAATCCGTTGCGTAATTTTAAACATTTAAGCATACAAAGGGACATAGGGATATAGGGACATAGGGACAGAGAAAGCGACTTTGTTTTATACTATGTAGTGATATATGTCCAGCAGTGGATTAATATAGGCTGATGATGGTTGGATGATGGAATTCTTCTACATGTAAACTTTTCTGGTTTTTCATTAGATATCTAGCACACAAGCTTTGAGTCGCTTACTTTGCTAGATGGTGCTGTGTGGATTGTCCAGCATTATTATTAATGCCTTGTACTTTGTAGGGAGACTGAAAAACTTTTGGAAAGTATTTCGTAACATAAACACTAACTCAACACACTAGGTAAGGTACTCACACACGCACACAACACACGCATGAACACAACACAAAACACTCACAGACATGCAAAAAACACAAACACACACAGACACTAATACACACACGTCACACACACGCACACACCCACTGGCACACACTGCACAATCAAATGCTAGCAAACTTTTTCAAAGCTTTATTATCTGTTTAAATTTTAATCATTCAAATACGCACCTTCCCATATTATTGTAACTGTATATTACGGAAGAGCGGAACCCTCTAACACAGGTATCTCTTTGCTTAAAAGAGGGTTCCAAACTCAAGCTATGTTAATTAACTTAAGTTAACTGTAATACATATTTTGTATTCTTTTTTCCCAGAGTCAGCACTATATCACCATTCCAGCCAAGAACAGACAACTCAGGCAGACCGATAGAACTACCGTTTCAGCTGTTTGTGTCCAATGAAACAACTGATCTGTTGATACAAGTAAGTTATATTATGAGGCGGCGTCCTAATTGGGAGCGATCGTACGATGACACGATGCGTTCTCGTCGTGCGATGAGTTCAGACATACAGATTTCATCAGAGTGTCCTATTTGAACCTCGCAAGTAATCGTGCGAGCACATAAAATGCTTAATAATGATCGTACGATGCCTTTGATCGTGCGATCATGTAATCAAAATAACAGTTCTCTTTTGAGTGTCCTAATCGGTTACCTACGCGATGCGTTGAAGCGCGAGGGGCGTCATCATCGTCGACGGCATCACACGACGGACATCGCGCGATCTATTAGGACACCTGTTAGGTCATCGCACGACCACTTTGATCGTGAGATGATAAACGCATCGCGCCATCGTACGATCGCTCCCAATTAGGACGCCGCCTGACGCTTAGAAGAGTCCTTAGTATAGTTGTGAATTAACTTACGACGACGACAATAGTTTTCATTTCTTTGCATACATTAGGCGCTTCATAGCGTTTCTACAGGATAGAGAGGAATAAAATATTTGATGATTGATAGCGATTGAATGGTTTGAATGGGTCCCGTAGGCTACTAGAATCTTATATTCATACGATTTTACTTTTCGAAATATTTTGTTTTCGAAATATTATGATAGATAGAAGCTGTTTTTAGCAGGGCTATTTTAATTCATCAGAAAAGCCTTCGGATTCTATATCGGAAACTTTAGACGATGAACACTATGGTAAACAAGTGGATTCGAAAATTATTGCCATTTGGATTTGGATCCTTAGTTCTTTAGTTTTGATATGCAAATCAAAATAGCGTTCTAACGATCTGATTGTAATGGAATCGAATTCGAGTTTAACGTGACCGTTACGGAAACGAATCGAATGATTTAAAATACAGGGAGTGTCGCATTTGTTTTATTTTGGGCTTGTTGATATTTTAATTTAACCAAGTAGAAAAATACTCTGCAATATTCATGCTGTCCTGGTATTTGAGATACATTCACACATATTTTCATCCATTTCTCATTCAAATCTCTTTCTTTCTTGAGTGCTCAATCATATTTTAAAAGCCCCCTGTATATTTGACATGAAGTAGTCAAATCAAATCTTATAGCTAGGGTTTTAAAAATTAGAAATAAAAGAAAAGTAAATTAATTAACTCTGAGGCTTGACCATCATCTAGCGCAGTTGGAAGTGGAGTTAGAGAACATTAAATGGCATGTTCTCGGGTTATGTGAAGTCCGTAGAGAGGGGGAGGACACCGTAACCCTAGACTCAGGCCATCTTCTCTACTTTCGTGAGGGTGATAAAACATCCCAGGGTGGAGTAGGTTTCCTCGTCAATAAGGCCCTCTCTAGCAACGTTCAAGAAATCTCCAGTGTGTCGACCAGGGTAGCGAGATCCTTCGGCTTTCCAAGCGGTATAGCATGAAGGTAATTCAGGTCTACGCACCGACCTCGGCACACTCGGACGATGAAGTGGAGGATATGTACGAAGACATATCCAAAGCCTTACACAACACCACTAAGGCTCACTTCAACGTTGTTATGGGGGACTTTAACGGCAAGGTGGGAATCCAGACTGGCAATGAATCCCGAATAGGCCCGCATGGTTTTGGAATCAGGAATCACAGGGGGCAAATGCTTGTCAACTTCCTTGAGAAAGAGGGACTGTTCTTAATGAACTCCTTCTTTAAGAAACAGCCTCAAAGGAAGTGGACGTGGCAAAGCCCCGACACTGTGACTAAAAATGAGATCGACTTCATCATGACGGATAGCAAGCACATATTCAGGGATGTCTCAGTGATCAACAGGTTCAATACCGGATCTGATCACCGAATGCTCCGAGGCACTCTGAATATCAACTTGAAGCTTGAAAGACACCGTCTGATGAAGTCCACGCTCCGACCAAATCCAATCCAAATCATGGCGGGCACCGAGAAGTTCGAGCAGCTACTCGGAGACAGATTTGTTGCTTTGGAACCCACTGATGACGCTGACGAGAGCCTACACAATTTGGTCGAAACGTTGCGGGATGAGGGCATCAAGTTCTGCAAAAAACAGCGAACTGGCAAGAAGTCCAAACTCTCGGATGAGACTCTGGATCTGATGACAAGAAGACGGGAAACCACCCAAGTGTCTTCGGCAGAGAGGTCAGACCTGAACAAGCAAATTGCGAAGATGGTACGGCGCGACCTTCGGAGCTCCAACACACGCCTCATTGAAGAGGCGATAGAGCGAAACCGAGGGTCCAAAGTATTCACTCAGCAGCTTGGCAGGAGCCACCTGACGAAGCTTAAAACGCACGATGGGAGGACCGTACTGTCGAAACCGGAGATTTCAGCCGAGATAGAGGATTTTTATGGCCGTCTGTACACTGCACATGCCCCTCGTTCCCGACGAGACGACCTTGATTCTAGAGCCACCCTGACACGCCACTACACCGACGAACTGCCAGACATCAGTCAAGACGAAATCGTGTTAGCTTTAAGGCAGCTTAAAAATGGAAAAGCCCCCGGTGAGGACGGTATAACTTCAGAGCTTCTGAAGGCAGGAGGAGCCTCCGTTATACAGGAGCTACAACACCTCTTCAATACCGTCCTCCACAGTGGGAGAACTCCTAAGGCGTGGAGCGGGAGTTTGGTGGTGCTCTTTTTTAAGAAGGGTGATAAAACTCTCCTTAAAAATTACAGACCCATCACACTCCTGAGCCACATCTATAAGCTGTTCTCACGAGTGATCACGAATCGTCTCGCCAGGAGACTTGACGAGTTCCAGCCACCAGAACAGGCCGGGTTCCGCGGAGGATATGGCACCATAGACCACATACACACAGTGAGGCAGATTATACAGAAGTCCGAAGAGTATAATCAGCCCCTGTGTCTCGCTTTTGTGGACTATGAGAAAGCCTTTGACTCTGTCGAAACCTGGGCTGTTCTGGAATCCTTACAGCGATGCCAAGTAGACTATCGTTACATCGAAGTGCTGAGGTGTCTCTATGAAGCTGCCACTATGAGTGTCCAAGTACAGGACCAGCAGTCTAAACCTATCCAATTGCGCAGAGGAGTGAGACAGGGGGATGTCATATCCCCGAAACTGTTCACGAGCGCATTGGAAGATATGTTTAAGACGCTGGACTGGAAAGGTAAGGGCATTAACATAAACGGCGATTACATCTCACACCTGCGATTCGCTGATGACATAGTCGTAATGGCGGAGTCGCTAGAGGAGCTGACCCACATGCTGGACGGCCTAGCTTCAGCCTCGCGATGTATCGGTCTTGGCATGAATTTGGATAAAACCAAAGTCATGATCAATGGCCACATTGTTCCGGGACCGATCGTCGTAGATGGTCACCTTCTTGAAATTGTTTCCGAGTATACTTACCTTGGGCAGATTGTACAGCTAGGTAAAAACAATTTTGAGAAGGAGGCCAAGAGGAGGATCCAGCTAGGCTGGGCAGCATTTGGGAAACTACGTCAAGTCTTCTCTTCATCCATACCGCAATGTTTGAAAACGAAAGTTTTCAATCAGTGCGTCCTACCCGTAATGACCTACGGAGCTGAGACGTGGACACTCACGGTAGGGCTAGTCCACCAGTTCAAAGTCGCCCAGCGAGCTATGGAAAGAGCTATGCTCGGAGTCTCTCTGAAGGATAGAATTCGTAACGAATACATCCGACAGAGAACCAAAGTTATCGACATAGCTCAAAGAATTAGCAAGCTGAAGTGGCAATGGGCCGGCCATATCTCGCGAAGAACCGACAACCGTTGGGGTAAACGTGTTCTTGAGTGGAGACCGCGACTCGGTAAACGTAGCGTAGGACGCCCTCCGGCCAGGTGGGATGACGATCTGCGAAAGACTGCTGGCAGATGCTGGATGCGCCAAGCTGAAGACAGGGCGCTATGGCGCTCATTGGGGGAGGCCTATGTCCAGCAGTGGACTAATATAGGTTGATGATGATGATGATGATGAAATTAATAAATTGGACTATTTTGTTTTCTATCTGCACTTGCCTTGCCTCTTCGTAGCCAAATCAGTTAGGCGAAATAGTTTGGCCACGAGGAACAAGCCTTATTTTGTCGGTATAAGTGACTAGCATCTGCCCGCGACTTCGTTATTTGTATACAAATATTTAAGGCTATTTCTATCCCACGAGAACTGATTTATGGGATCAAAAGTAGTCTTTATGTTATTCCAGGGCTAGAACCAAGTCTATTAAAATTTCAGCCCAATCCGTTCATTAGTTTTTGCGTGAAAAAGTAACAAATATCCATAAAGGAGGTTTGTTTGTACTTCTCATCTCATTTAAATGTGATTAATTTTTTAATTTTTAAAAAATTTGTTGATTTGATTTACTTTGAATTTTTCGATTTTTTGGTACAGTTTCAAGAGCCGTGAACACGAAAGCTTAAGAAACCAAGATAATTTTAAAAGTTATTATTAAATTTGTTCTAGGATGCCACAATAAACTTCCGAATGCTGAAAGAGGAGCAGCAAATTGCCAGCCACATCTTAAACAACGAGTTTGTGGGCGACCAAGCAGAGAAAGCAGTCCTAGGACTAAGGGACTGTCCTGTGAAACGGGCTGTGTTGTGTGTTACTAGCGACCCGGAGATGGATAAATGTACTAAAATGAGGGTAAGTTTTACTAACTCCATACACCCGTTGGCAAAATTAAATCTACGCGTAGTAAAAATTAAATTTACGTTAAAAAATAACAAGTGCCTGCTTAGTAAAGCAAAAAGCCCCACCTAAGCTTAATGTTGATTCACAAAAGTTGAGTAATCAGGTTTTTCTCGTAGTATCTTTTGGTGCGTGTGAAGGCTGAATATTAGCTCAATATTTTGAAATTGGCATTCCCTATGCCTATGCCAACGGGATTACTCAGTCTATCAGAAACGGATGACTTACTATTGCGGCTAACATGTAGTACGAATGGTTGCCTTATCAACTTTATATGTACTCATCCTTAGGTGTGTTGTGTTTGTATCGTTGTTATAAATATAAATACTCTAAAATACTCTAATGCACACGTAAATCTAAGAAACAATCCTTATAAACAATTTATAATTCGCTACAATTAATTTATAATTCGCTACAATTGGCGAATTAAATGAAATTTTAATTGGAATTTTTAAAAGAAGAAGAGTTTAAGAAAGTTTTAGAAAGGTTTTCAGAAGGCATTTTTGAATTTAAATAAATGTTATTCCATTCTATTTTCGTCCGCAGGTGGCGCTAGCAGCTGCATTCCTCCAACCGACGCTAGTATGCTGGCGCGGGCATAGCACTCGGCACTGCGCGCGCGCCGTGGCGGCCGGCGGCGCGGACTTCCTTCTGCTTGATGCCGGGGACATGCTGCACGCTGCGCAGGCGCACCGCCTCGTACCCTTCATGCAGGAGGTATGTAACTTATGCCTGGTTTACTGCTTCCTTCTGCTTGATGCTGGGGACATGCTGCACGCTGCGCAGGCGCACCGCCTCGTACCCTTCATGCAGGAGGTATGTAACTTATGCCTGGTTTACTGCTTCCTTCTGCTTGATGCCGGGGACATGCTGCACGCTGCGCAGGCGCACCGCCTCGTACCCTTCATGCAGGAGGTATGTAACTTATGCCTGGTTTACTGCTTCCTTCTGCTTGATGCTGGGGACATGCTGCACGCTGCGCAGGCGCACCGCCTCGTACCCTTCATGCAGGAGGTATGTAACTTATGCCTGGTTTACTGCTTCCTTCTGCTTGATGCTGGGGACATGCTGCACGCTGCGCAGGCGCACCGCCTCGTACCCTTCATGCAGGAGGTATGTAACTTATGCCTGGTTTACTGCTTCCTTCTGCTTGATGCTGGGGACATGCTGCACGCTGCGCAGGCGCACCGCCTCGTGCCCTTCATGCAGGAGGTATGTAACTTATGTCTACTATACTATAGTGCTTCATGTCAGAACACCATTATAAGTAACTAGTCAGAATCTGATATCTCTGCTGACATAAATATAATTGAAATTGTTCCAGCTGACATTATGATCCTACTTAAAAAGTTAGATGCGTCGAAAGCACCTGGACCTGATAACATATCTTCTAAATTTCTTATCAGATGTGCCTCTGCTTTATCTTATCCTATATCACTTTTGTTTAGAAGGTCAATTTCAACAAATACTGTACCAAAATTATGGAAATCCGCATTCATCACCCCTGTCCATAAGAAAGGGTCTAAAACAGAGGTTTCTAACTACAGACCTATCTCTAAACTTTGTATTATAGCTAAAGTATTTGAAAGAATTATTTATAATCGAGTATATTCTGCTCTTAAAAATACGTTTAGTCCCTTTCAGCATGGGTTTCTGCGAGGTAAATCAACAGTTTCAAATCTTATACTCCTTAATGATTATATCACTCAAGCCATGGACAAAGGTAATCAAGTCGATGTAATATATACCGACTATAGTAAAGCATACGATAGAATAGATCACTTCACGTTGTTAAATAAGCTTTCTCATTCAGGTATAAGAGGTGATTTGCTAAGATGGTTTGCATCGTATGTTGATAATCGATCACAGGCAGTCGTTCTCAATAACTATATCTCTAGTTGGGTTCCTGTTCCTAGTGGGGTCCCTCAGGGGTCTCTGCTAGGCCCTTACTTTTTACATTATATGTTAAGGATATTGACTTATGCTTCAAATCATCAATTCTGCTGTGCTTTGCTGATGATATGAAGATATTCTCAACTGTAACATCCAATCTTGACATGGTTGCTCTTCAGTCAGATCTCTCTCGTCTTGAAGACTATTGCGTATTAAATAAGCTTGAACTGAACCCCAGTAAATGTTTCGCTACTACTTTTACTCGTAAGCCTCGGGCTATTCCAACGTGCTATGCACTGGCAGGACAGCTTCTTACAAAAGCTACTGGTATGCGTGATCTTGGAGTTTACCACGTCTCAAAACTACTCTTTGACGTCCACATTGACAACATAATTAGTAAAGCTTCGAGATCACTGGGATTTGTTATGCGAATTTCTAAGAGCTTTACCAACGTCAAAACATTTAAAATTCTATATTGCACGTTTGTAAGGAGTCATCTTGAATACGCATCTCAAATATGGCACCCGCGTTATCAGAAGTACATCGATCGTATTGAAAGTATTCAGAGGCGGTTCTTAAGATACTTGTGCTTTAGAGTAAAGATTCCTTACAAATCATTTACCTATGATGAACTCTGCAAGAGGTTCCATTTCTTGCCACTAAAAAATAGACGGGACATAGCTGATTATCTTTACATTCTTAAGATTATCAACAACGATGTGGACTGTCCTGAACTTCTTGACAAATTAGACTTCAATGTACCGCGTAAGCAGCTTAGACACAATCCCCTACTGCATGTCCAACATGTTGAAACTAATTATAGACAAAATTCATTTATAGTGCGAGCAAGTAGAACTGTCAATGATTTCAGCAGGATGTTGGACATTGACCCTTTCAATACTAGCATTCACAAGGCAAGGCGATGCATGACTCTCAGCTTCTTTTGCACATGATTAGTTTTACTTTTACTTATTACTTAAAGTTTTTTTTTTAGTTTAATTTTATTGCTTTATTAAGTACGCAATTGTCGACGAAAAAAAAAAAGTTGTGTTCACACTTATATAGTATAATATGATTTTATTAGTGAATGCCTATTATTAGCTTTCTGTATCTATTTTAAATTCTATTGTAATTAGTTAAGCTGATGGCAATCCGAATGAAATAAATAAATAAAATGTCTGGTTTACTGCTTCCTTCTGCTTGATGCCGGGGACATGCTGCACGCTGCGCAGGCGCACCGCCTCGTACCCTTCATGCAGGAGGTATGTAACTTATGCCTGGTTTACTGCTTCCTTCTGCTTGATGCTGGGGACATGCTGCACGCTGCGCAGGCGCACCGCCTCGTACCCTTCATGCAGGAGGTATGTAACTTATGCCTGGTTTACTGCTTCCTTCTGCTGGATGCTGGGGACATGCTGCACGCTGCGCAGGCGCACCGCCTCGTACCCTTCATGAAGGAGGTATGTAACTTATGCCTGGTTTACTGCTTCCTTCTGCTTGATGCTGGGGACATGCTGCACGCTGCGCAGGCGCACCGCCTCGTACCCTTCATGAAGGAGGTATGTAACTTATGCCTGGTTTACTGCTTCCTTCTGCTTGATGCCGGGGACATGCTGCACGCTGCGCAGGCGCACCGCCTCGTACCCTTCATGCAGGAGGTATGTAACTTATGCCTGGTTTACTGCTTCCTTCTGCTTGATGCTGGGGACATGCTGCACGCTGCGCAGGCGCACCGCCTCGTACCCTTCATGCAGGAGGTATGTAACTTATGCCTGGTTTACTGCTTCCTTCTGCTGGATGCTGGGGACATGCTGCACGCTGCGCAGGCGCACCGCCTCGTACCCTTCATGAAGGAGGTATGTAACTTATGCCTGGTTTACTGCTTCCTTCTGCTGGATGCTGGGGACATGCTGCACGCTGCGCAGGCGCACCGCCTCGTACCCTTCATGAAGGAGGTATGTAACTTATGCCTGGTTTACTGCTTCCTTCTGCTTGATGCCGGGGACATGCTGCACGCTGCGCAGGCGCACCGCCTCGTACCCTTCATGCAGGAGGTATGTAACTTATGCCTGGTTTACTGCTTCCTTCTGCTTGATGCTGGGGACATGCTGCACGCTGCGCAGGCGCACCGCCTCGTACCCTTCATGCAGGAGGTATGTAACTTATGCCTGGTTTACTGCTTCCTTCTGCTTGATGCCGGGGACATGCTGCACGCTGCGCAGGCGCACCGCCTCGTACCCTTCATGCAGGAGGTATGTAACTTATGCCTGGTTTACTGCTTCCTTCTGCTTGATGCCGGGGACATGCTGCACGCTGCGCAGGCGCACCGCCTCGTACCCTTCATGCAGGAGGTATGTAACTTATGCCTGGTTTACTGCTTCCTTCTGCTTGATGCCGGGGACATGCTGCACGCTGCGCAGGCGCACCGCCTCGTGCCCTTCATGCAGGAGGTATGTAACTTATGCCTGGTTTACTGCTTCCTTCTGCTTGATGCCGGGGACATGCTGCACGCTGCGCAGGCGCACCGCCTCGTACCCTTCATGCAGGAGGTATGTAACTTATGCCTGGTTTACTGCTTCCTTCTGCTTGATGCCGGGGACATGCTGCACGCTGCGCAGGCGCACCGCCTCGTACCCTTCATGCAGGAGGTGTGTAACTTATGCCTGGTTTACACTTTGTTAAGTATCAAGTGCGAGTGACAAGTGCAAGTGACATTATTATTTCGAAACTTTTTGAGCTAAGACGCATGTCATTTTTCACACAGCTGCGTCTTGAGTTTTGAGATTTGAATGGTGTGACAGTTTTGACGAATTGCTAGTCGTGATTTCGTGTGTACTCGCGAGACTTCGTGCAAATTTAATTCATTACAGAATAACATAAAAATATATTTAACTACTCCAATTTGTTTTAGTCACACACATCGGTCTTATTAGCTGTTCTTGTTTCTTTTTTCTTGCGTAACAACCCTTTATGATAACAGAACCATGTAGAATCTGAATCATTCTAGAATCTCTAATTTATACACATTTCTTTATTGTCAGGTGTACTCCAGTGGCAATAACTGGTATTACGCAGTAGCGGTGGCCAAAGAACAGGATCCGGATACGGATCTGACGTACTTACGCGGGAAGAACACTTGTCACACCGGCATCGGCATGGCTGCTGGGTGGATATATCCCCTCGCGTATCTCATCTCCAATGGATGGATCAGGTAAATGAAAAAAGAACTAAAATACTAGAAAATTGATTTGTGATTGTTCAATAAAATCAATTTTCTAGTATTTTAGTTCTGCTCACTCAACTTCAGTTAAAACTTGCTTAAGTGTCGATTGCACGTGATTCAGCGTAACCGATACGAGCGTGACGGTTCAGTTAAACTTGAGTGTTCGAGTTTCAGCATCTCTGACTTGAGCGTGACTGTTCAGTAATATTCACTGTTTAAAAATAGCCATTACGGTAAATTACCTTCAAAAAAATCATCACCTTATTGTGCACTACTCTTGGTTATGGCAATCGTTCCAGGTTAGCCACTTTTCTGCCAGTATCCGGTCCACAAAGAATTATAGTCATAGGAGTGATATTGTATGACAAAATATGATCTGTTTAGTATTGGTTTGTGCTCTAGTCTTGGATATATACATTTTATGTGGCTTAACAGTCATTAATAACTTAGACGCATCACACACAGAAATCAGCGACTATAAAGTCGTTTTTCAAAATAACAAAAAAAATCTGGGTCATCTAGTTTGAAATAATTTACCTGTCTAATTAAAGGTCATACGGCTGCGACGGCGCGCACGCAGCTTCAGAGTACTTCACAAAATCCTGTGCCCCCGGCGCTCTTAGCTCCGAGTATGTGGACGCGGGCACTGTGCCCCACGACAACCTCTGCCATCTCTGCCACGGGAACTCTTACAGGTATACTGCACGAAATCCTGTGCCCCCGGCGCTCTCAGCTCCGAGTATGTGGACGCGAGCACAACCTCTGCCATCTGTGCCACGGGAACTCTTACAGAACAATTCACACACTAAACTAGAATAGTATAAGCATAGGCTGATTTTGAAGAAGGGCATAAGTCTTTGTCTCTAAATTATTTTTTGGCGAGTATTTTAGGGATCGTTACTTATTTTATGATGTGTGATGCGTTTGCAGACGCTGCCGGCGCGACGCCAGCGAGCCTTACTACGGGCACGTGGGCGCCGTGCGCTGCATGGTGGAGGGCGGCGGCGAGACCGCGTTCGTGCGGCACACCGCGCCCTCCGAGGTCTCGTCGGGCCGCCGCAGCGAGTGGTGGGCACGGGACCTGCTCACTATAGACCTGCAGCTGCTCTGTCCAGATGGTAAGATTGTAGAATAACGGCTTTTTAAAACTATAGTGGTTATTATGACATCAGCCGCCGCGACGACGCCAGTGTGCCTTACTACGGACACGTGATGACTGCGAAAAACTTGAGATGTATTACGTTTTGGCAAAAGTCATAGAACAAAAGTTGTCTTGAGTAAATCAATATCTTTATTTCTTTAGGCTTACAAAATAAGCACTTAGACAAGTCAAATTTAATACTATAGGTACATAATTATGACAAGTATATAAGAAATAAAGTGATAATTAATTTTCCCTTCGCTTCAATCTTGTGTCCACTAGTGGAAGAAGCGAAACAGAAACCACTACTAGCACGTGTATAACTTATGTGTCTAATACATCTTTGCCTTATAAATAATTACATACTATTGTCGGTGTGGAACTGAGCGACATCTGGCCAAGGACTAACGTCATTTATGGAGTAATATGCATTCTTGATAACATATAGTTTTATGTACTGTTTAAATCTACGAACAGAGAGTTCAGTTGATTCACCCAAGTCGCCTTTATGAGGTCATTGATTAAATACTTATAACCCTGTATACTGAAAATGAATAGCATCCATCATTAAAAAGTTATTCACTTCAAAACTGAGCCAAACTGGGGATCTCAATCCTTTTTGCACCTTTTTCAAGATTTTTAAGAAATATCCTGAAACTCGTATTCATTCGTAGTCCATTTAGTTGACCCTAACTAAAATATTAGGCCAGCATCATGCTGAGTTAGGGCCCTTTTATAACAACGTTGTATGGTATGTACTAATAAATAAATAAATTCTACTAATAAAAACTAATAAATAAATTAATTCCGGACTGTTGGAAATAATCAACATAAAATGTATGGCAACACTATTTATAAGCTGTCACATTTGATCTGTCATCGTGACAATTCTCTTCTGTTCGTAGCCCTTCCATGAATGTATTGTGCTCTCAAATAATTTACGTTTTTTCACTTAATATACTAATTACAGTCCGCAAAACAGTCTTTTCATTAAACATAGGCGCGTGTGGTCCTTCTGCGGAGTTTGTGCGGTGAAAATCAACGTATCTACAACCAAATTGTTCTCTGCCGGTGTGGCGCGAGCTCGAAGCCATCCATTGCTTTTGAGCTTCGCTAGGGCCTGCCTGGCATTACAACAGTGTTCCGAGAGCGAGAGTTTGAGAAACCTAAGCAAAAAGCAAAGATTGCGACCGTCACCTGTAAGAAATCATCAAAATCAAATTGCAAAATTTGCAAGTTCAGCAGAAAACGAACGGCCATGTTTGATTGAACGCGGGAGACGCGGGAGTTTAGCAAGCAAAACTCGACGGCAAGGTTGTCACATCTATCTGTCAGCCCCAGTAGCAATCAAAGTTATCAAGTTCCGGTTTGATGGGAGTTGTCTTCGAGTAATCATCGTTCATTCGTTCATCGTGTTCATTCTTCGGAGATTGTTCGAGTCAAGTTCGAGTTCATTCCATTGCGGTAGCTGTGGACACTTCGTTCATTCTATCGATCAAAACAATAACAATCGATTTTTCAGTCAATGTGTGCAAGTTTCAGTGCGCGTGCGTAAAGTGTTGACCCTACAGTGCAAGTGTTACCCCTAAAGTGTGCGTATAGTGTGCAAAGCGCCCCTGGTACGTAGCTATGGAGGACTTGAAGAAGTTGTTGCTCTCCAGAGCACAGCTCAAAGGTACTGTAACACGAATAGAGAACTTTATTAACGAAAGTAAAAATATTACTCCCACTAGTACAGAGATACTTGAAGTCCGGCGTGATAAATTAATCTCAACTTTCAAAAACTATGAATCTCTTCAGCTTGACATTCTGGCAATAGATCCAAAAGATACCGAAGATATTTCTATAATGGAAGGCAAATACTTTAGTGTAATGTCAAAAATAAATGCTGCTCTAAAAGCTGTAACAAAAGCAGAGGTGCACTCTTGCAGTACTAGTACAAATTCATCATGCTCAAAGCTGCCAAATTTGGAAATACCTGAATTCAGTGGTAAAGACTACACAAAGTACACCTCATTTATGGACTTATTTACAGCAGTCATTCACAACAATAGTGCATTATCAGATGTTCAAAAGTTATTTTATTTGAGGAAATATCTAACGGATGAGGCCCTGGCTGTCATTGTAAACTTGCCACTTGTGAATCAATCATACAAGGAGGCTTTAGAGCTATTAAGGAAGCGTTTTGACAATAAGGCTAGGCTGATCTCTACCCATATAAATATAATACTAGAACTGCCAGCAATGCAGAAGGGTACTGCTGCGAACATTAGGACATTTATATCGCAATTGCAACAACAGTTGCATGCGCTTAAAAATTTAGAGCAACCCATAGATAAATGGGACATGCTATTAATAACAATTCTAACTAAGAAGTTAGATCAGTACACATGTAGAGCTTATCAACTTGATAGAAATTTAGATGTCCTTCCAACAATGGAGGAATTTTTGAGCTTCTTGGAAAAGCGCGCTATAGCACTTGAGGAAACAACTCCTGAATCTAAGAGGCAAATTTCTAATAAAGTAAGCAATGTTGTTACTAAAAATAATAAAAAGAAAACATTTAAATGTTCATATTGTGCTGAGACAGATCATGCTATACATCTCTGTCCTGGCTTCAAAACGGCTCCTATAGTAGACCGTACCAAATTTGTCACAGAAAAAGCTTTATGCAAAATGTGTTTAAAAAATCACACCGGTAAGTGTAGATATAATTTTACTTGCAAGGTCTGTAGAGCAGGGCACAATACCCTCCTGCATGAAGACAGTGCTCCAGCAGCTGAACAATCAGTTAGCTTGCATTCACATGACAATTCAGTGAATGTTTTGTTGCCCACTATCAGGGTAAAATTAATAGACAGACATGGGTCGGAGATCTTTGTCAAAGGGCTTCTTGATTCAGGTAGCCAAATATCCTTTGTAACCACAGATCTAGTGGCTAAGTTAGGATTAAAAATAAAAGAACAAAGCAGTAATGTCATTGCTATTGGTAACAATAATATAAAAATAAACAAGTGTGTAGATTTAACCATACACTCTCCAGTGAATCATATCAAACTTGATGTAACATGCAATGTGGTTGACTCCATCACATCTAAACTACCCCAACAATCTTTTGATGTTTCAAAGCTGAAAATTCCTCAAAATATCTGCTTGGCAGATGAAAGATTTAATATCTCTGAAACTATATCAATTCTTTTGAGCGCTGAAATATATTTCAACATTTTGTTGGATGGTCAGGTTAAATTGAATAGTGGTCCTGTATTACAAAACACTCTGTTTGGGTATCTAGTTGCTGGGAACATTCCCAAAAATTCTATTGAGCAACATAGTGCACTATCAAATAAGGTTGTGAACTTTGCCATTTGTGATAACCATAAGTTAGAAAATGTGATGGAGCAGTTTTGGCTATCTGAAAGAATACCCCATACTGCATCTAAAGATTCACATGAATTTATAAAAGCTGAAGATTGCTTTCAAAAATCTGTAAAAATAGAGGATCAAAAGTTTACTGTCAAAATGCCTTTAATTGAAAAATCAGAGCTGCAGCTTGGGGATTCTTTCTCAGTAGCACTACAAAGATTTTTATCACTGGAGAGAAAATTTAAAAATAACCCTAAGTTCTTAGAAAAATATAAAAGTTTTATTGATGAATATTTGAAGTTGGGGCATGCTAAACCTGTGGATGTTTGTCAATATAATATATTTGATGGATCCACTTATTTCATGGCTCACCATGCTGTTTTTAATGAGGACAGCTTAACCACAAAATTAAGGGTGGTTTTTGATGGCAGTATGAAGTCTAGGGCAATATCAGGAGGGACAAAGGGATCATTTACTACTGGACCATCCTTGAATGATATGATGCTTAACGGGCCAGTCGTCCAGAGTGATCTATTTGACATTTTAATCAAATGGAGAACTTTCGTTTTCACTCTTATATGTGATATCCAAAAAATGTTTAGATCTGTGTCAATAGACCCTTCGCAAACTACCCTCACCAATATATTGTGGCGAGATCACCCTCAAAAACCAATCAGCTGTCTTCAGTTGCAGACAATTTCCTATGGCCTAAAGGCATCTACCTTCTTGGCTACACGGTGTCTAATAGAGCTCGCTGATAGATATGGCACTTCTTGTCCGCTTGCAGCTGAAGCTCTGCGCTCAAGTACATATGTCGATGATATAATTTGTGGCTCTGACAGCATAGAGGAGCTTCATCAGCTAAAAGATCAATTAATTGATCTGTTACAAAAAGGCAGCTTTTTTCTACACAAGTGGTCATCCAACTGCCCCCAACTCTTAGATGAACTTCCAAAGGAAGTTAAATATCTTGAAAAACTTGACATAAATAAAAATAATATTATCAAGACGTTAGGTCTTAAATGTGACATTTTGCAGGATCAACTCAGCTTTTCAGCTCCACCAATTGATGTAAATGAGATCAATACTAAAAGAAAAACATTAAGTTTCATAGGAAAGATGTTTGATCCACTAGGTTTGATAGGACCTATCATTGTTACAGCAAAATTGTTCATGCAAAAATTGTGGTCAGCAAAAATTGGGTGGGATGCTGTGTTACCCCACCAAGACCTTGTTTTGTGGAAAAAATACTTAGAAAATTTAAAGTCAATGGGAACCATAAATATACCCAGATGTGTAAATTCTATTGGCAATGTAAGAGTAGAGCTGGTAGGATATGCAGATGCTTCTTTCAAGGCACTGGGTTGTTGCCTTTATGTAAGGCATTTTAACACTGATGGAACGGTTCATGTTAACCTCTTGTGTTCCAAGTCAAAGGTAGCCCCATTGAATAAGTCTTTAACTATACCCAAATTAGAGTTGAATGCTTCTGTACTGCTGTCAGAGCTATCATGTAGGGTTAGTAAAGTTTTAATGAACAGGTTTCCTCATAAAACATTTTTATATACAGACTCACAAATTGTGTTAGCTTGGATTAAATCTAAAAATTTAAAAACTAATTCTTATGTTTCCAAGAGAGTCAATCAAATCAAAGAATTGAGCCAGGGTTTCAGCTGGCATTATGTAAGTACTGCAGACAATCCTGCAGACCTTCTGTCCAGGGGATGTGATCCACACAAACTACAGGAACAAAAAATCTGGTGGCATGGTCCAAGTGACCTCTCATGTGTTGACTATACACATATCCCATCTCAAGTAAATTTCCCTATTCCTCTAGAGGAAAGTGAACCTGTAGTAAACAGCTGTGATGTGGCTGATTCGTCTCCCAATCTCAATGATTCATTCTATAAAGACCTTTTTGAAAGGTTCTCTAATATAAATAAACTTCAAAGAGTTGTAGCTTACATCATGCGTTTTCGCTGCAACTTGAATAAAAACAAAATAAAAGAAACTGGTGGTTTGACACCACAAGAGCTGGATGGTGCTCTTTTGATAATTATACGTAGTTGTCAAGAAAAATATTTTGCAAAGGAAATTAGCTTGCTTAAAAATAATGCTCTCATAAAGTCAGGTTTATCTAGCCTGCATCCTTTCATTGACAAAGATGGTTTGCTTCGTGTAGGAGGTCGTTTTCAAAATGCTACAAACATGTCATATGACAGGAAACATCCTATTATGTTGCCGAAAGGCTGTCATATCACTAATATCATTATTCATAAAGAACACTTGCGTTTATTACACGCTGGTGCAAAACTCGTCATAAGCTCCCTTTCTCAAAGGTTCTGGCTCATCAGTGCGTTGCGTGAAGTCAAAAAGATAGTTAATAGATGCATCAAGTGTGCGCGCCTTAAAGCTGCAGCTGCCAGGCAATTGATGGGATCTTTTCCATCAGAAAGAATTAGTGAGCAAAGTAGGAGTCGATTTTTGTGGCCCTTTTAGTATAAAAAATCATAGGAAAAGAAATCCACTTATTACTAAAGGTTACATAGCCATTTTTGTGTGCTTTTCAACTAAAGCTGTCCATATTGAGTTAGTAAGTGATCTTACAACAGAAGCATTTTTAGCATCCCTCAAGCGGTTTATAGCTAGGCGTGGTATGCCTGCCACTATTTTTTGTGACAATGCAAAAACCTTTAAAGGTGCTGCCAATGAATTGAATAAATTGTATGAAATGTTTAGTTCTAAAGTAGATGTAGAGTCTATTCATAATTTTTGTGCACCTAACTATATTAAGTTTAAATTCATACCAAGCTATTCCCCAGAGTTCGGAGGGCTTTGGGAGGCTTCTGTAAAAAGTCTGAAATATCATTTGAAAAGAATTGTTGGTAATATTGCATTGACCTTTGAGGCTCTATATACTGTAATTGTAGAAATAGAAGCTGTTTTAAACTCAAGGCCTCTTTTGCCATTGAGCTCAGATGTTTCTAATTTTGAATATTTAACACCTGGGCATTTTATAGTTGGAAATGCTTTGTCTGCTTTTCCTGAAGTAGACCATACTCATGTGTCTATTAATAAATTAAAGTTTTGGAATATTTTAACTAAAATCAAGCAAGATTTTTGGTCTGTCTGGTCTAGGGATTATCTGACTCAGTTACAAAGTAGACCCAAATGGAAACAAGTCCAACCTAATCTAAAAGAAGGTGATCTTGTCATTGTGCGCAGTGATAATACTGCTCCTTTAAGTTGGCCAATGGCAAGGATCCATAAGATCATCCCCGGTCCAGATGGTCATGTTAGAGTAGCACAAATACAAATGTCAAATAAAAAGATCTTTACAAGGTCTTACAGAAAGTTGTGTCCATTACCTCTTAAGTAAAAATGTAAAATATAATTACTTTCATTAAGTACAAAATGTTTGTAAACCGGTAAACCGGCCCCGGCCCAACTATGTTGGAAATAATCAACATAAAATGTATGGCAACACTATTTATAAGCTGTCACATTTGATCTGTCATCGTGACAATTCTCTTCTGTTCGTAGCCCTTCCATGAATGTATTGTGCTCTCAACTAATTTACGTTTTTTCACTCAATATACTTATTACAGTCCGCAAAACAGTCTTTTCATTAAACACGGACAGTCCACACAGCATCATCTAGCCCCAAGCTAAGCAGAGCTTGTGTTATAGGTACTAGATGACTGATATACTTAATACAATACATTACATAGATATTATAAGTATATAGTTTATTATATATAGTAAACACCCAGACCAACGGAACAAATTTCTGCAGATCGTGCACAGATTTGTTCCGAGGCGGGAATCGAACCCGCAACCTCCTGCGTCGCAGGCGGACCTTCGCCCACCGCGCCACATCGGTCGTCAATGTATTTAATGCATCTCTTATTTATAAATATGTTGTTTGTATCGTTGTTATAAATAAATGTTATTCTATTCTATTATTTTCCAGGTACCCGTGCCTACCCGCATGAATACGAGCGCTGTAACCTCGGCAAAGTGCCGGGGTCGGTACTAATGGGGCGCGCCAACCACACCGAGCTCGATACTTACGCCAATCTACTGCTGTACGCGCAGCAGTTCTACGGAGCTGTCACTTCTGATGACTTCAGGTATTCGCATCAGCACATACGTCCTTACCGTTACTGCCGGGGGTAGTCACGGTAAGGACGTATGCTCGGCAAAGTGCCGGGGTCGGTACTAATGGGGCGCGCCAACAACACCGAGCTCGATACGTACGCCAAACTACTGCTGTACGCGCAGCAGTTCTACGGGGCAGTCACTTCTGATGACTTCAGGTATTCGCATCAGCACATACGTCCTTACCGTTACTGCCGGGGGTAGTAACGTAAGGACGTATGCTCGGCAAAGTGCCGGGGTCGGTACTAATGGGGCGCGCCAACAACACCGAGCTCGATACGTACGCCAAACTACTGCTGTACGCGCAGCAGTTCTACGGAGCTGTCACTTCTGATGACTTCAGGTATTCGCATCATCGTAGAGAATCGTTTTTTGATGAAGCAAAACCGAAACCACTAGCAAGTGTATAACTTAATGTGTCTAATACAATGTTTGTTTTATAATATGTATATAATACACCAGTGCGAAGCCTGGACGGGTCGCTAGTATATGTATAAATCTACTAACGTATATTTTTGTCCAGTTTCAGCATGTTCTACTCTCCCTCCCCGTACTCGGATTTGATCTTCAGCGACGTAGCTGTCCGCCTGCAAGCCATTCCGCACAAGCAGCGGTCCGCAGAGATCATTGCGGGCCCCGCCTTGGTCCGCGCTGCACGTATAGTGTCCTGCGACGCGCCGCAAGCTGCCTCTTACCTCGCGTCTGATCCTAACTTCTTGTCTAGTGCTAATATACATATATCCGGGCTCTTGACTGTAGTTCTATTGCTATTTGCTACTCTTTGGTTCTAAGATATAACATTTTAAGAGACGCCGCCGCAACCGTTGACCTAAAACGCTGAATTTACTTATTGTTAAGAACGAGTAAATATTCATTCAAGAGGGAGCATTTCCAAAAATAACTAACATGCTGATCGCCATTAAAATCAACCATGTAGAACGTAACAAGTCAACAAACCATTCCGCACAAGCAGCGGTCCGCAGAGATCATTGCGGGCCCCGCCTTGGTACGCGCTGCACGTATAGTGTCCTGCGACGCGCCGCAAGCCGCATCGTACCTCGCGTCTGATCCTAACTTCTTGTCTAGTGCTAATAGACATATATCTGGGCTCTTGACTGTAGTTCTAATGCTATTTGCTACTCTTTGGTTCTAAGATATAACATTTTAAGAGACGCCGCCGCAACCGTTGACTTAAAACGCTGAATTTACTTTTTGGTTAGATCGAGTAAATATTCATTCAAGAGGCATTTAAAAAAAAGTAACATCTTCAAATCAATACTAAGTATAACGTAATAAACCAACAAATTATTCCGCACAAGCCGCGGTCCGCTGCCGTCGACCAAAAACAAATGCCTTACTTTCTTATTGTTCCGAGTAATTCATAACGAGTAAATACATGAGGCAGCATTTCCTCTGAATGTAACATAATAATATACCAATTATCTCGCTATCACTGGCCAGCCGCTGTGCGAGCTCCGTGTTTGCTTTGGTTGAATTTGAATTGAATTTGAGCACGCGACTTTACGCTCTAAAAACAAACCTTAAAAATGTAACAAAAAAAGTAGCTTGTATTTTATTTTCAAATCAATACCATGTAGAACGCAAAAAGCCAACAAACCATTCTGCAAAAGCAGCGGTCCGCATAGATCATTGCGGGCCGGATAGTATCCTGCAACGTGTCTCAAATTGCCTCCTACCTCGCATCTGGTCATAATTTCTTGTCAAATTATAATAGACATATTATCTGGGGCCGAATTCCACTGATTTCAAAACAAAGGTCTCAATAGTGCCATTTAAACAAGATGATTTAAATGACGTTTGTGCATTTGGTATTCTACTTTTTGCGTTTGAAGAGACTTTAATAATTAGAATGTTAAATTGGTAGTTATAAAGGTCACAGCTATTAATGAACCTCAAAAAGTTTGTGCTAGTAGAATACCAAAAATAGTTTAACACTGTCATTTTGACAATACTATTTAAATGGTGAAGCGATTTATTTAGTGGAACTCGGGACCTGGGGTCTTGTTTGTAGTTCTGACGTTGTTGGCCCCTTTGTTTATACAAGGACATGTAGAACTATAGTCAAAAAGAATACCAGATTTTTGTCTATAGTTCTAAGATCTAAATCTAATTACGAATTATAGACAAAAAGCTGGTATCACGACATTATCAAACCGACTACTGATGCTGTTTCTACACTTTCTACTATGCTTCTAAACTCAAAAGGAAATGCATTTATTAAAATATTTTGCTTCAATGGGCCATATCTTTGAACGTAAGCAATATGTGAGCTAAAAGTGTGCTAATAATAGAAAATACGTTTTTCTTTCTGTAAGTTTGACATTTCTTGTGTTAAAATACAACTGAATCTCTTCGGATCATATGTAAGCTAAGTTTATGTTCTAGTAAAAGAATCTCATCTTGAAATATTTCTTGAAATATTTGTATTGAGTCTGATTTTAATCATGTTTAAAAGTGTTTCAGACTTAGTTTTTATGTGACAATTCGCTAATTCCTTGCTGAGTTAGCCCTCATTCCAATATAAATGTATTTTTGTGTGTATTATTATTTTGAAAAAGTGCACCTAACATAATATACTAACTAGTAACTAACTAGTATTTTTATGATTTTGTCAATGTTTGCACCTTTTTGTTTAAAGTTAGGTATACCATGTAATTGTTAAGTAGAACTTAGGCAGCTAAACACAATCATGATTTACAAAAAACAGCTGTGTGTGCCTTATAGGATTATTTTTTTATAGAAATATGTTTCGCAATTTGTATTTGGTAGCAAATGTAATATTTTTATGTATTTATTTACTAAAATGTATCAGATTTGTATCGGTAGGGCATTTTGGTAGAACTTAGGGTTGAGTTATTATATTTTAATTCGTCCAATAATATTTTAAAACAAAGAAAACTACCCTTAGTTTAATATACAGGGTGCCGCGTAAAATGTGTACAAGGTCGAAAGGTAATCGTCGGAGTCCAGTATCACTTCTTTGCTGCTTAGTACACATGTAACGAGTCACCCTGTAAAGATATCCAGTAGGCATACCAAGCACTAGGTACCTTTAAAAAAGAAATCCTCACTGAGTAGTTACTTTCTTGAATAAGTATTACTTAAGTATGCTCCAGTGTCTTATCTATTTTATAATTAATTTTTATATTGCGTGCCTTTAAGTACCTTGTAGGTACCTAATTTAACCGTCCAATTATGTAAGCTTTAATATTTTGTACAATAAATCAATTTTTAAATATTCTCGTGTTTTAATCGATGACATTGAAACTCCTATATAGCTGGCATATTCAACCCCTTTGGACAACATTTTTATCATTTAGATAGCGTGCATATTCATTTCTAAAACACCAATAGCATGTTATTTTTGAAGTTTAAAATGTAAAAAGTAAATAAAGCTCGGCAATCCACTCAGCATCATCTAAGTTTTCCGGGAGTGTGCAAGCAAACCCTAATACGTTCAGCCGTGAGTTTGCTTAATATAATCAACACGCTCGACGAATTAGATGGTATATTTGAGAAAGAAGTCTGAACCCAATTTCTTTACCCTAGTACCTACTTGTTGTCAGAAGCTGTTCCACAATGCCACTTCAAGTAATGCATTTCTCTTGTGGGCAAACACACTCGTACCAACCTATTTAATACGTTATAGTTATTCTCAAATTTTTAGTCCAGAATGAACCTTGCATGCCGCTTTTCAGTAACCAACACTTCTGATGATATCCGACGGAGCAACCATCACACTCGCTCGTGTGATTGTCAATGCCTTAGAAGAGAGAGAGAGATAGAGAATTGATGGTGGACCATAGTTAATGTGTCAATGGCAACATCGCAGCGCGGGAAGCAGCAAAATACGCAGGTATGTGCGCACTGATGTTATAATTTGTTTTCAGCTGCTACGGCCAAAGGTTGTTCGTGTAACATGGCCTGAAATTAATAAGTTTTACGGCTTTTACACTCTCTGTTGGCCAATAAATAGGTAGGTTATCTAATCTAGAAGTTTATTAAATCAGAGGCTCATTTAAAATGCTTAACGATTATTACTAATGAAATAATTTTAGTCGAACGCATATAAAATCAGAAATTATTTGAATTTCGCGCCACATTGTGTGTGGCTAACACGACTAAATTAGGTAGGTTATCTTTATGTTTCAACATACATTAATTCACGTCACAAATATATTCCGAAGCAAAGTTGCACGATAAGAGATAGTGGTATGTTTGTTTAGTTAACCGATTACAACTGTACCTAAATATAAAGATTTATTGTTATCTTGTTAAGAAGGTTTGTCGTAAATAATCAACAGTTTCGCCGACTACTGTCGCCGCGTCGAGACGATTGACATTTGTGCTGTGACTTGATTTATAATCGTGCGTGCGAAACTAGTGAAAATTAGGACAGCTAGGCCTGAATGCAAGTGAACGATGGCGCTTAGACGTCCAGTTGTTTACGGGGATTTGTTGTATGCCTTCAAAGCAAGCTATGCAGCTGTCATGCCTCAAAATATTATAAACGAACATATGAAATACGACAAAGATATCGATACGTTACGAATTTCTGGGAACAACATACCACTTAGGAAGCAAAAATTATATTTGGTCGGTGCCGGCAAAGGAGTTCAATTTCTGGCAAGAGAAATAGATTCAATGTTGGGATCAAGAATTGAAAAAGGTATCGTTAGTATTCCAGAAGGCAGTTTGGATCCAGCCACAAGTAGCAATAAGATTGAATATCATGAGGGAGCTAAAAACAATTTGCCTGACAAGAAAGCACAATCAACAGCGAAACTAATAATGGAACTGGCAAAGAACCTGACCTCGAATGATATCCTGATGGTCTTGATAACTGGCGGTGGATCAGCACTTCTGCCTTTACCGAAGGAACCCATAACATTAGACGAGAAAACTAAGTTGATCAAGCAGCTGGCTAATGCCGGTGCTGATATTACAGAACTTAATATCGTCAGAAAAAGACTATCCGATATAAAAGGCGGAAAACTAGCAGAATGTACTGCCGCAAAAATTATCACTCTAATAATTTCTGATATTGTTAACGACCCATTTGATTTAATAGCTAGTGGTCCAACAGTTAAGAACAATGATGACCCACAACTGGCCCTAGACGTTCTCAAAAAGTATGAACTTTATAACATTGTACCAGAATCTATAAAGGGAGTTCTGGAACAGAAATTCAATGAAATGGATAAATCATCAATTGAATATCAAAACATCGTCGCTGACGCAAAAGAGACCAATAACAAAAATGAATCAAGAAAATTGGTCAGTGAAGGGATTTTAAACGCTCAGGTGTTGAACTTTATACTGGCTTCAAATCGCATGAGTGTTGATAGTGCGAAAGAACATTTCTTAATGCTAAACGGAAAGTTGAATCATAATTTTTACATCCCAATAATAATTTCACGTAGTGTAACTGGCAATGTCAAAGATGTTGCCAAGGAGTACTATGTTTTAGCCAAATTATTTGGATCGTATTTGAGAGGTAAGATCAAATACGAAGATTTGATAACACAAATCCATAAGCTTAACATTCAAGGAATCAATTTGGAAGATATCCCGAAGAAAATAGAGACAAATGAACCCAGAGCTATATGCCTTATTTTAGCCGGCGAAACGACAGTGGAGGTCAAAGGTTCTGGTGTAGGTGGTAGAAATCAACAGCTTGCACTAGAATTTTCTGCTTTATTACATGAACATAAAGCAGACTCTGATGAACTGGTCTTCATGCTGAGTGCAGGCACTGATGGTATCGATGGGCCAACCGACGCAGCTGGAGCGATAGCCCACACTAACTTAGTCTCAGAGAGCGAAAAAGCAGGACTAGACATTAAAGAATACTTGAAAAACAATGATAGCTACACTTTCTACAAACAATTTAAAGATGGGGAATACCATATTAAAACAGGGCATACGAATACAAACGTTATGGATTTACAATTGATCGTAATTGAGAAAGATTAAAGGAGACAACTGCGAAACTGGATTATGGTGGAAACATTGTTAGAAATAAATCTCTGTATTAACTATAAGTGGATTTTTTTATATTAATCTGTATAATTTTTAGGTCTAAGAAGATTTAAAGATGAACATCTAAGCTAGATGATAGTAATGACAACAGGTCTATTTACGAACGATTCCTTCCCGGCAACGAAATTGGCTTGGTGTGAGTCTATTTGGAATAATGGTGGGAAACTTTATCATTGAACTTATTTATTTAATCAAGGGTCGGTGATCATTTGAAGCATATACATCAACTACATTTTTTTTATAATCAAATTTCAAACAGGGAAAACCTTAAAATATAAATGTGTACGATGTCATTGGAGTTACATGTACGGTACCTAGTGTACCTACTAGTTACTTGGTCCTGGCACTGATTAAAATTTTCCAAAATAGATTATTCCTTAACGACATAGGCTATGTTTTATACAGCTATCGATTTAGCAAAGCCGCGTGCAGAGAGTAGTTGGTAATAAAATAAACGAATACATAGTATTTCTTACAAAATATATTTTATTGAAACGATCAGTTGTTCGATCCTTACGTTACAGGGACAGATTTGCTATTATTTTAATTAAAAAATGTAAATAAAAATTAAACAGTAAGTAAATAAAAAAGTGGTTTGGTTCATAAATTTTAATCGTAGACAGAGAAAACAAGAGATCGTATCTAGTTTCTCTGTCTATGGTTTAGAACCGGGTCAGCCGCTAGTTGTTTTCTATAAGGATTGCTAGACGTTATTGTTGTTGCTATCGAGATTATATCTCTTCAAAAATTGGTTAATGACAGCAATCTTTACAGAATAGCGGCACTGGTGGACTGCCGTAGGCGAAATTCTGCGGAGTTTTGACGTAGTTTTACGCAGCTTCACCAGCCTCGCCCTCCTCCTCACCGCTAGCCGTCAGCATAGCAATCAGCTTCCCCGTGTCAATCATGCCAGCATCATCCATAAAGTCCATGGAGTCATAAACCTCTTCAACTTCCTTCTCGGTAAACCTATCCCCCCACGTCATAAGCGCATGTTTTAACTTCTCAGAGTCGATGTATCCCTCTTCATCGAAGGTTTTGAAAGCGGCGATTACGACGTCGTCTTCATCAGCCTCGCCCGACATACGTTTAGCGAAGAGTGTTAGGAGTTGGGTGAAGTTGATTGGTCCGGATGCCTCGTTGACCATTTCATCGAGTTCTTTCTCTTGAACCAGTCTGCCGAGGGAATCCCATGTGGCTCGGAGATCGTTCTTGCCAAGGATGCCGTCTTTGTCATGGTCCATCAGTTGGAAGGCCTGTGGGAGAGAGATAGTTAAATACTGTTTATGAAATACCAGTGTTGATTTTGTAGACACCAAAACCAATCTTACTAGTCTAAAATATTAACATCTCTTTTCTTTGGTTTTAAAAAAGAGGCGGCAATATTTATAGTACATTAGGTTTTGTGTGAACAGAATCATCACCACTAGCTCAGTTAGTGAAGCGGTAAGCATTAATGTAGACTACTTTAATGTGATTCAATTTTTCGCCAATTAGAAACTAATTTACAGGGATTCTATTTCACGGGTCTACGTAGCGTTGGGAACGATGTAGAATGTCTATGCGGCGGCGTAGCGTAGCACTCTGCGCGCTGTATCGTGTCTACGCAGCGTACCTGCCTACGCGATATAGCCATGACTACGCGGATAATCTGCCTACGCGGCGTAGCATGCTCTACAAATTGTAGCGTGTCTACGCAGCGTAGCATGTCCTGAACTTTAAAGGCGTAAACAGCACCAAAAGTGGCGTCCCCACTTATTTTATCATTATAATTCCGTTAAACAAACGAATTTCCAAAATTCACACGTACAGTTTGTTGAATCTATCATAAGCTTTTTTTAATGTCTCTGTCTGTAGTAGTTTCATTTTGTCTATTTTAGGAAGACATACGAAAACATAGTTTGATAGCCACCAAAGGCAACTTCTCATCTCTTCCTAAACTAAAATTAACTAGGAATTATAGGTTAAAATAAGTTATGGCGCCAAGGTGCCGTTTGCGTCTTAAACGGTGAGGCATGCCTACGTAGCGTAGCAGCTCTACAATCACAACATTGCATGTTTACAACTATGCCGCGTATTCATTAATATAGATAATAGAAACATGTAGGTACCACTATTTAGAAAGTTATTTAAAATTTTGGGTCATTCAGCTATTTCTTTTATTAAAAAAAGATACAAATTTAAGTTTTAATTTCTACGAGTTTATTTTTGTGCATTATTCGCCACACGTTCTAAATAAGCAGATTACGATAAGATTAAAGTTGTTAAGATTAGATCGCGATTACTTTTAAACTTATAATTATTGTGTCTGGTTAAATGAGCGTTAGGTATAAAACTAGTTTAAATCAACTACCGTTAATAGCATTGTTGTGACAAACTCGTTATGTTGTAAAATAACCGGCGAACTTACGTTTTATTGTATATTCGGAGTTTTCCTTTGAAATTGAATAGATACCATGACTAGAATTATAACTGTAAGTTAAGTTTAATCAAAGACTTCATCATCTTCAGCATCTTCGCTCATGTGGTACCTAGGTATAGGGTAAAAGCGGGTAATGCCGGTCAGTTGGCAATACCGGTCACCTTACTTTTTCACCAAATACTGCGTTTATGCGCACTCACTCATGCAAAGAGTGTGGCGTGACCATTCCCTGCCCCGCCGCACCAACCCCTTCTTAGTTCCGACGATTCGTCACTGCGCTAAAGACTTGTGTGTGCTTTGCGCCAAATTCTTATAACTTTCTGGCATTAGAAAATAAGAGGTGAGTACTGTAATTTTTATATTTCATTGATTATCTATAATAATTATTGCGTGTCAGTTATCTAACTATTCGTTAGATTGTGGATTTCAAGCAATAAGCAATGCATTTTTTTTATAATTAATTTTAACCCCAAAAGTGAACATGCGGGTAATGCCGGTCACGTTGACTGGCATTACCCGCCGCAAGTCTCAGATACAAATAGATGATATTTTGTAACGCAATAAAATTGTTTCTGTTCTATGATCGTAGAGTTTGTCTTTAAACCTTATTTATTTTATTAAACCACCCTAAAAAAGGAGGAGGTTCTTTGTTTGAATGTTTGTATTTTTTTATTGTTACTGATTTTTCTGCCAATCAAGGACGAATCTTGATGACCCCATTTTTTTTATACAAACTGGTCTGTAATTGTTCATACCCATGCATACATTTTTAATTTCACCATTTCGAAACAACGGACTAGGAGCCGAGGGCTAAAAGTGAAATGGACAAAGACGATTTAACCAGGGCATTCAAATTTGTTGAAGATGGGGCTTTAATAAGAGAAGCAGCGTGATCTACAGGTATCCCCTTTCAACCCTCCAAGAAAGGCTGAAAAATAAGAACCCTGAACGATTCCCTTGAAGACTATATTTGCGATTTATGACGTTGAAATAAATGACCGGTATTGCCAACCAGCTGACCGGCATTGCCCGCTATGTCGGGCAATACCGGTCAAAGGTATATTTTTTTAAAATGTCTATTATGTCAAGTTTTTTTTAGAAAACAGATCTCAATATTGTTTATTATGAAAGAATAATAATTAAATTTAAGTATTCCAAATAGATTTTAAATAAAAGGTAGTTTTTTTGGAATTTATGTTTAATTTTTCTTAGGTGACCGGCATTACCCGATATTACCCTACTACTCAGGGATCTAGACTAATCCGACTGGTATTGATTGATATGGATCAGTTGAGCTACCTCTTGACTGTTGGCAACCGTCAGCAGTTAGCTCAATTAATGCACTTCTAATGAAAAATTCTATTTATAAGAATTGCTACAAATGGTGGTGGAAATGAAATATTTGTTGATATGCGTGTTTTTTGTTTATACTAGATTGATTTAGTGTGGATTCGTAGGTTTTTGCGAATGTTATCGTAATTCTGTCTGTGTCCTGTATGACACCCTGTCGTTAGAAAATCGGAGAGAGGTATTCGGACTAATTTTTGTATAGTAGTCCATTATAATAATAAAACTATGGATAAAGTGATACAACAAGTGAGATTGAAGAAAAACATTAAGTTATCTGAGTAACGCCTTATAACGTTGAACAACAACATAACATGCCTTGTGGCTTAGAGGAATAAGCCTTGTGGTATTGCTTGATAGTTGTAGTTTATTTTAGATTTCTTTTATGAGTGTAGCTAGCAACAAATCTAAAAATAATGAAACCTGAATGAGATATTTAAAGCCGAGTCTCTGATGATTGCTTAGATAGTTAAAACAGTTCCTGTAGTATTCTTAACCCTTCAATTCTTGTGTAAGTTTCGTGCTATATACCTCTTTTGTGTTTTTTAACAGTTTCTATTTTGTTACTAGACCGTGTTGTCGTCGTCACGGAAAATCTCTACATACTATAAAAAAGTAGCTTCCCACTGTCTGTCTGTCTCTATGTATGTTTAGTTTTAAAACTACGCAACAGATTTTGTTGCTGTTTTTTTAATAGATAGAGTTATTCATGAAAAGTTTTATATGTATAATACCTTTGCGAAACCGGGGGGATCGCTTTTCTGCAATAATCGTGAATTTCGAGAGTATTTCAGTAGTCAAAACCTTATTTCGTTAATTTATTAGCGACCGTAAATCTGTAAAAACTAGGTAGTTACAGGTTTTGTATCATGTGTGCCTATTTTGTATCTTGTTGTAGGGTGGTGTGAGTGTTAGTGTATGTAATGACAAAGTCAACGTTTGTATAAAACTGCGACCCACTGGGCCCATGTCATTTCATTCAGACTTCTTCATCATTTATTTTTTGTAACAGAAATAATATGAATACATAGTATTCTTTACAAAATATATTCACGATCAGCTGTTCGATCTAACAACAGTACACGTTTTAAATACATAGTACTATATTTATAATTAAAAAAATGGAAATAAATTATTTAATAAATAAAAAAGTAGTTCGGTTCACGTAGGTTTTAATGAACCGTCTGGCCGGGTGGTGCGGCGACTGCCTGCGACGTGGATTGATGATGCTGGAGATGCTTACGCAGCCTCTCCGCCCTCCTCCTCTTCAGCGCTGGCGGTCAGCATGGTGATGAGCTTCTGAGTGTCGATGAAACCCCTGTCGTCGATCTCCATCTGGTCGTACGCCTCATCAACCTCATCAGCGGAGAACTTGTCGCCCCAGGTCATGAGAGCGTGCCTGAGCCTCTCAGAGTCGATCTTGCCATCGTCGTCGAACGACTTGAAGGCGTTGATGACGACGTCGTCATCGTCAGATCCGCCAGACATGCGGTTGGCGAAGAGGGTCAGGAGCTGGGTGAAGTTGATGGGACCGGAGGCCTCTCCGATCATCTCGTCGAGCTCCTTCTCGACGGCCAAGCGGCCGATGGAGTCGAAGGTGGCGCGGAGGTCGTTCTTGCCGATGATGCCATCCTTGTCGTTGTCTATTAGCTGGAAAGCCTGGAGGGAAAATAAACGATCAGACAGGGTCTTTCTAATGATGGTGGGGAAGGGACATGCGTGGATAATGCATGCCATCTATACTACTACACTACGTTGGCATATTAATGTTTTGGTTCAATTAATTCATTTGGGTGTACTTGGGTTCGGGTAAAGAGGGTTCTACGCTTACCTTAGTCTCAAAGCATTTTATTAGTTGCTTTATTAGTTGCACTAGTCAGTATTGATGTTAAGCCACCTCCAAGTTTTTTCTATGAATTCGTAGATGCTGCGTCCAGATTATGTTAATTGAAGCATTAATTTCTCTGTCAGTGTTTAATTCTCGTTATTCGTTATCCTAGAACTATTTTATAAAAAAATCGTGATTAGATAAGCATTACTTTGCCACGGTAAGCCGTGGAGCCAATGTAAATATAGTTGATTGATATTAGGGTATTATAAAATATAAATAAATTGTTAAGTGTATTGATACAGCAAGGACTACCAGACAAGTTTGTTTAGATAATCTCAAAGTAATGATGTCATAGTGGCATAATTTTGAAATTGAAAACATAGCATTGCGATAAATGTTTACAAAATATGATTGAACACGAGCCAAAGCTAAACATAGAGTGACACAGTGAAGATTTCGCTCGAAATGACGCCATTAACTGAACCATAATAATAACCGATGTAACAATGGTCTACGAGTCAATCGCTGTGACGTTCCGAAAAGAAATACTAGAGGTCATAATTGTGATCCCTGTGCCATACTGGAGAGTTTATATCAAATATTACATAAAATCGCCGAATTTGATCTATAAATGCAATAATAATTAATCAATACTTGTAGATTATGCTAACCAGTATATAAAAAATAAGGTCGAAAATTTCTCTTGTCCTCGAAAAAGTTTCTTACAACCTCATCGAACGTCTTTGTCGGTTCCAATTAGATACCTCTTGTTTCCTTGCTCTTGTTTTTTGGTCAGAAGCAAGCTTTAATTTGTATAGCATTTTTTGACGATTCTTTCAATATAATGTTACTTAATATATATTTTTAATTCTGTGCGTGTAATAAATAGCTTTAATACGATATATACCTCTTTGAACTCAGCAACCTGCTTCTGTGAGAACATTGAGAAGACATTGGATCCGGAGCGCTTAGCGGCCTTGCGGCTGCCACGAGAGGACGTGCGCTCAGCGGGGGCCGCTGCGGGTGCGGGGGCGGGGGCGGGGGCTTCTTCAGCCGCGGGGGCACCTTCCTCCTTGGTGCTCTTCTTCTTCTTGATCTTCTTTTCCTTATCCGCCTGCGAATTTAGATTGTTCTGTAGTTCCTTAGTTATTTATTTTAAAAGATTTGATCGTATGCAAGCTAAATTATTGGGGGAGGCCTATGTCCAGCAGTGGACTAATATAGGTTGATGATGATGATGATGATGAAGCTAAATTATTAAATATATTGTAATTGTAACAATTTGTACCTATTATATTAAGTCGCATGTATTTCACTTTTGGTAAATAAATTATTTTGTATTTGTAAATAGATAGGTGAAAAGTAGTTTTTAGAAAACGAAACGGCAGAGACCCTTAATATTTTGTGTTCCAGCTGAGTTCAGCTTGATTTTATTTCATTTTAATTTATTTTGATGGCTTTGAGAATTTTTGTCTATAACCTATAGCTTTTTGTCTAAAGCTTTAATTAATTGAGAATGCATCATCATTTAACATCTAATTAATTAATTATTAATTAACATTTCCCGAATCTAACTCTGATTTTCCTTACATTATTATAGCGTTCATTAACATTCCTGGTTTATTCGATTGATATATACTTTTTTTTATAAAAATTAAAACGCGTTTATTTATATCGTAGTTTTCGTTCAGATTTCAGCGCCTGTGGCCCATTTAGGCGTGGCGCGCACGCCTCTATATTTAGTCCCGGCGTCTGCTTACAGACAAACTATTTTGTTGCGTAAAACTTATTTATAGATTGCTACCTCGGTCCAATTTCTTCAGGTTTGCTTCATTTCAGATTATCTTTAGGATTGATTTTATTATTGATTTATTAGTGATTTGCAAATAATTTGGTATCAACCTAAAAAATTCAATTCGGACTTATTACTGATTTTTCAGTATTATGATAGAGTTGATAACGGTTTTGTTTTAATTTCATTTGGATTTGTCCGATAATTATATTGGATGATTGATAGTTTTTCTGTTTTATTTGCTGCTGCAGAAGTAGGTAACTGTGTTGAATTCCTCGGTCGTTTTCATCTATATCCGTGTTACGATAACACTTTACGATGTTTATTTTCACTTTAACGTATGCACTTCCGATGCACCGCAATAATGTCCTGTATCAAGTCCGTATTGTTAGGTTTTTCGTCACGTAAAATTTTTTTCACTTTCACAGTCACTGTCACTTCACGAACTTACCATTTTGTGCTAGTGTTGGATCGACGAAGGAGTGACTGTTTCGCTCGGCAGTCCCACCCTGACTCCGAGTTTTCGTTCCCTCTCCCAGGTCCAGACGTTCCCCCCACTTCCCTCTCCCGGCTGACTGCTCATTCCATATTTAGTTCGACAAATGCGGGCAGAAGCCGATACGTGCTCACAATCGTTCCGTCCTCCCGTGGAGCTGCTCGTTTCGATTGTTTTATTTTTATAGTATTCGGCTCACCTGCACCGGTTTTAGTTTTCTGGGTTTCCATGCCGGCCGGAATGCTGTCGATGTATTTTGGATTTACTGCTGCGGCGTCGCGCTTTGTTGAAGTCACATAATGTGGGTCGGCTTCGCCAGCGCTGACTGGAGTTCCGATTTAGTCCCCTGAAGAATCTCTTATCATTACACTGTCTTTGGTTTTTATATTCATATCCACTTGTTTTATGCTTTTCATCTTTTCCATTTACTCAAGTATACTGGTAGCAATCTGTATAGGTCAAGGTCAACTTATAGTTAAACAGTCTTTTATAGATATGTTTTACAGTTTGATGTTAGTGATGTGTTCTTACATCCACTTCATAATTCTAGTTTACCTCCACGCGAGTCTTCCAGCTTACTACTATGTATTTTATTGTTTGTAGTAGCATCATTTCAATTGGTTAGTATTGGTTCTCATGTAACGTTATCAGGTTTTTAAAATATGATGTAAAATTTATGTATTGTTTTTTAAAATAAAGGTTGAAAATGCTTAGTTTCTTCAAAGCTACTATTACATCTTAAGGTGAAGTGATTCATAGTGAATCTGACTTTATGTTTCAAAACTGGTATTTTGAATAAATAGATATTGGTGTGTGTACCTGGGAAAAAGCCCCACGGCCAAACGCTTTTAATTATTATCTATGATTCATCTGGTGGATCATGTGTTCTTTATCATATTTTTTACTTTACACTGGGTTTTTGTCTAGTTTAGTTTCTTGCTCTTCTCTTTGATCCTCATTATTTAGCACAATCTGTTCCAATCGATGAGTTTCGTCAGTCGCGAGGTTTGTCGTGTGTTCGTCATTGGTATGCGCGATCTCTGATTAAATTCTTGGCTCCGACATCTCACTGCGACTGTAGCCAGATGAGTCAAACAATACATTCAGACGTCAAATATAACCCTATTTCGACGCTTATGCACCGTTTTCTGTAAAAATGTCGGTGTATGTTTATTGTTTTCTCCGGATAAGTCGCTACTTAGGTTATTAATTAGTAGAGTGGGTAAGAATTTGAAAGAAAAAATGTTTATTTCGACCTTTCCTAGAAACAACATCATCATCAGCGGGTATACGTCCATTACTGGACATAGGCCTCCCCCAAACGACGCGACGCTACGAATACCGATCCTATCCCTCATCTATCCTTCGACTCTCTGCATATAACCATTTCATTTGATAAAAGTACAACTATAGAAACCTGTGATAGCAATAAATCAATAAATCAACACAACAAACACAAGCTGTTTAGTTCCAAATTGTTAACCAGCGAACTGTTATGGCCAAACTACAATCTTACAGTTCAGTTCCCTGGTTAATAACTGTTAAAGGTACCAAATTATTAACCAGAAAGCTGTCTTTTAACTGTCGTGAAAAAGAAATAATACAATTTTGTTTTTAAGTTATAAGAGGGCTGATAAGGGTCGTCTGGCTGTTGTATTTTTTGCGGGTTCGATTCGTGCTTTGGGACAAATATTTTTATGTTCTGAAAATTTTCTGGGTTTCTGGATGCTTTGATTAGATAGACTTAAGGATGAATAAAAATATTTATGTAATGTATTTCATTGAGTATATATATGTTATCTAGTACCCAACCCAAGATCCGCTTGGCTTTAGATGAAGATGTGTGGATTGTCCAGCATTATTTATTTATTTATTACCTTGTTTCTATAGACACAATCCATTGTAGAATCACATGGCGTTCCTTGCCCACCTGATCGCAAGGCCGCCGATATAATCTCCACTCCCGCGCATGAACGCAGCTAAATATAGTGCACTGACTCATTAGGACAGAAATAAGGTCATTGTAATCCACACCCGGTCTGGGTTCGATTCCCGGGACGAGGTGATTTGTCATAACTGAACTTTGACGTGGGTTATGGTGAAATTGTTATCCAAGGCTTTATTACTGCAAGTAACCGAAGCAGCGCGGCGGGCGTATCTCCGCCTGCGGCGAAAGAGGTTGCGGGTTCGATTCCCGCCTTAGTAAAAATGTTTGTACGATTGGAAATACTTATTGGGGGGTTCTGCGTGTTATTTATGTATAGTAAAAATATCAATCTATGTAATGTATAGTATAAAGTATATCAATCACTCATCTAGTACCTACCTACCCATTACACAAGCTCTGCTTAGCTTGGGGTTTGATAATTCTGTGATTAACAATATTTTCTTTTGCGCTATCGCCTCTCTTAAAAGGTCATGCATGAATGAAAGAAAGATAGAAGGAACATTTTTATTTTTACCCATTCAGAACGTATAGACTAGGTGACTAGGGCATGCTCACACTCAAAAGAACGCGAAATCTTATTCCTAACCTATTCAATTTAGGTAAATGGTTGTCGCCGTCTTTAACGCGAATTTTTTAGCTATGAATTAAAAAATCCAATTCGAATCACTTACCAAACGACAACATTCTTCCCTAATAACACAGAATGTTTGTCTGTATCTATTGTTTACATCCTCCAATACCGGAACCAGTCGATCAAGAAACGGGCTTCGTGACGTCATAGTCTTCCGTCCTTCTCTACCACAACCTCGGCAGCCTTTCACTTACTAAGTTGAAGTGAAACCCGCGATATGTGTCTGCTTGAAGCAATTGTACGAAAAAATGTGATGTAAAGTTACAATGTGTTTGAATAGTCAGAATATACCAAAGTTAATGTGCTTAGTTTATTTATTGTTATTATTTATTGGTGAGTAGAATTAAGTCCCTATAAAGTTGTAGATAGGTACTTGAATTATTTATTTGTTGTGCCAACTGTCTGTTTGTTTTGCTTTAGAACATAAGTAACTTTATATTAACTTTGGTGCCTACGTAGGGTTAAGACAAATCAGAATACCTAGTAATAATTTTGATTTTTTTAAAAGTGATTTGCAATCAAAAAGCTAAGACTTTAATAAATAGAATGAAAATAAGCGAAATCAGTTACCACTAACCATGTAAGAAAAAATAAGAACTTAAACGTAACTTAATATATTCTTGATTTAGTTAGCATCGAAGTTCATAAATAACTTTGAGTGACTCATGGAAAGGGATTAAAAAAAGGTTGATTCGAAAGTTCATGGTGCGTAACAATGTGACAACTTTCTGTTTTGTTCGAACTGCACTATTTTACAAGTTAAGTTTCTTTAGGTTGGTCAGACACCTTTTTGATCCAAATGCCCAATTAGATCCAATTGACGACCACAGTGGCGCAGCGGGTGTATGTCCGCCTTCGACGCAGGAGATTGCGGGTTTGATTCCCGTTTCGGGAAAAATGTTTGTACCTACGATCTACAAATATTTTTTCAGGGCTAACTAGTCGGTATTATAAAATCTGTGATCAAGGTATTCTATGCGTATTAAAAAAATCTAAATATCTTTCGTAATATATATCTAACGTATGAGTAGTAGGTATTTAGGGCCTAAACAACACATTGCGCCGCCACCTAATTCATATTATGAAGTTTAAAAAATAGCAGTTAAGGCGTGAAAAGAATACAGACAAAGAAATCCTTTGCATTTAAATATAAATAAATAATGCTGTCCAGCATTATAAGCATAACTTTGCTTGAGACTAGATTCAAATAGCCTCAAGTTAAGCTCAGCTATTAAACTTAATACCCTACCCTACCTACCCTAAACTTTAGGGTATATTAAGAACATTCAACAGTTACTTTGGCACTAAGTAGATACCTAATTTGTAAACACAACACAGCAGAGTAGACTATATTATCGAGTTAATCAGCTGTCTATTTTCCAGAAACTTCGAACCCGCTCGTCCTCCGAGCGTACGTCTCCCAGCATGGCCTCCACGGAGAGATCGAATTCTCTCACAAAAACGAGTCCCTTATCAGCATACGAACCAACTTGAAGACCACTCTTCAGTACCCCGATGGCGTCTTCCGCTGGACCATCCACGAGTTCCCGGTTGACCACCGAGACCTATCCTCCGACCGGTGTTCCGAACACAATCTGGGCAAAGAAGTCATAGACCTGACAGAGGAACTAGGCTTCCTCATCATTCCAGGGAAGGACCACACGGAGTTTGAAAGCAGCAACACTCTTACAGGACCGACCGGTTTCTGGGGAAAGAGCATAGTGTTCGAAACAGCAGAACGCGACAGAGTCATATGCGCGTCCATTCTATCAACAGAACAAATGTACGAGAAACATGCGGTCGCAAAGTTCACCTCACCCGTCGCTGGAACACTACACTTCCGATGGCTTTCTGCTAGAGAGTTCGACGAAACAGACTCGTACATCCACGCGGATTTGTACCACGCAAAAGCAGTATCCGATAAGACGGAATATACACAGCATAATTGGAAGCTGTTCGTGACAGATATCTTCGATTCTGATAAAGGAAATTATGAGGATAACTGTAATGTCCTTCAATTAGTCTTCGATCCTGATAGTAGCGGAGACGGCATGAGTGTTGGAGATTTAGACAGTAGACTGGGGAAAGTGAGAGTCGCGACAGATGCCAATGTGAGGAAAGTGAAGACTCTCTACAAGAACGAAGTGATCAATATGTTAAGAACTGATATGGAGGTTACTAAAAGGAGTCTGTATGTGGTGATCTTTGACAATAAACATTCGGAAAGCTTCCTCGCCTGTGCCAAGCTGCGGCTACTGCAGCCTAAAAGTACAAAGTAAGTTATCTATTTTTATAAAAGTGTAAACTGGTTGTTGTTAAATGTTGTTTGTTAAAATGTGCTCAAGAATTATTACTCAAGTTCGTGTGAGTGGACCAGCTAGTGGAAACATATTTTTTAGGTATGACTTTTAGGTATTACTTTTAATCTGAACGGAGTGTCAGCAGAAATATGCAGTAACTTTATTCCAGCTCATAGCAATCTAGTCTTATTCCTTTTACCTTTACAAATCACTTCCAAATGTCTCAAAAACCGACTATGCTCACTTTTTAACAGTAACGTTTGCAAGCAAAAGCGCTGAACAGTATCAACATCAGCCTACATTAGTCCACTGCTGGACACAGGCCTCACCTAATGAGCGCCATAGCGCCCTGTCTTCAGCTTGCCGTGCACGTGTAAAGGAAGACATTTTACGGTCTCTCTTCCTCTTCCAGAGTTCTCATAAACATGGACGGCATCCGAGGCATAGTGGAGTTTTCGCAGCGGTCTCCGTTCGACCCTACATGGACAAGCTTCCAAATTGGCACTGCAGACCAGGACTACGAATCGAACCTGCGCTTTGTGAGCTCGATACTTCGGTATACAATCAGGGAATTGCCCGCAAAGAGCTCTGAAATAGGAGATCTTAGGCAGTACTGCAATTCTACGGGAGAGCTGTTCAATCCTATGATGATTGATTTGAAGAATGTGCCACCACCAGGTGAGTAAGAGAATAGAAGAGAGTAAGAGAATCAAAGAAATTCATACCTACACAAAGTGCTTTATTTCCGTTAGACCTTATAGGACCTTATCTTGGACAAGTCAGAAAAGTTAAATTTTAAACCTATGACGTAAAACTAGGAAATAAAGTGACTTTGATATCTTATTTAGACGTCAATCTTTTTAAGGTAAAGTGAGTGTGTATGTGTACCTATATATTAAATTTGATTTGTCTAAGTGCTTATTTTGTAAGCCTAAACAAATAAAGATTGATGATTGATTTATTAAAAAAGGAGATCAAGAAAGTTTAGCCTTATTAGATTGTGAGTTTTCGTGTTGGAGTAAAATTTTCTCGCTTTTTACCCTCTACGACTTAGATATTCTGTTATTTTATAGTAAGCCTTTTTACAAAGAATGTAGTATTGACAATTTTGCTCATTTTCAAGTCCGCCTAATCGTCATAATTCTTTTGTTTCTATTCGTCACTTCGGATTTTCCTTCAGTGTCGATATGGAAACCGCTAAAGAGGAATAACCTCATTCCCTAGTTCTACATTGATACCCCCATTGTCAAGCAAATAGCTACAAATAGCAATAAAGCTAAATTCCTGCGAGAAGCTAAGTATTGTTTGATAGCGTAAACACGCATTGGCGTTTTACCAAGAAACATCGAATGTTGATACAAGAATACATTCCACAATCACCAAAATATGTGGCATAACATTAGTAATTATGTTTATTATTATTTTGATAAGTGTAACCGTAAAATAACAATTATTATTATAAAATGAGAAATAAACACGGCAGACTCAGTAAGCTCGCAATTATTCATTATTAGTTTCTGCCCACTTCTTCCCCAATCATTATTTCTATAGAAACGTTTCCATCGATCAATGGATTTCGAGGCCATTTTTATACCATGGGAATTTGTTATTATGAATGTGAAAGAACAATAATTTTGCTTTTGACGCTAATGTATCCAAAAGTATTTTATAATAGCTAGAATTAAAAATCTATACAAAAACGATAGAAGAACCAAACGATGTCCAGGGGCCGAATTCCAGTAATTTCAAAAAAATCTCAATAGGGCCTTTCTATCAAGATGGCTAAAATAAAGTTTGCGCATTTGGTATTCTACTATTTTTAGCGATTCAAGAGACTTTCACAATAATACGAAAACTATCAAATTGGTAGTCATAAAGGTAATCGTCGTAGCTATGAATGAACTTTAAAAAAATTTTGTGCTAGTAGAATACCAAAAGGAGTTTAACACTGTCATTTTGACACGGTACTATTGTAATGGTGAAGCGATTTATTTAGTGGAATTCGACTTCAGTTGAAATAGGCACATATATTGCTTAGATGCTATCCCTTCCTGGCGTAACATACTGCCACTACTTGGTAGAGTCCGTTAACTAGTGGTGTCACATGTCTCTTATGTAATTGTTATGCAATACCTACATTTCGTTACGGTAAAACGTGTGGTCAAGCATAGCAATGAGTGATGTGTTTAGACAGAGGCAAAGCACAATCGTAATAAATAGGGTTGGTCGAGATTTCCGGGAATGTCCCGGAATTTGGCGTCTTATCCGGTGTCCAGTAATAATACCTTATTGTCCCGGATTCCGAAATCCTACTTGAAATCTAGAATTTTAGGACAGGCAACCTTGTATTTTTAGGAGGCCCCCCGGCTTGTATACCACCAGATATTAGACCACTCTTTGGCGTACCTTGTTTTCTTTTTTTTTATGATGTGCCGGCTCATAAATTGATATAAGTCCACTCGTATTTATCATTAACTGTAATTCAAGTTTACTTCTTTGGTTTCTTTAATGTTAGAACACAATGGAGAAAAATAATACGATATAATAATTGAATGTGTTTTATACTTCAAATTTCATTCATATTAATTTACATCAATTCAATTTTGAAAATAAACATAGTGTTCATCAAAATTTGCAGCATGAGTATGAGATAAAAGTCTCATTTAACCTTGACCATAAGTTATTACTAAAAGAACATAGGTATTTTAAGACAGACGAGCTTATATTAACTTACTTGCAGTATCAAATTGCGTCTAATAAAAGCGCTATGACATGTGATTACAGGTCTAAGCACCCAAGACCAGTACCCCGTGGGCGATCTATTTGGAAAGTACAAGGAGCGTACAGAGTACTTGAACCACAAGTACTTACTGCCGGGGTTGGCGAACGAGCTCAGCGGGGCGTATTGGGACGTGTACCTACCGCTGCAAGGGGAACACAGTGTCTTGTACCGCACGCTGCTTGTGGAGAGGTGAGTCATCATCTCTATTTGGAAATACAAGGAGCGTACAGAGTAGATAGTGGCCAAACGCTCGACCATTTTCAATAAAAAAAAAAAAGATTACTTGAACCACAAGTACCTACTGCCGGGGTTAGCGAACGAGCTCAGCGGGGCGTATTGGGACGTATACCTACCGCTGCAAGGGGAACACAGTGTCTTGTACCGCACGCTGCTTGTAAAAAGGTAAGTCATCATCTCTATTTGTAAAGTACAAAGAGCGTACAGAGTACTTGAACCACAAGTACTTACTGCCGGGTTTGCGTGCGAAGCCGTGATCAGATTTTGGTATCACTACATATTATAAAACAAAGTCGCTTTTTCTGTCCCTATAAAGATTTAAGCAGTCAAAGGGACATAGGGATATGGATAAGGATATTAAAAATAGTATAAAACAAAGTGGCCTTTTCTGTCCCTATTTCCCTATGTCCCTTTGACTGCTTAAATCTTTAAAACTACGCAACGCATTTTGATGCGGTTTTTTTTTGATAGATAGAGTGATTCAAGAGGAAGGTTTATATGTATAATGAAATCGTGCGAAGCCGGGGCGGGTCGCTAGTGTATTATAAATACGAAAGTTGGATAGATGGATGTTTGTTAACTCTTCATGCCAAAAGTAATGATCAAATCGGGCTGAAATTTTAAAACGACGTTCTAATCCTGGGAAAAAAACACAATATTTAATGTGAGTGAAGCTAGATATATTTACATACATATATTTTGCATCTTTGTGAATTCTGTATTGCTTACGAGTAAATTCTAATATCCACTAATGCTTCCTTTGTTCTTCCAGACGACATCCAAAACTCAACCTATGCGGCACCGTTCTACCCTACGAGTATGGTACAGAGTATCAAGTACGAATGACGTCAGCGCAGGTTGTGTTCAGATATCCCATCGTCGGTCGTGTCATATTCCGCCAGCCGCAGGACCGACCATGGGAGGATACTACCATAATTATTGAGAGCATGGTGAGTACGGCACAGAGTATCACTAGGAACAGAGTATTACTAGGGTACAGAGTTTCACTAGAGTACAGAGTATCAATAGGGTACATAATATTACCAGAGTACAGAGTATCAATAGGTTACAGAGTATCAAGAGCGCATGACGTCAGCTCAGTCGTGTTCTGAACAAGAGCTGAGCTGACGTCATGCGCTCTTGGCATATCCCATCGTCAGTCGTGTCATATTCCGCCAGCCGCAGGACCGACCATTGAAAGATACTACCATAATTACTGAAAGCATGGTGAGTACAGTACAGAGTATCACAAGGGTACAAAATATCAATAGGGTACAGAGTATTAATTAGGAACGAGTATTACTTGAGTAAAGAGTATGACTAGGGAATAGAGTATCACTAGGGTACAGAGTATCGCTAGGGTGTTTTTCGTATACTCAGCCATCTTTTTACAACTTGTATAAGAAAACGTCATTATCATTTACTTAAACGCAAAAATGAGCGCCATAACGCTCTGTCTACAGCAAGCCGCATCCATCATCTGCCTTCAGTCATTCAAGGCCAAAAAGGCCAATAATTTAATAATGTTAATTTATGATAAAAAAATCCGTAGATCCACTCCGACGGATCCAACATAAACACAACCCACGGTCACCGCTGGGCGCTCCACGAGCACCCCCCGGGCGCTGACTACTACAACTGGACGGGGCGGTGTCTCAGCGCGGGCGCGGTGCTGGAGCCCTACAAGCTGGATGTAGACCTGCGCCATCCGGAGCAGTACTGCAGGCCTGGGATCGAGGGGCTGTGCCGGCTAGGGGACCTTACTACCAGGTTAGTGAGGGTCAAGGGTTACAAAGTTTCAAGGCTGGGCAAAGACCTTCCATATTTGACTGTATAAATAGCGTTCTTGGGCTAGGTGACCTAACTACCAGGTTAGTGAGGGTCAAGGGTTACAAAGTTCCAAAGCTGGGCAAAGACCTTCCATATTTGACTGTATAAATAGCGTTCTTGGGCTAGGTGACCTAACTACCAGGTTAGTGAGGGTCAAGGGTTATCAACTTCCACAGCCGGGCAAAGACCTTCCACATTTGACAGTGTAAATAGCGTTCCTGAGTCACCTATTACTATTTAGTATACTAGTCATCTATAAAAAATAATAAATCTTAATTTTATATTTGGTTATTTTCAATCAATCACTATACAATGTGATTTGTCGAACCTTGATCAAACGAAATGTGCGGATACACGACACATATTTATCGATATAAATCGGGTTAAAAAAAATTATGTATATGTTATTTATCTCAAAAACAAAGCAGTTTTAATATTTTTTTTAACGAAGACTACTTCATCTGGTTTATTCTTCGTTTCTTTTTGAGTTACTGGTGTATTTTATTCAAAGTAGTCTCATTTGAAAGCTAGATAGTTTACCTAGCTAATAAAATAAATAAAAAATACAAATTCGGTACATAATTGTAGAAAAATAATATTTTTTTAGAATTTAGTCAAAAAAAAAAAACGATTTTTATGTTACTTTTCCTCTGTAACTTTAAAACTGGGTTTTTAAGGTGTACTTTTTTGCATGTTGTATTAAACTTCATAATTTATTCTACAAATGCTCCAAAAACTGGGGGTCTATCTCCTTCCGTTGTTATGTTATTAACCATTTAAATTAGGTACTTCTGCCATGTAGATGTAGGTGAATAAAATGACAACGGAAAGAGTTAGAACCCCAGTTTTTGGAGGATTTGTAGAATAAATTATGAAGTTTAATACAACATGCAAAAAAGTACACCTCAATAACCCAGTTTTAAAGTTACAGAGAAAAAATAAAATAAAAATCTTTTTTTTTGTAATATTTCTAAAAAATATTGTTTTTACACCGCTTATGTTTCGAATTTGTATTTTTATTTATTTTATTAGCTAGGTAAACTATCTAGCTTTCAAATAAAACTACTTTGAATAAAATACACCATTTACTCAAAAAGAAACGAAGAAAAAACCAGATGAAGTAGTCTTCATTTAAAAAAATATTAAAACTGCTTTGTTTTTGAGATAAATAACATATAATTTTTTTTTTATCTCGATTTTTATCGATAAATATGTGTCGTGTATCCGCACATTTCGTTTGATCAAGGTTCGAAAAATCACATTGTATTATCCTAGACCATATTGACTAAAACATGTGACGAAAACCACAACCCACAAGGGGGGACCTCGTGACCAAGCATGATATTTAGAATTCCATCTCTGAACGGGTCACGTAGTTAGTATACGTTCCCTTAAGGCGCAAACAGCACCTATAGCGGCGCCCCTAGTTATTTTATTATATAATTCCGTTAAACAAAGGAATTTCCAAATTTCACACCTATAGTTTGTTAAACCTATCATAAGCTATTTTTAATGCATCTGTAGTAGTTTTATTTTGACTAGTTTAGGAAGAGATATGAAGTTGCCTTTATTTTGTGGACACCAGACTCTGTTTTCAGTAACATAAAATAAGTAGGGGCGCCACTTTAGGTGCTGTTTGCGCCTTAATTTAAAACGTGTTTACTAGTAAATCAAGGGAAAAAAATGTTCTTTCATTCCAGACACGGCACGCTCACCGTAGCTGGTAGAAAGAGTGACAGCGACCGGCTCACACGCCGCCTGTTCACGGACTCTGCGCTCGCTCTGGGCGGGAGACACTCCATCTTGAGGCGGACGCTGCTCATCTACGACGACCACGGACCTGTAGCTAGGGGGGAGCGGATGGCCTGTTCTATGTAAGTGACAGCGACCGGCTCACACGCCGTCTGTTCACGGACTCTGCGCTCGCGCTGGGCGGGAGACACTCCATCTTGAGACGAACGCTGCTCATCTACGACGACCACGGACCTGTAGCTAGGGGGGAGCGGATGGCTTGTTCTATGTAAGTGACAGCGACCGGCTCACACGCCGTCTGTTCACGGACTCTGCGCTCGCGCTGGGCGGGAGACACTCCATCTTGAGGCGGACGCTGCTCATCTACGACGACCACGGACCTGTAGCTAGGGGGGAGCGGATGGCTTGTTCTATGTAAGTGACAGCGACCGGCTCACACGCCGTCTGTTCACGGACTCTGCGCTCGCGCTGGGCGGGAGACACTCCATCTTGAGGCGGACGCTGCTCATCTACGACGACCACGGACCTGTAGCTAGGGGGGAGCGGATGGCTTGTTCTATGTAAGTGACAGCGACCGGCTCACACGCCGTCTGTTCACGGACTCTGCCCTCGCGCTGGGCGGGAGACACTCCATCTTGAGACGAACGCTGCTCATCTACGACGACCACGGACCTGTAGCTAGGGGGGAGCAGATGGCTTGTTCTATGTAAGTGTCAGCGACCGGCTCACACGCCGCCTGTTCACGGACTCTGCGCTCGCGCTGGGCGGGAGACACTCCATCTTGAGACGAACGCTGCTCATCTACGACGACCACGGACCTGTAGCTAGGGGGGATCGGATGGCTTGTTCTATGTAAGTGACAGCGACCGGCTCACACGCCGTCTGTTCACGGACTCTGCGCTCGCGCTGGGCGGGAGACACTCCATCTTGAGGCGGACGCTGCTCATCTACGACGACCACGGACCTGTAGCTAGGGGGGAGCGGATGGCTTGTTCTATGTAAGTGACAGCGACCGGCTCACACGCCGTCTGTTCACGGACTCTGCGCTCGCGCTGGGCGGGAGACACTCCATCTTGAGACGAACGCTGCTCATCTACGACGACCACGGACCTGTAGCTAGGGGGGAGCAGATGGCTTGTTCTATGTAAGTGTCAGCGACCGGCTCACACGCCGCCTGTTCACGGACTCTGCGCTCGCGCTGGGCGGGAGACACTCCATCTTGAGACGAACGCTGCTCATCTACGACGACCACGGACCAGGAGCTAGGGGGGAGCGGATGGCTTGTTCTATGTAAGTGACAGCGACCGGCTCACACGCCGTCTGTTCACGGACTCTGCGCTCGCGCTGGGCGGGAGACACTCCATCTTGAGACGAACGCTGCTCATCTACGACGACCACGGACCTGTAGCTAGGGGGGAGCAGATGGCTTGTTCTATGTAAGTGTCAGCGACCGGCTCACACGCCGCCTGTTCACGGACTCTGCGCTCGCGCTGGGCGGGGGACACTCCATCTTGAGACGAACGCTGCTCATCTACGACGACCACGGACCTGTAGCTAGGGGGGAGCGGATGGCTTGTTCTATGTAAGTGATAGCGACAGGCTCACACGCCGTCTGTTCACGGACTCTGCGCTCGCGCTGGGCGGGAGATACTCCATCTTGAGACGGACGCTGCTCATCTACGACGACCACGGACCTGTAGCTAGGGGGGAGCGGATGGCTTGTTCTATGTAAGTGACAGCGACCGGCTCACAAACCGTCTGTTCACAGACTCTGCGCTCGCGCTGGGCGGGAGACACTCCATCTTGAGACGGACGCTGCTCATCTACGACGACCACGGACCAGTAGCTAGGGGGGAGCGGATGGCTTGTTCTATGTAAGTGACAGCGACCGGCTCACACACCGTCTGTTCACGGACTCTGCGCTCGCGCTGGGCGGGAGACACTCCATCTTGAGACGGACGCTGCTCATCTACGACGACCACGGACCTGTAGCTAGGGGGGAGCGGATGGCTTGTTCTATGTAAGTGACAGCGACCGGCTCACACGCCGTCTGTTCACGGACTCTGCGCTCGCGCTGGGCGGGAGACACTCCATCTTGAGACGGACGCTGCTCATCTACGAAGACCACGGACCAGTAGCTAGGAGCGGATGGCTTGTTATATGTAAGTGACAGCGACCGGCTCACACACCGTCTGTTCACGGACTCTGCGCTCGCGCTGGGCGGGAGACACTCCATCTTGAGACGGACGCTGCTCATCTACGACGACCACGGACCAGTAGCTAGGGGGGAGCGGATGGCTTGTTCTATGTAAGTGACAGCGACCGGCTCACACACCGTCTGTTCACGGACTCTGCGCTCGCGCTGGGCGGGAGACACTCCATCTTGAGACGGACGCTGCTCATCTACGACGACCACGGACCAGGAGCTAGGGGGGAGCGGATGGCTTGTTCTATGTAAGTGACAGCGACCGGCTCACACACCGTCTGTTCACGGACTCTGCGCTCGCGCTGGGCGGGAGACACTCCATCTTGAGACGGACGCTGCTCATCTACGACGACCACGGACCAGGAGCTAGGGGGGAGCGGATGGCTTGTTCTATGTAAGTGACAGCGACCGGCTCACTCGTCATCTGTTCACGGACTCTGCGCTCGCGCTGGGCGGGAGACACTCCATCTTGAGACGGACGCTGCTCATCTACAACGACCACGGACCTGTAGCTAGGGGGGAGTGGATGGCCTGTTCTATGTAAGTGCTTCTCTATCTGCATTTCACCACTAGTCAAAAATCTATCTACTTTCAACTTTACTGCATCAAGTCTGAGCTTGACTCTATAGAGAGGCAGTTGGCTACAAAGGACTACAACGGAACGTATGGCGTGTTCTATGTGAGTGCTTCTCTAACTGAAGTTCACCACTTGTCAAAAATCCAACTTCTCCCACCAAGTCTGAACTTCACGCTATAGGGGGGAAGCGGCCACTAGGCACTAGGAGTAACCAAACTAGGAACTAGGAATCAGTCGGAAAACAAAGTCGCTTCTCTTTTTCTGTCTGTATCCTTTCATCTTCTAAACTACGCAACGGATTTTGATGCGTTTGTTTAATACGATAGAGTATTTCAAGAGGAAGGTTTATATGTATAGTTTTATGGTCCAAGTTATGAAAACTTGGCGTTTTCAATTTAAAATTATAATGACTTGACAATGATTATGTGTTGTAGTGTGACTGGGTACCCCCCGCGCAAGGCGGTGGTACGAGACTGGTCCGGAAACGGGCAAACTATCGCCATGAAGGGAAGGATCGAGTTGACGCAGCAATCGGAGTATGACATCACCAATGTTGATGTTACGCTCGACGGGTTGGATGATGTTGGGAACTATAAGATACATGTCGTGAGTATTTTTATTCATTTCAAGCCTTTATTCAGAAAAATATTAACAATATGTAACTTATAGAATCAGATAACCTTTATTAAAAACGAAAATTACAATCAAGGAATAGAAAAAATTACAACTAGTATATACAATTGAAACCATTGAGCTAACTGCAGACGGTTGCAAACAGTCTAAAGGTAGCTCAATTGATCCATGTCAATACCAGTCGGAAGCGTCCCCAAGACACTGGCTGCATTACCACGCTGTATGGCAATGCTTAGAACTTAATAAGTACTATACTATTGTTACGACACCGATAATTCTTCTGTTTGCGTGCGTCCGAACAGTGATCGTACATTTACGTACGAACAAATTCGTATCCAAAGTGAGCGCGGTCTTAATGTTTCCTTAAAGACTTTATTTCTATTATGCAAGGTGTGCATTAAATCATTTTATATATATCTGTATTCTGTCTATCTTAGGCTCCCGTTGAAAGGAACCTGGAGTTTCCTTGCGAGGCGACAACGCTCTATGATACGTACAATCCATTCAACGTCAGCAAGAAACATCCCCCTACTCTTAAAGGTAAGAAATAGTATCACTACGTAGTATAAAACACAGTAGCTTCCCGCTGTCTGTCTATCTGTCCCAATGTATGCTTAAATCTTGAAAACTTCCCTACGGATATTGATGCTGTTTTTTTAATAGATAGAGTGATTCAGGAGGAAGGTTTATACGTATAATAAAGCCGTGCAAAGCCGGGGCGGGTTGCTAGTAATCATAAAATCAATATCTTTATTTCGTTTACAAAATAAGCAGACAAGTCGAATCAACAAGTCAAATTATCTTTACAGGAACGGCAGACCAATACCAGCTAGGAGATTTAGGCGAGAAGTACGGTCTAGTGGAATCAAGGAGCTTCACAACCAGCTATAACGAAACGCAGGTCTCTCTGTTCGGACCTTTCAGCATACTGGGACGGTCGGTCGTTCTACACAGGAAGGTGAGTGATATTCATGGTGACGTGTGCGCTTCAGGCGAGAAGTACGGTCTAGTAGAGTCAAGGAGCTTCACAACTAGCTACAACAAAACGCAGGTCTCTCTGTTCGGACCTTTCAGCATCCTGGGACGGTCGGTCGTTCTACACAGGAAGGTGAGTGATATTCATGGCGACGTGTGAGATTTAGGCGATAAATACGGTCTTGAGGAATCAAGGAGCTTCACAACTAGCTACAACGAAACGCAGGTCTCTCTGTTCGGACCTTTCAGCATACTGGGACGGTCGGTCGTTCTACACATGAAGGTGAGTGATATTCATGGTGACGTGTGAGATTTAGGCGATAAATACGGTCTTGAGGAATCAAGGAGCTTCACAACTAGCTACAACGAAACGCAGGTCTCTCTGTTCGGACCTTTCAGCATACTGGGACATAATTATGCTGAAAGCATTTCGTTTCGTTCTACACAGGAAGGTGAGTTAAGTATATAACATTTTATGTACTTAAATCAAAAATAATTATGTCAGTTGAAATAAAATGAAAAAGTCTATTTAGCAAGACTCATTACTCGTTATCTATCCGGTACTTACCCATACCACAACCAGCTTTCTTTGAGTAGATTATCCAGCAATATTTATTAGATACCTATTTTAAAATTCCCCCAGAGTCGCGAAGGCCGCTGGTCATGTTCATCCATCGAGCGTGGCTACAGTCCTTCAGAAGCGCGTGAGATCCGAGGCATAGCGTCCTTCCACCACCCCGGGGGCTTCGCCTGGGGCTACGTGCGGCTCACGCAGCTCATCCACAACGACGGCTCCGCCAGCGACACGGTCATAGAGGTGAAGCTACGGCATCCGGGGGCCAAGGATAGAAACCTGGTGAGTATTCACTCAAAGCGATGAAAGAACTGATAGCGTGAGATCCGAGGCATCGCGTCCTTCCACCACCCCGGGGGCTTCGCCTGGGGCTACGTGCGGCTCACGCAGCTCATCCACAACGACGGCTCCGCCAGCGACACGGTCATAGAGGTGAAGCTACGGCATCCGGGGCTAAGGATAGGAACCTGGTGAGTATTCACTCAAGAAGCGATGAGAGAACTGATAGCGCGTGAGATCTGAGGCATCGCGTCCTTCCACCACCCCGGGGGCTTCGCCTGGGGGTACGTGCTAGCGACACGGTCATAGAGGTGAAGCTACGGCCGGGGGCCAAGGATAGAAATTTGGTGAGTATTCATTCTAGAAGTGAGAAGTGAAAATTCGGCCTCCTGGGGCTAAGGATCGGAACTTGGTGGGTATCCACTCACTAAATATAATAATGATAAATGTGATAAATAATGCTGGACGATCCACACAGCCCCAAGATAAGCAGAGCTTGTGAAATGGGCACTAGATGATGATTTATATTAAACATATAGATAATTTGCTTACCTATTGTGTTTTTATGAATTATTTTACTTCTGATGTATCGTAGTCATCATGTGACTACTCCATTGTATCAAGTAAGTATGTGAGATTTATTTTTTAAATAAATACAAATCTTAAAGGCAATGGAATCATTAGTAGGACCTAAATAAGTAATAGAATGAAATAAATGTTTGTTCCAGACGCACAACCATAACTGGAACATCTTCGTGAACCCCGTGGGGGTCGACGCGGCAGTACAAGTCACCGGCACGCGCTGCGTGGCCGGCGGGTACCGCTGGAACCCCTACTTCACGCAGCTCGCAGACCCCCTCAATGTAAGTCACCTACATCTACAACATGCTAGTTCACAACTGGAACATGTTCGTGAACCCGTGGGGTCGACGCGGTAGTATAAGTCACCGGCACGCGCTGCGTCGCCGGCGGGTACCGCTGGAACCCGTACTTCACGCAGCTCGCAGACCCCCTCAATGTAAGTCACCTACAAAAATATCTATGTAATGTATTGTATAAGTATATCAGTCATTAGTACCCATAAATATCTTCTACTTAGCTTGGAGCTAAATGATGCTGTGTGGATTGTATTTATTTATGATGTACGTATTTGTTTGCAGAGAGATCTGTACGAACAAGAGTGCGGCGCTGACAATCCACTGCGGTGTGACGTAGGTGACATCACGGCGAGACTGGGACCTATCAGTAAGTGGATGTTGTTATTATAACTAACTAGCGACCCGCCCCGGCTTCACACAGTTTTATTATACGTATAAACCTATAAACCTCTTGAATCACTTTATATATAAAAAACGCATCTAAATCCGTTGCATAGTTTTAAAGGTTTAAGCTTACAAAGGGACTTATGGACAGGGTCATAGGGACAGAGAAAGCGCATTTGTTTTATACTGTGTAGTGACTAGCGTCCCGCCCCGCCATCGCATGGTATATTATAGTACATATAAACCTTCCTCTTGAATCACTCTATTTAAAAAGACCGCATCAAAGATCATCATCATCATGAGAGATAACCTAACCAATGTTGCCCACGGCTAGGTACAGGTCCAAACTTTTTCAGCATTATTCAGATCTATATTCTATTCCAGGGCTAGAACTACGCCAATTAAAAATTTCAGCCCAATATGTTCTGTATTTTTTATATGAAAGAGTAACAAACATCCATGTATACAAACTTTCACGTTTAAAGTGACTAAGGATTTATTCATTTATCCAGGTATAGGCGGCCCTCGTCAAATATTCATGGACAGTAACTTCCCGCTTGAAGGCACCGTGTCAGCCGTGGGGCGATCGCTAGTCATCTTCGGCCCTGGAGGAAGTTCGGAGCGGTTCGCTTGTGCTAATATCGAGCCGGATAAGGATATTATCAAATTTGTCAATATTATGAAGCCTCCGAGATTCGTGCTGTGAGTATTTTCCTAAAGAAATCAATAGGTTTATTTCTTTGGGGTTACACAATAAGCACTTAGACAGTTAAATTTTTTAACTATAAATAATCATCAAAATAAAGAAACAGGTTAGATTGATATTATTCTGCATTTAATTTTTTCGAATAGTGGAAGAAACTCAAATACTTAATCAAGATAATAAATTTCTGATCTTTAAAATTTAACACTGTTTGATGCTCTTTTGTTTTTCGAAGACTCTCCATTTGTGACCATTTTATAATTAAACACTGTTTGATGCTCTTTTGTATTTCGAAGGCTCTCCATTTGTGAATATTTTATAATTTAACACTGTTTGATGCTCTTTTGTTTTTCGAAGACTCTCCATTTGTGACCATTTTATAATTAAACACTGTTTGATGCTCTTTTGTTTTTCGAAGGCTCTCCATTTGTGAATATTTTATAATTTAACACTGTTTGATGCTCTTTTGTTTTTCGAAGACTCCATTTGTGAACATTTTATAATTTAACACTGTTTGATGCTCTTTTGTATTTCGAAGGCTCTCCATTTGTGAACATTTTATAATTTAACACTGTTTGATACTCTTTTGTATTTCGAAGGCTCTCCATTTGTGAAAAATTTATAATTTAACACTGTTTGATGCTCTTTTGTTTTTCGAAGACTCCATTTGTGAACATTTTATAATTAAACACTGTTTGATGCTCTTTTGTATTTCGAAGGCTCTCCATTTGTGAACATTTTATAATTTAACACTGTTTGATGCTCTTTTGTATTTCGAAGGCTCTCCATTTGTGAAAAAATTATAATTTAACACTGATTGATGCTCTTTTGTTTTTCGAAGACTCCATTTGTGAACATTTTGTAATTTACAACTGTTTGATGCTCTTTTGTATTTCAAAGGCTCTCCATTTGTGAACATTTTATAATTTAACACTGTTTGATGCTCTTTTGTATTTCGAAGGCTCTCCATTTGTGAAAAATTTATAATTTAACACTGTTTGATGCTCATTTGTTTTTCGAAGGCTCTCCATTAGTTAACATTTTATAACTAAACACTGTTTTATAATTTAACACTGTTTCATGCTCTGTTTGATGTTCTTTTGTTAAACACTGTTTGTTGCTTTTTTGTTTAACACTTGATGCTCTTTTGTTTTTCGACAGTTCCCTCTTAAGGCTAAATTATCTAATAGTATACTTTGTCATCAGCGGCCAGTTCCTGTCAGAGATACGTCACGTGATGGGCGTCCCCGAGTGGATGGTGTCCGTTGACGCGCGGCGTACGCGCGCGCTGCACCACGCCGCCTGCGTGCAGCTTCTGTTGCACTTCACGGGGCCGCACGCTAACAGGCTCGAGTTGGACTTCACCAAGTAATCTTAGATTCTGTCACCTTAAGATACTTTAACATTAGCGGCCAGTTCCTGTCAGAGATACGTCACGTGATGGGCGTCCCCGAGTGGATGGTGTCAGGCTCGAGCTGGACTTTACCAAGTAATCTTAGATTCTGTCACCTTAAGATACTTTATAACAGCGGCCAGTTCCTGTCAGAGATACGTCACGTGATGGGCGTCCCCGAGTGGATGGTGTCAGGCTCGAGCTGGACTTTACCAAGTAATCTTAGATTCTGTCACCTTAAGATACTTTATAACCAGCGGCCAGTTCCTATCAGAGATACGCCACGTGATGGGCGTCCCCGAGTGAATGGTGTCAGGCTCGAGCTGGACTTTACCAAGTAATCTTAGATTCTACACCTTAAGATACTTTAACATTAGCGGCCAGTTCCTGTCAGAGATACGTCACGTGATGGGCGTCCCCGAGTGGATGGTGTCAGGCTCGAGCTGGACTTTACCAAGTAATCTTAGATTCTACACCTTAAGATACTTTATAACCAGTCAGTTCCTGTCAGAGATACGCCACGTGATGGGCGTCCCCGAGTGGATGGTGTCAGGCTCGAGCTGGACTTTACCAAGTAATCTTAGATTCTACACCTTAAGATACTTTATAACCAGTCAGTTCCTGTCAGAGATACGCCACGTGATGGGCGTCCCCGAGTGGATGGTGTCAGGCTCGAGCTGGACTTTACCAAGTAATCTTAGATTCTACACCTTAAGATACTTTATAACCAGTCAGTTCCTGTCAGAGATACGCCACGTGATGGGCGTTCCCGAGTGGATGGTGTCAGGCTCGAGCTGGACTTTACCAAGTAATCTTAGATTCTACACCTTAAGATACTTTATAACCAGCGGCCATTTCCTGTCAGAGATACGTCACGTGATGGGCGTCCCCGAGTGGATGGTGTCCGTTGACGCGCGGCGTACGTATGCTGGACTTCACCAAGTAATATTAGATTCTACTACCTTTCATAAGTCGCCGCGACTTTCGGCAAAGGGCGAAGGCGATTTCTGCCTGCGACTTATGAGTTTGGGGGTTCGATTCGACGATTGCATCGTACAAACATTTGTCCCAGTTTTCTATCACTGCATGATATTTACTTGGTTCTATTTTAACTACCTTAGAAAACGAATTTCTAAAAATTCTATGCAGGTGCCTTCGTCCTAAAAGAAAACCTCCTTGCGAAATTTGAGCTTCGTAGCTCTTGTAGTTTCAGAGATATCTTGATGAGTCACTAAAAAAATAATCTGCCTTTATTAGATTACTAGCTGCGCCCAGCGGCTTCGCCCGCATGGAAATTTATTTTCTAAATTTCAGAAATTTATTGCGCGCTTCCTAGGGGTAGTTTCGTAAAATAAAAAGTACTTGTTTAATTATTTACTTTGAAGTTTATTTATACCAAGATTTGAGTAAATCCAACCAAGGAAAAAAAAAATCCATACAAACTTTACCACCCTATTTAACCCCCTAAGATGTTTATATTTCCAAATTTAAATATCCTATACGTTATTCTAGGTCCCATTAACATTCACACAGACTTTCCCATTTATTACAATAGAAAGATTACGATTACTTTTTTTATTGTTTTCTTTCACAGACTATTAGCATCCGGTAAACTAGACTCGCCGAGTATCTTCATTCCCGGCTATCTGAACCAAAAGCGGCGATCCACTATCTCCTATCGCCCTTGCGGCGTCACCGATCACAACGAGAAAAAGAGTTAGTACTTACCTATACTTTATTATTACATATATTTAAGGTTGCCTGGGAGAAATCGCTCTCAGCGATAAGGCCGCCTTTTGTGTACTCTAAACACCTGATGGGCTCTTCTGGAACATCGGTTGTCGATTTGATGGGTTGCAGAATGTAGTCTTAGTACTAGGCTTTGAATATACAATTGCCTGACGGTTAGTACTCTAGTATCTATATAGATCTACTGTTGGGTATCTGTACTTATCTCTTATTTATTTTACTTTATTTTTTCAATTTTCATGAAATTAACAGCTAACCTAATGATTATGTATGTGACTAAATACTTATAAATTTCCATAAAAAGCGGGAAGAATACTGCGGTGGAAATATAATTTATAGTATGTTAAGAAGATGGACCGAAAAAACTACCACTCACTATTCTTTTCAGTTTAGTGGGAGAATTCATGAAAATATCTATATCAAGCTCTCTGGAAAGAACGTTAAAACAGCCGCATGATCTTATTAAAAACTAGCGACTTACACGTATAAACCTTCCTCTTGAACCACTCTATCTATTAAAAAAACCACATCAAAATCCGTTGCGTAGTCATAAAGATTTAAGCATACATAGGGACAAAAGGACGAAGGGACATAGGGATATATGGACAGAGAAAGCGACTTTGTTTTATACTATGCAGTAATGTATTTTGCCTATAGTTGCTTTAGACGTTGGAAGATGAAAGATTTCAGGGTATCTGTGAGTTTTAAAGTTTGTGTTAAAACTAGAACTTTTAGAACACAGTGTTGTGCTCTCTCTATTTTGATAAGATTCGTTATTAACGCAGAGCAAGTTGTTATACCATAGCTAATAACAGATTTACATAGAGTTTGGTAGACAGTTTTGTTGATACTTTCGTCTCTCAAATTACGGACTTTCTTAAATATATGTATCAGTTTACGAATTCTTGTTTTAAGGTTATCTATATGAAAAACTAGCGACCCGCCCCGGCTTCGCACGGTTTTACTATACGTATAAACCTTCCTCTTGAATCCCTCTATCTATTAAAAACCGCGTCAAAATCCGTTGCGTAGTTTTAAAGATTTAAGCATTCAAAGGGACATAGGGATTTAGGGACAGAGAAAGCGACTTTGTTTTATACTATGTAGTGATAACAAACATATTATCCATCTATCCATAGATACATCTACATCCATATATTCAAACATACTTTCGCATTTATAATATTAGTAATGAAAAAGTATAAGTTTATTAAGATTATAATTATTTTCTCCTTGATTTGATTTGTTTTTAGTTTAAATATTCCGTTTTAAATGACTTAAGTGTTAGAAACCATGATAGTTTTGAAAGTCATACTAGATGTATTTTCTTTTTTGTTACAGAGAGCAGTTTCTTCTCATCATCAACATCATCATCAGCAGCCTCAAGTCGACAGTCTCTTTGTGGACTCCCCGCGTTCCTATTCCTAGTTAGATTAATATTTTTACAAAAATAAACTGCTGTTACGAATACTTGTGTATTATTTAGCCTTTTATTCTGTAAGTACATAAAGTATAGGTTAGTCTTATCTAAAATTTTAAATGTAGGTAGATACTTACCTATTTAAATCAGAGGGGTAAGTATGGTTGTCGATTTTATCGAGACGTGATCGTGACGTCTCCTTTTGCTATAGGATTTGGTACAGCGCCTCTATCGTGCAGATATGGAACTATGAATTTGTATATTGCAGGTTGCAACAGTCTATAGGTAGCTCAACTGTTTCATTTTCATTTCATTTTCATTTATTGCACGAAATATGGTCATATACAGGTCTTATACAATATAATAGTGTCACATACTTCACCAAAACACATTGGCATGCAAAATATCTTAAAAATAGGTTTCCATTTAAATTTTTATCATGTGATTAATAATGATTTAAAGAATAATTAACCAAAATCAATAATGTTGATTACAAATTACAAATTTCTTAAATTTAAGTCCATAAGTTCCTTAACACTATAAAAAGCTTTTTCAATGAGCTGAGCAGAGTTTTAACTTTTTTATAAATAATTTTAAAGGTAAATCTTTGATGTTACAAGGGATTTTATTATAAATAGAGCCACACATGGCATGACAGTTCTTACTATATAATGATGTCTTTGGATTCCTAGACAGAACAATTCTTTCTGGGTTTCGTACACATCTTGGGTATATATCCTTAGCTTTAGTAAATAAATTCGAATGTTCTTTTACGAATTTAGCAGCCTCTAGAATATACATGCTGGGCAATGTTAGTAGTTTTAGTTTAATGAAGAGAGGCCTGCATGACTCCCATGGAGGTATACCTACAATTGCGCGAACACATTTTTTTGAGCAATGAATGCAAGTTCTATGTTTGTAGAATTACCCCATAGAATAAGTCCGTAGTTTAAGGTAGAAGTTACGTATCCATGATAGGCAGTCAAAATGATACTAAGGCTTGAAGTTTTCCGAAGCCTGTAAAGAATGTAAATAAATTTATTTAATTTTTTCTTACGTGATCGATATGGGCTTTCCAGTTGCATCTTTGGTCCAATGTTATACCTAAAAATTTTGTCTCTTTTACGTCTACTATCTGATGTTCCTTGTAATATATGTCAAAAAGTTCGCTTGTTGTTCCATATCAATACCAGTTCAAGCGTTCACAAGACGATAGCTGCAATGCCCCGGTATATAGCAATGCTGATGGGCTGCGTCAGATAGTACTCACCAGCTACCAGAGGTAAATTATTATAACAGAAACTTCTGCTCGACCAAATACTTTGTTATTCGGCGTCGATTAAGTTTTTTTTATGCTAAAAACGGAATAATATCATTTATTAATTACAAAAGAAGAAACATAGCTTCAATTATCGTCATCATTAGGTATAAATTATGAACATATGATATTAATGCGCAATCAAAAGTATTTTGTGCAATAAAGAAGTACATACCTACCTACCTACTATTAACTTTAAAATAACTTGATCTATGCACTGTAGGTATGTACCTCTTAATTAATTTGTATTGAAAGAGCGAGATTCATAAAATTACGTTATAATAGTACTGTATATTAATTTTAAGGATAAATTTTATTATATCTACCACAAACGTTCACTGCTGGACTTATAGATCCACAAACAACGCCACAAATCCGTCTTTAGTCAAGTGAGTGGATGGACTCAACATTTTAAGTATCTACCTACTGTGAAATTAGATAGGCTAGTTCCTAAGTAGGTACTTTATCATCACTATTATTTATCTTTATCCTTGTGCTTATGTTCTGTATTATTCCCGCCATTTTCCCTGTCAGTCGCACCCAACTTACGTAATGCCGCGCATGCGTCCGCGAAATCAATATTTTCCACCCTATCTCCATTCACTTCCCAAACACGTCTCACAAAACTGTATCAAAATGGGACTTCTAGCGAAAATTGTCTTGCTTTTTACTACTTTTTACCTAACCCAAGCTAACTTAGAAGGACCGTTTCTATTCTTCGGACCGAAAACTCTGGAAAAGTACAAAAGACCTGCGCTGAAATACTTGGAGCAAGATGATTTGATGAAAATCTATGAGGAGCAGGCAGCAATTGTGGTGTTCAATAACCAGGATTCTGTGCCTCTGTCGAGTGGATACTTTCCAAGGCTGAGGAAGATGGTGGAAGGTCAGACTACGCTGGTACTTCCTCAGGATTTCTTGGATGTCCATCCTGATTATATCAGTAATGAGACTCAGGTACGTGTTGCTAATATTTACCTTATGTAAAACTATAAATTCAATTAGTTTATACCTACCTACTGAGATAGGGACGTTTTGTGAGTCAAATCAACTGTTTTTTTATATTATACTATTTTTTCTATCTTTTATGTAAGTATATATGTGAGTTGTTAAAACTTCTCTATTTTATTCTATTCTAATAATGATGTTTGTATCGCTCAAATATTGATCGGATCCTAGGTAGGTAGCTTTCTACCTATTTATTTAAGACAGTCAACTAGCGATAGGTAACACAAAGAACTCAAAATAGAAATAAAATAAAATCTATGGCCAAAACCAAAATATATATTATTTTTAAAGAAAGGAAAGTAACTGCTTAACAGCTTACACTTACCTACTAAGAGGTATTACACTACACATCGGCTGTCCCATTTTAAAACCTAGTAAGGGACATTTGAAAAAAAAACGGGTTTTTGATTTAAGGCTCATTGTTGGCGATTGTCCACGAAATTGCATTATCAGAATCTCAAAAAACGGCTTAGAAACAAAAATAAAAGTGTAAAAATACCTAGCAACTCCACCACGATGAAAAAGCTGGCCCGAAAAACCATTTCTAAAACTAGTAAGAGACATCGACCACTTTAAAACCTAGCAAAGGAAATTCCCTTACTACGTTTTAAAATGGTCGGCGTCCCTTACTAGGTTTTACAAATGGTTAGCAAAGATCAACATTCGCGCGCTGATTTTAGTATGACACTAATTAGCAGCCGCGTGCGTATCGTTTTTTCTGTTTTGATGAAGAAAATTACTTCTGCTATGCCTAAACAGTTTTATAGATCATCCAGGATGATCAATGCAGTGAAAAAACGTTTTTTTTGCAATAGCTGGACGCGGTTACTCATTGATATGAACTATGGCACCTCATAGGAAACTACATAAATGCCTATTAATTGATTGCACTGTTTATAAGTGTACTTTACTTTACTTTTTACTTACTTACTTTACTTTCTTATTATTAAACTGGTTTCATTTAGTAAAATATAGCTTTATTCCATTACAAATACAGCAATCATCCATCCAACCTTGTCCATTTGGTAGTTTATCAGGATATAAAATAAACTATGGTAAATCGCGCTATACAGTGCTACAGAAAGGTCCTATAAAACTAAAACGGGTACTTCTAATCGAACACCTAATTTTTTTTCGAGATTCCTAAGTTGCCAACATAACTAAAATTGTTTGCATTGGTACAGAAGAATCCCTTTTAATTCTACAGGACATTTCTCAAGAAACCTGTATAAAAGTATTAAGTATGGAAATTCTGCTTTGGGTAGTTGCTAGGTTTATGAAAATGTTTGTGGCTTAACGAAACCAAATTTAAACCTAGTAACAGCCCTTACTAGGGTAATGAAATGGTCAATGACTGTCGCTTCCAGTATCAGACAACCATTTCTAACCAAGTTCGCGCATTCATTTGTGCAGTAAAGCTACAATATTGGACATAGAGAAATGAAATTGAACTGTATGGCAAGCCAAGGTTCTACCGCTTCTTTTGAGCTCATTCTCGTTCAGCTATTTATCATAGTTTTTCCAGGGCATTGAAATGAAGTGACCAAACCGTTTTTTGGCTCTCCTGTAAAATTTGTCTGATGTCCCTTACTAGGTTTTAAAATGGGACAGCCGACATTATTTAGGGACCCTAACCCTAACCATAAGAATAGACAATAACAGAGTAGAATGGAAACTTCGCTCCGAACGCGCTCAAGTTCACGATATTAGCCTACACGATTCTGCACGTTAAACGTGCAGTGGGCGGGCCCATTCAGTAGGGCTGTCACAGCCGGCGTAGTCGCACGCGGATTTTAATATTTATACAAGTTAGGTACCTACCTCTATAATATGGCGTCACGATCAAGTTATTGTGGTGTGACAATAACTCAAAAACGAAGACAAATTTAAGTTTTTTTAGATTGCTAAAAGATAATGATAATACATACCCTATGTAAGTAATATTTTCTAAATATTATTGTTTTTGTAGGTTCCTATCTAACTAATTAGGTAGGTACCTAATCAAAAGAACGTGAACATCGGTCGTTGACCTTTTCTCACTCGCTTCGCCTTGCGACGCGACGGCGGCGGGGCGCGGCGGTATAGTGCAGTAGCAACCCTGGCAAAACGCCTGGACGACAGAGGGACGTAACAAGGTGAAGGGGGTAGTAGGTATATAAATGTCGGCGTTTGGGACTAGATCAAAGAAGAGTCGCTTCTAGTTATTATTTATTCTTATGCCCTAACTAAGAGTGGTGTAATAAGATTTAGGGTCCCTAAGGGACGGACCTGGCAAGCCTTGCTCCCTAATCGCCCTTACTACCGGGCCCCGGGCCCTGAATAACATGTAGTGCAATACCGCTTTAACTAAGCTAAGTACCATGCTATGTGTTGGCTTCTTCGAAAATTTAGAGACTTGTGATATTTATTGGTGATGTGATGATGGTTCTTTCCAGGTGTTAACCCTTCAAGGCCCTTGGTCAGAGCGCGACGCTCAAATGACGGAGACGTTTGCAAGGCTGCAGGACATATACGGAGCTGGAAGAGTACTAGGGATCCTGGGTAAATAAACTAGCTTCATCCGTTACGAACTTTGCTTTGGTTATTCTAGGTAGTAGTATTCTAGTTAATAGGTAGTTAAGCCTAAAAATACTTAGAGCAGCAAATTACTGACCTCACGAGATTTGCTATTTGTTTCGAATCAGGAATCTCATGCATAACTTTAAAGGCAAAAGCAGGTAGCAAACAAAAAAATACTGGTTTTTTTGCAGCCGTAGGTTACAATCTTAAAGTTTCTTTTATTTTTAACTGCGAAAGACTTCAGGCCAATGCAGGATGCGGCAAGCTGAAGACAGATCGCTATGGCTCTCATTAGGGGAGGCCTATGTCCAGCTGTGGACAAAACCTTCTCTACAGGATGATTATTAGATTTTTTAAGGATATATCTCCCTATAACACAAGCCCTGGTTATTTTGGGACAAAGTTTGCTAAATGCAGAAGTCCAATATTTTTTTAACATTGTTCTAGGGAACTCCCAAAGCCAGAGCGAGTACACGGAAGGCGAGTGGAACCGGGTGCGGCGGCAGGTCGAGGATAGCACCACGACATCCGCTTCGGAAGAAGAGAAGCCGACCAAGGCGTTACCGAAGTTTGCACTCTATAACGCTACTGGTATGGGTTTTAATCCTAAGTAAAGCCTTTATTCAGATAAATTGCTTTACAATAACTTAGTCGATGACTAATGTGGCGAGGCGGGTGAAAGTCAGCCTGCAACCTCCTGCGTTGCAGGCTTGTTGAGTGTTCGATTCTCGCCTTGAGACAAATATTTGTGTGCAATCTGCCACTCTGTATGGCAAATATGGCAATGCTGATGCGCTGAGCCAGATACCCTCGGTCTACTTATATCCATATATTTATATACTTGGGTAAATACTTTATTAACAACGAAAATTACAATCAAGGAATAGAAAAAATTACAACTAGTATATACAATTGAAATTGTGAGCTAACTGCAGACGGTTGCAAACAGTCTAAAGGTAACTCAATTGATCCATGTCAATACCAGTCGGAAGCGTCTCCAATACACAGGCTGCATTACCTACCACGCTGTATGGCAATGCTGATGCGCTGAGCCAGATACTCACCAGCTCTCGGGTCACGCGTCGCATCGACCATCTATATACTAATCTTCATACCCAGGACCCCCCGGAAAAGGAGCGCTCCTCTACTCCTCCGGCTGGCCAGAGCTCCGCTTCGAGAACGGCTCCTCCATCGTCCTCAGCACTCCTGTCGGCGAGCCCACTATCAAGCCCACTCGCCTCTACACTATCCTGGTGGTGCGGTTCGCGGGGCCCGACGCTAGAGACAAGGTAAGGGATAGAATGGAATGGAATAAAATGAAATGGAATAGAATGGAATGAAAAGCTACGCTCCTCTACTCCTCCGGCTGGCCAGAGCTCCGCTTCGAGAACGGCTCCTCCATTGTCCTCAGCACTCCTGTCGGCGAGCCCACTATCAAGCCCACTCGCCTCTACACTATCCTGGTGGTGCGATTTGCGGGGACCGACGCTAGATACAATGTAAGGGATAGAATGGAATGGAATAAAATGAAATGTAATACAATGGAATGGAATATAATAGAATCGAATGAAAAGGCGCGCTCCTCTACTCCTCCGGCTGACCAGAGCTCCGCTTCGAGAACGGCTCCTCCATCGTCCTCAGCACTCCTGTCGGCGAGCCCACTATCAAGCCAACTCGCCTCTACACTATCTTGGTAGTGCGATTCGCGGGGCCCGACGCTAGGGACAAGGTAAGGGATGGAGTGGAATGGAATGGAATATAATGAAATGGAATAGAATAGAATAGAATGGAATGTTTGAAAATCATTAATTGAGTTTGAGAACTAACTCCTATTTATTAGATTACTAACATATTGGACTGTATTGACATAATAAATAAAAATAATATAATTTAAATAATTAAATTTTATTTATACACACATCAAAAGCTGCTGTAAGTACTCAGATTTACACACAAGTATTTATTTTCAAAATAGAGAACCCAAAAAACTTACATAATTGTAGTGAAACCTCGCTCTTACTAAGAAAATCTTGTATGAAGATGCGAGGGATCCCAGCTTCGGATTTTAGATACCTAGTTATATATTTAACAAATATAACAAAGATATTTATTAATGAAAACTTAACAAAAACTATATACATAACATACTTATGTAATATGATAATACAAACGATTAATAACAGACAACAGCAGGGTCAAACAAATGAAAACTAAACCAAAACTTTCAAGAAAGTTAGATACAATGTAGGAAAGAAAAAAAAACATACATATAAGGCTTCGTTCACACAGCATTGTCCTGCACGTTCTGGTTAACTTCACTACATAGTATAAAATATAGTCGCTTTCTCTGTCCCTATATCCCTTTGAATGCTTAAATCTTTAAAACTACGCAACGGATTTTGATGCGTTTTTTTTTAATAGATAGAGTGGTTCAAGAGGAAGGTTTATATATAAATAATAAAACCGTGCGAAGCCGTGGCGGGTCGCTAATAACATAATATAAATAGTGACCATACAACGTACATAGATCCATTCAGACGTCGATTGTACTGCAAAAAAATGTGTACCGCTTACAGTTAAAACGCATACTCAACGGACTTGTCAAGCAAATCGAATGAACTTTGACGTATTCGGTTCGCAGAGCAACCGAAAAACACTGTGACAATTGTGTGCAAACAGCGGCTATTCGTTTTAACACGAATGAAAATTTACCATATGAACACCCGGTTGACTATACGTTAAAAAAACGATTCCAAAACAACGTGCAGGACAATGCCGTGTGAACGAAGCCTAAAGGAAAGTAGTAGCAGCTGCCGGGACGTATGTCTGTCAATGCTACTTCCCCATCTGTAGTTCATTTGACGACGTTCGTCTGTCAATAATGTGGCCGCATCTGTCGTTATTTTGACGAGGATAATTTGATAGATGTTCTTATTGCAGATAACCCTGGAGTTCAGCTTCAAGCTGTCGTCTGGCTGGTGGACGGCTGTTGGAGTCGAGGTCAAGTTCGGGCTCGAGAATACTGGTAGAGAAACTTTAAACACATAGTTTTATAATTACATATGTTATGTGTTTAGTCTAGTTTATTTGAGTATAAATTTTGTTATAGTTTTATTTTATAGTATCAAGGTATCCGTGACCTAAATGCAGCCCTTAGCAGAATACCAGCGCTAGATGTATGGTATGGTAACATGCTCTAGTATTTAAGCTGAGCTATGGGCCATTTCTCTGATACAAAGCTCAAACTAGTTTATTAATTTTCTTTTGTGGTAGTTTTAATCCTTAATGTTTACCTTAGTTATAGTTTTGTGGATATTGAGGAATAAACAATTTTCATTTTATTTGGTAAGGACGTTTTATAATCATTGTTAGTCATTTGCTCAGTTGTTTTAAGTCTAGATCATGTTCAAATATCAGATATCGATCTCAGATACCTATCGGATATCGAGTTCAGTATATGTATGATAAATAACAATAAATTAATAGGTAATGCTAGACAATCCACACAGCATCATCTAGAGTGTTAGTGCGTAGCCGCAGCTAGTAAATGAACGCGAAGGTGTGAAGTTTGTGGCGTTTGCCACGGCAAAACGTAAGAACGAATCATCACAACCATTTATTTTGTACATCTTTGGTTATTAATCTCGAAAAAACTCGCAAATTTACGGACAGACAAATAAACTTATATAAATTCTTTTCCAGGGTTGAACCTGCAAGCTCCCGCTCCCCCGGACGCTCCCGCCGCAGTCCTGGGCAAGTCATACCACTGCCCGCTGCGGCTCGTCTACTCCTCGGACAAGGCTACGCTCACGCTGCCTGATGTTCAGGTAAGCTAGTTTATACAGTAGCAGTAAGTAGTAGTAATAAGTATTCGTCTACATCTATCAAACGACTCTTCTTTCGTCTTCCTAGGACTTCAAAATGGCTAATGAGTAATAATAGGTAAGTAATGATAATGCCTCGAGGCATGAAAAACAAATGGCTGCCATTTCATTATGGAGAGAGAGAAAAATAAGTCTACCTAATGATTTGTCGATAAAATTTACCGTATTTTACCCCCGAAGTGACACCGGTAACCAGACCCATTGTATAAAGGGTAAAGTTATGATTCATGCCCTATATAGTAGGGATTCGTAAAGCGTTATCAATTACGATACATTTGTAAAACGTCTAAAGTTGTTCGAGACTGTAAAAATCCCTTTGGTTTCAGATGCAGATATTCATGAGCAGCACAGAAAAGTTTTCAGATGCCTTCGACTGTATCAACTTCACCTCAGTGCCCATCTGGTGAGTACCTACCATACTTTGATAAGAAAACAGATTTTGGAGGCCACCCAGAGCAACTTCGTATCTTTTCCCAAAAAAGACAACATAAAACTAATAAAAGATGTATTAACAAAAAAACTTATGATAGGTATAACAAACTGTACTGTACGTCGGATTTTTGGGAATTCCTTTATTTAACGTAATTATGCGACAAAATAAGTGGTGGCACAGTGTACCAGCTGTTTGCGCCTTAAAAAGAGAACCAAATAAATATGGTGCTCCCATACAACAGAGATAAATGTATTTTATTTACGTAAAGTACCTAAATACCTATATATTTTGTTAGTATTTAGAAGGTTATAATTAGTGTGGATAAAGAACAGTAAAATAGAAAGTTCATAAATTACAGGAGTGGCAATTGTTGATTAGATTACATACAACGCGGGTTGAAGTCCCGGTAAATCCAAATAAAAAAAGCATTTACTCAAACTTGTTTGTTTATTTTTCCAGGTCTGGCTTGATGGTATCGTTCATAATGCTGATCGCCTTGGCGATTTCCATCACTATGATCATGGATATAAGGACCATGGATCGCTTCGAAAACAATCGCAGCAAACAGCTGACTATCACCGTTAGTGAATAGAAACCTCTTGATGTTCTGCTCTCCTGGTACTTCAAGCTGTTTGTTATAATATTTTTTATCTTTTTGAAGTAATTTGAGGACACTTAATTTATGATGTGAAAGAGAAACCTCACAGGAAATAAAGATTATTAAATTTTAGTGCGTAAGACCGCGAATTCAGGGAATATCTAAAAAATTAAATAACATCGCAAAATTGGTAGCGCATTCCGTACTGAGGAAGGGTCGCGGGTTCAAGTCCCGCCGAATTCGAAAATTTGTGCGATGTTATTTCATTTCACAGGAAATCTTTGTAAAACAAAAACTGACTAACACTCTTAGTAAATAAGATTCTCTTGCTGTAATCTGCGATCCTGGTACTTTGGATTAAAATGTTTTTTTAACCTTTTTGAGTAATTTGGGAAAACTTCATTGATGATGTGAAGCCAGAAAGAGGAAATTAACAGGAAATCTTCTTATCACTTATTGATAAAATTAAATTTAACATTTAACGTAGAAAACCAAAATTAATAATGTGAATTTACCTTCGAGGACATATATTTACCCTCGATAAAATGCTGTTTGCCATATTAGTATCTAGCTAATAAGTAAAATGTTTGTATATTCGTAGTTTTTCGGAGTTGCGGGTTCGATTCCCAAAGGACATATCTTTCGTAATAATAAAAGACATCTTTTAAGATTTCGTCTTACTAGTAAGTATTAAAAGTTAAATATCAGTGTTTTAATATCAATGTTGTAACAATATATTTTAAGCCCGTTTTATTGTAATAATACTAGAAATGTTATGAATTCTGAATAAATGACGCATATCTTAAACATTCTTGAGTTTTATTTCAGAGATATGTGAGATGCTTCAAACGATATCGAATTTTAGTAAAATAAAGAATACTGGACAATCCACACATCATATCTAAGCGAAGCTTGTGCTAAGAGTAGGTACGAGTTATCTTCACCCGGAACAAATACCTACAGATTGTACAAACAGTTTTCGAAGTCCGGGATTTGAACCCGCAGCCTCTTGGGTCGTGCTGCGCCATTAAGGTCTTATAATAAATAAATAAATAATGCTAGACAATCCACACAGCATCATCTAGCTCCAAGGTAGGAACTTGTGTTGTGTGACTAGATAACTGATAAATGTACATTGGTACTTAAATAGGTACAGTACCTCTACATTACAAAGAAATATATATTTTTACTAAACATAGAAATAACCCAAACCCTGGAAAAAAATAACAGATCTTAGAAACATTTGCCCCAAGACGGAAATCGATCCCGTAACCCCTGCGTCGCAGGCGGTCCTTCGCCTTTTACGCCACTGAGGTCATCTACTAATAGAGTTGGAGCCTATTTCTAACGAATAAAATCGAATAATGGAGTTGAAACTTATTTACATACATTCTTTGAAGTTGATAAGGTTAACTAATATACATAACTACTTTTTTTCTAATACTCATGTTCAAGTAAGGTATCAAAGTGGGTTGAGGTCAATGGAACTTTCTATAGATACATTATAATATAACAGATAAACAAGTTCCATAAATAGTAAGTCTATAAAACAACGTGTAATTTAATAAAGTATATTTAAATTAGTTTGGGCCGCTTTTACTTTCGCGAAAATTTATGGCACTTACTAATATAGATTTGATGATATTAGGTCCTTACATATGAAATTGGCGTTTTTCGTACTGGCCACTTTAATCACAAATTTCTCCTCTTTGGTAAGGAATTCCAAATTCAAATTTGTACAGCTATAGACTCATGTATTTGTGCTTCGATGATCGTCATTCATTTGTTTTTTTTCTTCTGTTTTTTTCTGTTTGCGTCACTCATTTTACAAAATGGAAAACTTAAAATATCGCATTATTTACGAGTACGAGTTCCGCCGTGGCACTAGTGCTGCGGAAACAACTCGAAGGGTGAATGATGTGTATGGCGGTCGTGTTGCAAAAGAAAACACAGTTCGTTTTTGGTTCCAACGTTTTCGTTCTGGAAATTTCGACTTGCAGAACAAGCCCCGTGGACGGCCTGAGACTCAAGTTGATAATGAAGAGTTGAAGGCTATTGTGGAAGCGGATCCATCGCAAACCACGTCCGAGTTAGCTGCAGGCTGCGGTGTTAGTGATAAAACTGTTTTAATTCACTTGAAGCAAATTGGGAAGATTAAAAAGCTTGAAAGGTGGGTACCTCACGAATTGACTGAAGCAAACCGGCAAACGCGCGTCGACTACTAAATTAGAAGAGCTTCAATTGGATAGTCTAAGACATCCTCCGTACTCCCCGGACCTTGCTCCAACAGATTACCATTTTTTTCGAAATTTGGATAACTTCTTGCAAGGGAAAAAATTCAACTCCGATGGGGCAGTCCAAATCGCCTTCAAAGATTTTATTGATTCCCGTCCGACTGGTTTTTTTAGTAAAGGGATCAATGAACTACCTATAAGATGGCAAAAGTGCATAGAAAATAATGGTTCATACTTTGATTAATTAAATATATTATATTAAAAAATATTCGACTTTTTGTTCCTCCCATACAAAATGCCAATTTCATATGTAAGGACCTAATATTTGCAACGTTAGATAAAGTTCACTTTTTAAAACTAATCGTATGGTAAGATTTGGTTATTTGAATGGCACAACTTAAAACTTTTTCTTATAAATAAAGTTACGTAGGGGAACACCGGGCAAGGCGAATAGATTAAGGGAAAGGCAAAAAAAAACACAGAAATTTCGTATGAATAATCTTATTATTATTAATTTGTACTTTGGTTATTCATCTTTGGAAAAAGTTAGTAAAAACTTCGAAACTTAATCAACAACTTAATACATTTTTAGAAGTTGGAAATCTAAATCACAAACTCTTGCGTCGATATAAAAATACATTAAGTACGTGAATTAAAAAAAATACTTGCTTAGTTTTTATATTCATGTTATCAAAAGTAAAAGTTATCACAAATAACTAATGGAATTAATTGAGATCAAGTATCAATGAAAAGTCAGATTAGAATAAAAGAAATCAAAAGTGAACGGATTGAGAAAACAAATCGACTGATGAGCGGTTATTTATTTTAAGAGTTGTGATAGAAACACTAATGATTGGCAAAAGGCGCCAAATATTTAAATGATACGCAAAAAGATCTACATTAATATAAATTAGAGCTTGAATAGATTCAATTAAAAACAAGATCTGTGAAGTGCGAGTAGATTCGTGCGCCGAGGGTTCCGAATTTCTCGTCTCCTTTCAATGTAGTTCAAAAAGTATGAAACCTATAGTCAGGAAAATTTAATAGGTTACATTTGACGTTTGTCAGTTTTATCTTCATAGTGAGGCGACCTGCATAAAAACATAGATTAAAGTGAATTAATTGATACGCACTTGAAACATAATTATCATTACTTATGTGAATTTTGAATACTTAATCATCAGGCGAATCCCCCTCCCATCATCCCTGTCCCATTATTCTCTATGTCTTTCGTTAATTTAAGTAGCAAAATAAGACAAGTACCTACTTACATAATTTAACAAAAAATGCATTTATCAGTTCAAAATCATCATCAGCCTATCTCGTCGTTGTATTGCGAGAAGTAACTAATTGCAAAAAGCTAGTTCGGAGATAATCGCGATCAAAGTTTTAATGATCTTGAAATCGGTGTAACTTATTCAGGCTTATAGTTACAAACATGATTTCTATGACCAAACTATAGATAATTTTACCACACACCCTATCGTTCAATAAGTTATGTAAATATTTTTACCGATTACTGAGATACATACCTAGTAAAAAGTAAGTTAGTTAATTCTAGCAAACTCATTAAGATGCTATTAGGTTAGTTAATTAACTTTTCATGTTTCATAAGTATTTTTTCTTGATACCTACCTACAGCTTTGTTCCAAATAGTTATTGATCGTGTCAAATACAATTGTATGCGAAAAGTCACTAAGTGACTTTAATGAGTAGTGCAGCCCCAAGTAGTTAAAAAAAAGGTGAGTAAACGATTGAAATAAATTACATAAGTACTCTTAGTACTTTTTCGCAGACTGATTTTTGGCTCAACAAGTAGTTAAGTACTTCTGTTATTCTTGTATTTCCCAAAATTAAAATAAAAACAGCTCTTTTGCATTTTATAAGGTAGGTAAGTACATAATGGGTTTAAGAATACTTTGGCAACATTAAATCATTTTGGCCAAAATTGTTAGTTAGTGACTTCTCGCACGACAACGACGATATTAGTCCACGGCTGGACATAGGTCTCCCCTAATGAGCACCATAGCGCCCTGTCTTCAGTTTGACGCATCCAGCATCTGCCAGTGGACTTACTGAGGTAGGTATATCTGTATATTGTATATCCATATTTTCTTTTACATTTATTCCCAGTATACCTACTTACAATCTACAATCTAAACCTTACTTTATTCATCATAAAAAATTACTTAGATATATTATAGTCTTTCTTTGTTTGATCTTAATAGTTATGATTCTGTGACACTGTGTAAGTAATTAATGACTGTGTATCTTCTTCAGTTTACAACCTTCCTATTTTGTTTTTGCCATTTACCTTTCAAAACTTTTTTTATTGTAATTTTAAAGTTAAAATTATTTAGATAATTGTTTTAATTTAGTTAGTTGCCCTAAGCTTGTGCATGCTGGAAGCCCTTTAAGTAAGGGAACACATAGTTCTTAAGTGCAATTTATTTTGATGCTTGTTTTCTTGTATTGTGATTCTTTTGTTGGGTTTCCATAATAAATAAATAAATTCGCATATCGTCGTCCCACCGTTTGCTGAGTGGCGGTCTCCACTCAAGAACACTTTTACTCCAACAGTTGTCGGTTCTTCGCGAGATATGGCCGGCTCACTGCCTCTTGCTAATTCTTGCTGCTGCAGCTTGCTAATTCTTTGAGCTATGTCGATAACTTTACTTCTCTGTCGGATGTATTCGTTACGAATCCTATCCCTCAGAGAACTCCTCACAAAGCTCTTTCCATAGCCCGCTGAGCGACTTTGAACTGGTGGAGTAGGGCTAGCCCTATCGTGAGTGTCCACGTCTCAGCTCCGTATTAAAAAATAGAATTATTTAATAGTTAACAAGTCTAACAGTGGAAGTTAAACGGTGGTGTGTCAGTCAGTTGGCAGGGACTCAAATATCGCTGTGTTCGAAATAGCACTGAAACACGAGGCAGCGACGAAGTTTGGGACGCACATTCATTACTGAAATAGATACACCTAGGGAATGTATTATCGAGACGAGATCACTAAGTCGAGATCTCGATAACTCAATATTCATTGAAACTGCTTAGTAGCTGTAATTATGATGGTGTGTGTGAAATGCAACATGAATTATTGAAAAAATCTATATTTTATAGTTTAAAACCCCCTAAAATATTTGTAAGAGTGTAGGTACTTATTTTAAGAAAGAAACTGAAAAGAATGATTCTTACATAAATAGCTATTTCCAAAATCGCCCTCGCAAGTAGGTACTCTCGTCGCGTCATACGCGCTGACTACTGCTGCTCCATCTCGTTAATCTCGGCCGAGATCTCGTCATACTAATAATTTAGTAAGTAAGATCCCGAATGATCTGGATCTCGCGAGATCGATATTGCATTTCCTAGACCTAGGAAGATAATCTTCTTTGTTTTGGATTCAATTTAATTTTTTTTTTGCATCATCCCGCGGAGCGGCTTCGTCCGCGTTGTTTCAATGTAAACGTCTCAAGGCTATTTCTATCACATGGGAACAGATTTATGGGATGAAATTTAGCTTATGTGTTATTCCAGGGCTAGAACTACATCTATTCCCAATTTCAGCCCAAGTAGTTTTTGCGTAACAGAGAAAGATATGCCAACAACAAAACAGCCATACATTCATTATATCCGTATACAAAATATCGCATTTATAATAATATTAGTACCTAAGCATAATATATGGGTAGTTTTCATTAACAAAGTAAATACAAAAACAAAACAAATATAGAATAAAAAGAAATTTTAACTAAAATTTATAATTGTAACACTAACTAATGCTACCAGGGGCTAGTTGAGAAAATTATTATTCCTTGGTTCGATTAACTCAAAACGCGGTAGCTATAGACTAAGAAGTAAATAATTGATCATGTATAATATTTTTACAAAACCACTAGGCATTTTATTTATCTATTTATATAGTGCTCCATTTGAAACACAAATATCCAGCCAAGATGCGCCTAGTGTAAAGTGAATACAATATTTTAAGTTTTCTATTATTTTATTTCTATTAGGTACCAATGCATGCAAATCCTCGTAACTAAATTAAGTTGTTAGAGATAAATGTCGAGCATTTCTCTAATGAACTTGCATCACCTTCACGACTTGACTTGAACGTGCTGAGATGCAAGCGTGGCGCACGCGATGCACTAGGATCGAGAATTCGAGAGAGAAAGCTATGGACCCTTTGAATATCCCCATCAGCGTACTTAAGAGGGCTTTGAAGGATGAAGTCCCCATACAGACAATGTACCTATAACGTAATACCAAAATTATATTTAAGGCGAGTATATTTCCATCATAATAAGTTGGTTTTTGTATTTGAATAGGATTTATCAAGGTTCCAACAGAAGGTAAACTAACGCCGCCACTTGTTTTATCTTAGGATGACGTTAAACAATTGAATTTCAAAAATCAGACGTCTAGTTTGTTATACCTATCAATATAGTAGTATATGAACTTGTACATATTGTATGAAAATAATGTATTTAATATATCAGTTATCCAGTACCCATAATACAGGCTTTGAGTAGCTTACTTTGGGGCTAGATATTTTGATTGGGTTGGGTTTAAATTGTGCAGAATTATTTATTTACTTTTATTTCCAATCTAAGCCCTAGTGATTAACTTTCACTAAAGCTCGCCCACATAGCTTATGTTATCAGAATGTCTCTCATGAGCCCGTGGCCCACTTGTGGGCATGCGTGACCAATGACGTCACCGATTACCGGTACCATAGCCCTAAATACCACATAAATATACCAAACAAGTATAAACCCGCGGCTTCGCATGCGTTGCTTCTATGGAAATGTATTAAGGCTATTTCTATCCCAACTGATTTTGGGATGAAGATAGCCTATGTGTTTTTCTAGGGCTAGAACATTGTATTCACATTTTTTGCCCCATCCTTTCAGAAGTTTTGTTCTGGTTTACGCTTTTTTAAGTATCAAGTGCTAGTGACAAGTGCAAGTGACGTTATGATTTCCGATAGTTGTTGACGTAACAGTTTGAACTAAAAGCGGTATTCAACTACACGATTTTCAAGGCCCGGTAGTTAGGGCGATTAGGGAGCAAAGTCAAAGTCAAAGTGCTTTATTTCCTTAAGACCTTACAGGAAACTTGGACACGTCATAAAATTCATTTTATAAATAATTAAAACTAGAGTAAAGAAGCGAACAAGAAACCTTTACCTTGTTAGGTTGTTCGTTTTCGAGTTGGAGCAAAACTCGTCCCAAGCTTTTTTATCATCCAAATAATCAGATATTTTATAGTAAGCCTTTTTACAAAGAACAGTTTTGACAATTTGTTTGAATTTATTTACTGATAGTTTTTGCAACTCACTTGGAGTCTTGTTGTAGAAGCGTATACATTGCCCTTTGAAAGATACATTAACCTTGTTTAGTCTAGTTGTAGGCAAAGCTAGTTTATTTTTATTTCTAGTATTGACATTGTGTATATCGCTATTTTTAGGAAACTTATTGATATTTCTACGAGTGTACAACAGGTTTTCGTAATTACATATATTGACATGGTACTGTCATTATGTTAATTTCTTTGAATTTATCACGAAAACTTTGAATTTAGCAAGGCTTGCCGGGTCCGTCCAGTCGCCCTAATTAGGGACCCTTAGGTACGCTCTAAATCTTATTATACATCTCTTAGTTAGGGTAAGGGTCCCTGAATATCTTGTAGTGGAATACCGCTTAAGAGGCATGATATCTTTCACACAGCAGCCGCGTCTAGAAATCTCGCTTACAAGAAGCGGGTGTCACTTGCACTTGTCACTCCCACAAGTCAAAGTCAAAGTCAAAGTGCTTTATTTCCTTAAGAGCTTACAGGACACTTGGATACGTCATAAAATACATTTTATAAATAACTAGCGACCCGCCCCGGCTTTGCACGGTTTTATAAAGTATACATATAAACCTTCCTCTTGAATCACTCTATCTATAAAAAAAATCGATTCAAAATCCGATGCTTTGTTTTAAAGATTTAAGCATTCAAAAGGACATAGGGATATAGGGACATAGGGACAGAAAAAGCGGCTTTGTTTTATACTATGTATTGATTAAAACTAGAAAATAAAGTGCTCACTTTGATTTTTGGAGTCGCTCCCAGCGAGCCCGGTGGCCCGGCCCCGGTACCGGGGTCGTTCTCAAAATTAGATTCAACGAGCCCGGTGGTGCCGACCCGGTCGCTTACCGGGCTCGTTGGCACAGATCATGGTTCATCGAGCCCGGTGTCTCATAAAGGAGTGGATAGCACGTACGACGTATTGAGTCGCTCCCAATGATCCCGACCCCGGCACCGCGCATGCGCATAAGCGCATGCGCGGTGCCGGGGTCGGGATCATACCGGGGCTTATACCCCGGTATTGTAAAACGGACAATGCACTGGTTTCAGAAAAAATGAGGAAAAAATCATTGCACTTACTAGTACAGCACAGCACAGCACAACACAACGCAACGCAACGTAACGCAACGCAACGCAACGCAACACGCAACACGCAACACGCAACACGCAACACATCACGCAAAGCAACACGCAACGCAACACGCAACGCAACACGCAACGCAACACGCAACGCAACACGCAACGCAACACGCAACGCAACACGCAACACAACACGCAACACAACACGCAACGCAGCACGCAACACGCAAAACGCAACGCAACACGCAACGCAACACGCAACGCAACACGCAACGCAACACGCAACGCAACACGCAACACGCAACACAACACGCAACGCAACACGCAACGCAACACGCAACACAACACGCAACGCAACACGCAACGCAACACGCAACGCAACACGCAACACGCAACACGCAACACGCAACACGCAACACGCAACACGCAACACGCAACACGCAACACGCAACACACACAACCTCGTTATACACAACCTCGTTATACACAACCTCGTTATACACAACGTCGTTAGATAATGCAAGTTTGAGATGAGTTATCGGTTATTATAAAAGCATCAACTTATTGTTTATGCTGCTTGGTGTTTTTTTGTGTGTTCGTAGGTTTTTCCTTAATATCCTTTATGGTTTCACCTCGGTTTGACAGAGGTCGTATGTTTGAAGCCTCTAGTTTTACTAACTGGATGTCCGAACTAGGTTGTGACGTTCACTACATAACGCCTGAAATGCATCATTCAAATGGCCAGGCCGAACGTTATGTGCGAACTGTCCTCAACCTAATTCGAGTTGAAAGTCAAACTAGAAGTAAAATTCAGTTAGTCTTAAATATAACTAATCAAAAGACTACGCAGTACTCTGCTCTACAACTGTTAATCGGCACGGATGCGACAACTCCTGTAATACGTGCTCTGGTCCGAGACGTCGCGGTGGAAACCGTGAGCCCTAATCGAGCGAGAGGCAATGAGGGAAATCAGCAGGAGCCGAGCTACTTGGCAAAACTACCCAGGCCGCAGCTCAGTACATGGTGCCTTGGAAGGGCGAGTGGTGTCCCGAGAGTTGTGCGGCGTTTTTTGAAAGTGAGTTTAATCTTTCGCTTGTGTTTCAGAAAACGTTAACTGGCATTGTGTGACTGTGTGTGCGAGTACGCTCGTCACTTTGCAAGATAAACATATAAATAAATAATAATGATAAGCTATCCGTTGGGCACGCGTCGGAACTGAGAGCCCTCAGCAGACGCGTCTGTGACGCGTAGGGGCCCTGCCTCGCAGACGTGTCGCTGACGCGTAGGGGCCCTGCCTCGCAGACGTGTCTCCGACGCGTGGAGGCCCTGCCTCGCGGACGCTTCTGGCGTGGTTGAGCTCTCGGGGCCCTAGCTCCGTAGGAAGGGGTCCTCACCCCATAGACGCGTTCCTAACGTGTGTAGTATAAATTGTTTAGGCACGGGTAGGCCGAGCGAACTTGTGTCTGGTGATGAATGTTACTGCACAAAGGTGATGAATGCGCGTCTGTATAGAAATTAGACAAAATAAAAACAAGCTAAGTGTGAGTCTTTGAATGAGGGCCTTGGATGAGTGATGAACGAAAGAATAGGCCATAACTGTTTATTTGATAATCAAAAGTTATAATTCTTTCATAGACTCTGACGATGACAATGATGACGACGGCACAGCTGGTCCCGTTTGCGCCGGTGGTCGTTTCGAAGGTGCTCCCGACGTCGACAAGCCAACCCCTCAATGTGCCGCCAGAGACGGCGCACCGTCAGGAGAAGCCGTATAAGCAGAAAAATAACTTAGTAAAGCATCGCAGCGACCGACCGACAACCTGCATAAATAACACGCGCGCAGCGCGCTCTCGTCATTTCTTGTAGCATCTGGCAACAGCCCAAGCCGAGGTTCGCACCTAAGTGTGCTTGTGCGTGTTGCCCCATCATAACTTTACCGGTGCGGCGCCCTCTGCGCCCACCATAGTCCGGTAACGCTGTCATGGCCATCTGAGGTCAACAGCATTATAGTCCATTCGAAAAAAAAAAGCTCTCGTCGTTTGAGCGCTGTCTTTCGAAGGAAAAGGTCGTTGGTGATCGGTGTGATTTGCAGTAAGTCCGTTCTAATTTTAATATTTCATGGTGATTCTTATGTGTCTTTGCTATGTGATTTAAATTAAAGGCTGTTTATGAATTATTGTAATATTAGAGGTTATCTGATTAATTTGTGAATTAAACAATTTCAGTTTGTATAAATCATTTTTTTTTATTTATATCCCTCTTCTGAACCTAATAATATAGTTATACTTACTTACACATGCATGGTTTCTATTTCGCCTCTTCCACTAGTGGGCAAAAATGTAAAGCGAACTGAAAATAAATTTTCACTTTATTTCTTTTATTATTTATATATATATTATACAAATTTAATACCTATAGTATTAAATTTGACTTGTCTAAGTGCTTATTTTGTAAGCCTAAAGAAATAAAGATATTGATTTCTGATTTATTGTAGGTGGGTATATTTACAATTGAAACAATTGAGCTTACTGCAGACTGTTGCAAAAAGTCTATAGGTAGCTTAACTTATCCATAACCAGTCATCGCGTCCCCAAAACACTGGCTGCGTTACCACGCTGTAAAGATGTATTAGGTATAAGGTAATAATGCTGATGCGCTGAGCCAAATAGAGAAAAAGAAATAGATAATAGATCGCGACACTGTCGTGATCGTTTTGTACTGCATAGTCTTTTGATTAGTTATATTTAAGACTAACTGAATTTTACTTCTAGTTTGACTTTCAACTCGAATTAGGTTGAGGACAGTTCGCACATAACGTTCGGCCTGGCCATTTGAATGATGCATTTCAGGCGTTATGTAGTGAACGTCACAACCTAGTTCGGACATCCAGTTAGTAAAACTAGAGGCTTCAAACATACGACCTCTGTCAAACCGAGGTGAAACCATAAAGGATATTAAGGAAAAACCTACGAACACACAAAAAAACACCAAGCAGCATAAACAATAAGTTGATGCTTTTATAATAACCGATAACTCATCTCAAACTTGCATTATCTAACGACGTTGTGTATAACGAGGTTGTGAATAACGAGGTTGTGTATAACGAGGTTGTGTGTGTTGCGTGTTGCGTGTTGCGTGTTGCGTGTTGCGTGTTGCGTGTTGCGTTGCGTGTTGCGTTGCGTGTTGCGTTGCGTGTTGCGTGTTGCGTGCTGCGTTGCGTGTTGTGTTGCGTGTTGTGTTGCGTGTTGCGTGTTGAGTTGCGTGTTGCGTTGTGTGTTGCGTTGCGTGTTGCGTTGCGTGTTGCGTTGCGTGTTGCGTTGCGTGTTGCGTTGCGTGTTGCGTTGCGTGTTGCTTTGCGTTGCGTGTTGCGTGTTGCGTTGCTTGATGTGTTGCGTGTTGTGTTGCGTGTTGTGTTGCGTGTTGTGTTGCGTGTTGTGTTGCGTGTTGCCTGTTGCGTGTTGCGTGTTGCGTGTTGCGTGTTGCGTGTTGCGTGTTGCGTGTTGCGTGTTGCGTGTTGCGTTGCGTTGCGTTGCGTTGCGTTGTGTTGTGCTGTGCTGTGCTGTGCTAGTAAGTGCAATGACTTTTTCTGAAACCAGTGCATTGTCCGTTTTACAATAGGGGGGCATAAGCCCCGACCCCGGCACCGCGCATGCGCGGTGCCGGGGTCGGGATCATTGGGAGCGACTCAATACGTCGTACGTGCTATCCACTCCTTTATGAGACACCGGGCTCGATGAACCATGATCTGTGCCAACGAGCCCGGTAAGCGACCGGGTCGGCACCACCGGGCTCGTTGAATCAAATTTTGAGAACGACCCCGGTACCGGGGCCGGGCCACCGGGCTCGCTGGGAGCGACTCGATTTTTGTTCACTTCAATCTTTTTAAGGTAAAGTAAAAAAGCGAACAGACGAAGACGACCGATTAACATTTTAGAAGCGAACAGGGAACACTAGTGTAAACCAGGCATAAGTGACAGCTCAAAATGCACCTAACAGGACCAGCCACGGAATTTGCAAGTAGGCATTTACTTACCGTAAGCATAGCGGTGTTTACGGCTTCGCTCGTAAAACTAGAGGTATGAGGTGACTTAACATTGTGGTTTGGATGACTTGTGGTTATTGTGACAAGTGGTCGAGGACAGACAGTTTCTTGAGAGAACGATGCAAACTTGCTATTTGACTGTTCTAAAATTTATCAACTATAAAATCTAAATTTGTTGTTTAAAATGTGGATTTTGTTAATGTTATAAAATAACAAATAAAAGAACTGTATAGAATTCAGTGGTAAATGGTAGTCAGTACCTACTGGGAGAACCGTAGAAAAATTAAAAAACCATACGTAAGTAAGTATGGTTTTTTAATTTTTCTACGGTTCTCCCACAATAAACACTTTACCAATAATAATTAAAACATCATAGTCGACATCAATAAATTAGTTACACATTATTAAGCCACCCTGCGGCATAACCGGTGAAAATTGATGCAAAGTAGCCTGTTTTATTCAAGGACTCGAACTACGCTTATTTAAAATTTCAGCCTGATCCGTTCAGTAGTTTTTGCGTGAAAATGTAACAAAACTCATACAAACTTTCGCGTTTATAAGTCGTAAGGATTAATTCTCATTAAATAGAAAAGCTGCAGAAGAAAATATGTAAAATAATTAAAAGTAGATGTAAGTAATTAAATAAAGATGAATCTAGCGTGAGAAACACAAAATAAAATATCAGCGTACAATTAACCACTTTCTTAGACAAGCGACAAAGATGAACGTGGCGAATTTGTAAAGCTATAATTACGTGATATCAATAAGGACAGTCGGGTACAAAAGCGGGTCACCATAATGAACGGCATCTAATAGCCGATGGAAAAGAAAGCTGATATTGTTATTGCTTATTGCTGATATTAGTACAGGTGCGTACATAAATCTTAAAGACAAGTGATTGACTGGTAAATCCAGAGGTTCTTAAAGAGAGGTTGTTGGAGTTTCGAATAGGTATCTAAGTATTGATAATTTTTACTAATATTTTCATAAACATAAAGATAACCTATTAGACGAGATCACAGAATAGTAATTGCTAAAACGCAGTTTTAACATACTGATTCTAGATAAAGCAATAATTTATCAGTTAGAATACTTACATATCATTACAAAACTTGCGCTAACAGCAGACTGTTGCAAACAGTCTAGAGGTAGCTCAATTGGTCTATATAAATGCCCGTCGTCGCGTCCCCAAGATACGCTGCTTTGCCCTGCTGTATACCAATGCTGATGCACTGCGCCAGATAGTTCTCACTAGTTCTCAGGTCACACGTCTTTAAAAAAGTTTAAAAAAAGTTTTATAAGGTCCAAGGTTTGATTTAAAGAAGTATAGACCTATAAACAAGTATAAACCGACTCTACATTCTTGTAAAAATCTGAGAACATCATCAATGTAATCAAAGTTACTAAAGTCACTCACTCACAAGAATAACTTAAACTTAATAGAACGAGTGATTCAAGAGGAAGGTTTATACGTATAAAAAACAAATCGGTATGTAAATCAATTTAAAGTTTACAGATTCTGGTGACACAAACAAAAAATACACATGAATAGAGAACCCTCCTTTTCCATAAGTCTTTAAAAAGTTCACAGAAAGAAAGCACGTTTTCCGCCCGACTGTACCCAATCAATACCATCTCTATAAGGTAGCTAACAATGGCACAATGAGAACACGCGTACAGTTTTATCATACACACAATCATACATCCAATCATACAATCATCTGTAGAACAGCTTCTTGTGATGTTATCTTCAGCTTTTTACACTACTACAATGAGCAGATGAACTGTGTAAACCTTGATAACTTACGAACCTACTACGGGTTGTTTAGATGTTTGTTGATACTGACAAACAAACTGACTAGATTATTTTATTTAATAATATTATTGCTCGCGGCTTCGCTCGCGTTTTTTCTATGAAAACGTTTACAGGTAATTTTTTCCATCGGGAACTGATTTATTATATACGTATCCTAGTTTCTATTCCACACCCAGAACTATGTCTATCCAACATTAGAAGAAGTATCAACCATCCATCCACCAAAACTTACGCAACAATAATTATGTTATGAATTTTCCAAAACGTATATAGGTACCTATATGTTTTTTTTAACAAAAGTATGCAAGAGGTAAGCTTATTGCTGATGACATTATCCACCGACCAAACGCATCACTACATAGTATAAAACAAAGTTACTTTCTCTATCCCCATGTCCCTATGTCCCCATTTCCCTATGTCCCTTTGAATGCTTGCTTATGTCATTAAAACTACGCAACGGATTTTGTTGCGTTTTTTTTTTAATAGATAGAGTGATTCAAGAGGAAGGTTTATACGTATAATAAAACCGTGCAAAGCAGGGGCGGGTCGCTAGTATGGTATAAACAAACCAGAAAGACGTGCTTTAAATAAACTAATAGACCTTAGTCTTACTACTGAGATAACTACAGTTTATAAGAATGAACCTACCTTTTTTAAATCCTTAAAGAAGTAAATCCTCAGTAAATACAATTGACGCGTTTGAGCTTACTGCAGACAGTTGCAAACAATCTAGAGGAAGCTCAACTGATCCATATTAATAGCAGTCGGAAGTGTCCACAAGACGCTGACTGCATTACTACCACGCTGGATGGCAATTAATTTATATATGTGTCTTTACAAATCAATGCCATGTTCCTATGTCATTTTTTAGTAATAGACCAAGGGCCAAGGACAGCCAGGCTTTCGTTATTTTATAAGAGCTGAAAGTTTCTCTGTGACTGTCTCCGACACAGGAATAACTACCCCCGACTATGGATTTTATGGATTTATTTATTTATTTATTTATTAAGGGGATAACAAACGACTACATTACATTATTATTACATCCGTATAACTACTTTAAGTAACATTAAAGTTAAAACATATTCTTAATGTAGACCACTGCGCTATCCACAAATTAAGTTTACACATAAAAATTAAAAACATGCAACTAGATGACTTGTATCATAATTATTATACCTACAAATAACAAGACATTATTATATGTTTTGTGTACAGTGATTACTAAGGTCTTTTTGGAAGAGAAGACCGTATAAAGACTTTTTAAATTTATGTATGCTACATACAAATATATCTATATCTATGAAATCATTATTAAAGGACTCGACCATACGACGCATAGGGGCGCGAAGTCCCGAGTTTGTGCGACAGGTGTTAAGGGCAAACAATGAGCGAGAGCGAGAAGCTCTTAAGTTACATGTTCTCGGGACTGTGTAACATAGCTTTCTAGTAAGATAAAGACTGTCAAATTTATTATGGATAATATTATATAGGGTAATAGCTTCTAAATATTTACGTCTGGACTCCAGAGTTATGAGCTTAAAATTAACAAGTGAATCGGCATATGAGGTACGGGGATGATGGCACCTGAAGTTCATGGCACGCATATATTTTCGCTGGACTCTCTCGATCGCTACCACATACTTATTATAGAAAGGGTACTGGCACCGCGTATTCCAACTGAGAGCGCACTAGTGCTTTGTACAGGTATAAAAACGTAAACGGTTTCCTAAAGTCAGCCGACGATCTCATAATAAAGCCATACATCTTAAATGCTTTGTTTGTAATATTTTCAACGTGTTGATCTAAGTGGAGCTCACTATCTAGCAGGACACCGAGGTCCCTTAATACATGAACCCTTTTAAGATTAGAATTACAGAGGCTGTATGAAAAATTTATTGGATTTTTATTTTTGGTAAAACTAATGGTGTTACATTTAGAGAGGCTGAGGTGTAGTTTATTTGTATTGCAGTAAGTAGATAATCTATTTAGGTCCTGTTGAAATAATACACAGTCATTAAAGGTACGAATAGGCATATATGCTTTGAGATCGTCAGCATACAATAAGAATTGGGCATGTTGAAAGCATAAATTTATGTCGTTTATAAAGAGCACAAATAGGAGCGGGCCTAATATGGAACCCTGAGGCACGCCTGATGTGACTTGTACGCTAACGGATTGGAAGCCGTTAATTACAACTTTTTGGGTGCGGTTAGTAATATAAAGCAAGATTAGGCTATAACTAATCTCTTTTAATTGTGATTTTAGATTAACATAGTAGATTAAATTAGATTTTTAGATTAACAATCAAAGGATGGAAAAAATAAACCAGTATTTACAATTGCAACAATTGAGCTACTAATTGAACTGCTGTTGCAAACAATCAAGAGAATGTAAAGTATCTCTGTATGGAAATGCTGATGCGCTGTATTGTATGTATTGAAAGAATACCTATGTTCTTTATTTAAAAAAATGGTAGAAAGCAGCTTATGCAAAGCTTAATTAAGTAAATCTAAACTGGCACAATATAAACGGCGGCCTAATCGCTAACAGAGATCTCTTTCAGGCAACCTTTGGATAGACTTCATTTCAGGATCGGTTAATTTCTGAAATTGACGGTATCGTTACTGATATGACACGGTATCGTTCCTGTTAAAAATATATTTATTAATATATTTATATAGAGTGAGTGGGGGCAAGATCGAACGGTTTTTTGATGAGATGGTCAGTGTTGTTTTTGAATCCTTATAGAAGAAAAGATATTAACTTTAGCTAAAAATAAATTAGACATAATTAAAGGGTAAAGACTAGATTTTTATAATATGTCAATAACAGCCTGATAAAGCTGTCCAAAAAGTAGAAAACTGTAATTTAAAATATTATTTTTACTTAATTGAAACAGGGGGAAGATGAAAAGGTGACGGGGTAAGATCGAATAAAAATCTAAAATCGTTAAAACGTTTCTTAGGCAGGTCTTAGGCAAAGTCTATAGTGTTAAGTAATTTAAAAAGTTGTAACTGACTGTAGTGCCAAAATACCTATTTTTAACAAAGTTATAGCAAATTAAAAAATATATATATTCCGAACTTACCCCACTGGGGGAAGATTGAAGCAGACATTCTCAAACTTTGCAGCCAATTTGCATAAGATTTGACTGAAGAAAAAAATATTATCTTGTAATGAAAAATCAAATAAAAACTGAAAACTTTTTTTATTTCACATGAAACCTTTATGAATATTCTTTTTCATCACCATAAAATAATTGTTTATTTTTTACTTTTGTAATTTTTCACGTATTTTCTTTTTCTATCGGATTTCAATTTTTATTTCACATTTCTTAGCATACCTTTTCTTGTTTTTTTTTTTTGTTTTACTACTTTCAGCATTTTTTTCTTATTTCTTATTTTTCTTGCTGAAACCTACACAAAGATACAGTTTGAGGACCTCTGGCTTTTAGTATGAAACCTGAAAAAGGGTCAAGAAGAAAACTTAGATATGTTCGTCTTACTCCGTTAAATGAAAATGGAAAAAGATAAAAAGTTGAAATAAATTCTAAAATACGAGAAATAGATAGATTTAGAAGTAATTACATAAATTTCTACAAAAAATAATAGGCAGATGTTTCAATTAAACACTCGCACCTGCCTTGTAATTCCATTTACAAGACACGAGGCAAGATGAAATCACTTGAGTGGCTTCTGAAAAAAACACTGTAGTAGAAAATTGCACTTTACACACAACCAGGCGTTCTCATCGGCAACCACTGACTGAGGTGTGTAACGTATTGAATTTGTGGCCCTAACGATGTAGCCAGCACTGCAATAAGTACTATAAATCTGGTGTTATGGAAGACTTTTTGTCTTACCCCTTTTTTCATCTTCCCCCCACTCACTCTACATTTATTGTATTGTATTGAACCAGAGTCCAGTCAAAATGATGAATGGCGACGCACCTATCGACTGGGACAGGTTTGAGGTGGAATCGCCGAGGACAGGTTTGGACGTGGAATTAGTAATTACAATAAATCTGCAGTGAAAGTCGATTGACTTCAGATAAAGCGCGGCTGGGAAGTCATCTCGAGAATGTAGGTAGGCATACCTACTGTTCGATATAAGTATGTAATTTACTACTACAGATACCTACCTTCATTTCATCATCAACCCATATTAGTCCACAGCTGAACGAACATAGGCCTCTCCTAATGAGCACCATTGCGCCCAATCTTCAGCTTGATGCATCTAGCATCTGCCAGCAGTCTTTCGCAGATCGTCATCCCACTTGGCTGAAGGGCGTCTTACACTACGTTTGCCAAGCCCATTAACAGTAGAATAATAATAATGGTGGATAACTAAGCAATCATTTATTATAGCCTTAACTTAAGCAGAGCTTGTGTTATGAGTACTTTTGTACTTACTAGGTAACTGACATAATATCTACCTCTACACTATATATTATATTAATTATATAAATACGTTCTTAATTAATAAATACGATCACAAAAAAAGAAATGTATGCGCTTCGGCAGATAACTGCTCGTGGATCACCCGTCGCATCGACCAGACGAAGACGCTCAGTTTTTTTTTTAAGAACCCGGAAAACCTTGGTACCCCACGGACCAGCAGAGCGATTACGGTAAATATAATTCATCTCCCATCCAATAAATTACATTTGAAGACCTTTTGATGGTCTTCACGATTCCCATCAATCCAATTGCTAAGTTTTTAAGAAGCTATGGCTTAAAAATATTGCAGATATTAAGGTTGTATAATTTCTAGAACATAATCAATATACTGTAAGCACTATTTTATTATTATAGAACTTTTAAAATTGAAAATTGAATACTATTGCAAATAAATTATCCATCAAAGGATTGGACTACAATTTCGGCTGGGATTGGCAATCCCAGCCGAAATTGTAACCCATGAATGAACAAAATTAGTGTATTTGACAGTAAATAGAACGATGGGCCAGCTGGTCATTACCAGTTCCAAGTTTCAATTTGAATGAAGGATATAAATTAACAACGGTACAAATTACAAACAATACTATTTCAGTTGATGCAGGATAGTTTTAGGGACAAAATTAAGGCAAAAAGATAACAAAATTCAACTTGTCCCATCCATGTAATCAGAATGTTTATTACCTAGTCTCCCATCCATGGACTCATTGAGAATAGCGTAATCGCTTTGCTGGTCTCGACTCCAAGGGGAGCAAATGCGTAGGTTCTGTCGACACTTGCATATTTGCACCTCTTGAGATCGTCATTTTCGAGTAGACTTGTAAGTTACAAGTCCTTAGCCCTAATTAGGTACATACCGCCTTCATGCCACATTCCATCATGTAAATCGGGAGGTGCATCGGAGGTAGAAAGTGGAGGTCGCTGAGAGACGTGAGCGTAGCATCCGATCTCGAAAGGGTTCCGTGCACGCGGTTATGCGAAAATAATTTTAAAGTTTGTACTTCCATGTTCCATTTAAGTATCTAAAGGACTTGGATGTTTGTTAATCAAGCATCGTTGTGTACCTACTGTACCTAAATGACATACATCCAAGTCCTTTAGGTACTTAAATGGAACATGCTACCGTATTTATTTGATTAAAAATAATATATTATATCAAAAATCCACATGACTGGTGTTACTTAATATCATAATGCGGGTTCGAATCCGTATATTTTGAGTATTCCTGAATATTTTGTATGAAAATAATAATATGCATATTTATATTAAACCAAAGTGTTCTGGATTCTTTATATAATAAACATTTCTATGTTTATTATATAAAGAAAATTATTAATTTATATAATAAACATTTTTATGTTTATTATATAAAGAAAAATGTAGTAATTTTTTCTTTCACTTAAACTCTTTTTATTAATTAGATATATCTAGTGAACATAGCACAAACTCTGCTTAGATTGGGGCTAGATAACGCTGTGGCAAATTCAAACATTTGTCCCGCATTATTTATTTCTTTATTCTTTATTCTTTATTGCACACACACAAGATAATACACAAGTTTACAAATAATGGACATGTACAAAGGCGAGCTTAACCCTAAAAGAGTTTTCTTACAGCAAACCATGAAAAAGTATAGAGAAAGATTAAAAATTAGAGTGGATAGATAGTGTGTACACAAAAAAATCTATATATATATATATATATATATATACCTTATATACTAGTATTATCAATAAACAATAAAAACCTGCAATGAGAAGTAATAAACTTAAATATAAATAAAATAAAAAAACATACAATAGATGCAAATAAAATTAAAATAAGTTAAGAAAACGAAGTTTATCTATTATAAATAAATTTAATATATACATACATATTTATATCTGCTATGTCATTAGAGAGAGGAAGTGCCATTTTACCTTACACTTAAATACATTTATTTATTTATTTATCTATTGACCTTCCCTACCCACGGACCCCATCAAAAAACTTCGTCTCACACTTGTCTCTTACGTAATCTCAGTAACCGAAGTTTTAAACGAAAGTTATTGATTGAGTAGAACTACAATAATTTGTATAAACACCTCGAGTGCGTTACCCGACTGTTGACTGAACGACGGTTATGGTTATGTTGAAATTATGTAAATGGACTTTGAAGTGACATTGCATCATAAATTTCCTGTAATAACTAAGAAAGGAAGTAGTTTTTGCTGAAAATTACTCACTCTGTGAAGTTTTGAATAAATAATCCTGGACTATCCACAATTGAAACCATTGATCTAACTGCAGAGTGCAGACGGCAAACAGTCTAAAAAGGAATGTTAGTATTTTATAAGTAGGTTTTTCAAACTGCAAGGGTAATCACTTACATAATTCACTTTCCTACCTTTTCCGAGGTCACTACACTTTATGACAGACAGACAACTCTTACTTAGAGCCGTCTGCACAATACAATACGTTTGGGAAAGTTGTTTAGCAGTCGAATTAGCACCTCTATTTGTCCATTATTTCAGCGTCGTTATTCTTAAAAGATATAAAACTGAACTAAAAACTGACTCTACTTGGACTCTACCATCGATAAGTTAGTGATTTCTCTACTATAATTCTTTTTTTTCTTGTACTAGCAGAGCTTACGAGTATCTAAATATATTACTGAATGAATAACTTACCTAAATCATACTAAAGATTATAAATTCCGTTTTTGTTATTTTTCTAGTAAGTATTTTTTTATGCTGGTCAGTCCACACAGCCCCATCTAGCCCCAATGTAAATAAAGTTCTTTGTTTGTCAAATATTTTTTTCCATTTAGTATTCCAATATTTTAATCACTTTTTGAATTATTTCTGTATCTAAAATATTTCTACTTTCAATTTATTTAATAACAAAATTCTTTTGTTTGCCTTGCATTTCGTAGCTTTAAAATAACGACATGCATATAGCGCATAGGATGACCTGCTTATTATGCCTACATCACACTATCTTAGCGGCGAGACAGGAAATTGGTACTTGGCTGAGGCAGAACAGAGTGGGCGACTAAATGCTAATTCTCAATTTGCTTCCCAGCGAAAAATCAACGGTGAAATTCAGCAAGCGAGGACCTTCGTTTGCCTTCGGCCGTGCTCCATTGCCGGTTTTCATATGTGTTCTCGTTTAGTTTGGACGCAACAGCGAAAGCGAGTGAATGTGCGGTACCGACTCCCACTCGTTTGCTTTCGCTCGCTCCACACTATCTCGCTCGCCCGTGAGCGAGCGAGATAGTGTGGGGTAACCTGATAGGAGCACAGGGACCGGCACTATGCCTTTTAAATAAAACGATGCCTGATTGACTGTCTCGTCATTTCGCATGTTCGCATACATGATCGGCCGAGCACACGCCTGTGGGTACATACATAACAACCGAGCACTCGGCCGAGAGTACTCTCTCGACACTTTACTCAGCGAGTGTGATCAAGACATTATTTCACTCCGCTCATAAGTAGCTTCCCACGGCGTGTAATGCACTTTTAAACACATTGTTTATGTCGTTTATACTTGCATCAAGCACAGCTGAACGCATCTATTTTTACAAATTATCTGAGCATCTCAAAATCTAAGTTTTTGAACAGTACTTATACGAAATAGGATCGACTTATACGAATAGGAGAGGATCGATTGTTATCAAAATGTTTATGGGTAAAATGCCATTTTTCTTGCTCATTTTAAGGACTTTAGAGCATTGTTTTTTCATACAAAATTGGGTTAAGTAATTGTTTATTTAATGATTAAAATTAAGAGGGCTTAGATTTTTAGACTTTCGATTTACATTTTACATTACATACATAAATGTTGTATGTGATGTAAATCTATATCCTAAAAATTGAAACCGTCAAAAACAAATGCTTTTTTTAACGGCTTGTAAAATTTTTTCCTTTTGTTATTTTTTTCGATAAACTGTTTTTTTCATCTCTTAAAAAAATCCAGAAGATCCATCCTGTATTATAAATTGCTAAGTAATTTCCCAAGATCACGTTTGGAAGCGTTAACCCTGCTTATGCCAGCGAAGCGTGACATTACATAACGTAAATAATGCATTACATAGGTAGGTAGCTACGTAGTTTTAGGTAGATATACATAACCTCGTAACGAGGTTGTGTCGGATGAGGTTTATAGGTAAACTAGCTGATGCCCGCGACTTCGTCCGCGTAGTTTTTCTATTCCTTTAATTATAATAATTTGTAGATCGAAATACCTAATAATGCTTCTTTGTACACCACATTCGATATAAACTGGTTTGGAACAATGGTAAGCTGACTTACACGGGAGAAAATAACATAGAGGCTCACAAAAAGTATAAATGAAAATGAAGCATAGTCAATCCTTGGTGTATTTGTAAAAGCACATTTTTTCTTTCTCAATTCAGTTTATTGTAAATAATCTGAATCTTCAGATGAAATCGACATTCTATTGAGCAAGTACCGAAGTCGATCAGACTCCAACCGAGCTTGGTGTTGTTTTTCGGTTTCTTGCTTTCGTATTTCATTTACTCTCTCCCTTTCTATTAGTAATAAATATTCGCATTCCTGATGTACGCGTTCATAGCCATCCCTGGCTACTACTAAACGTAACGCCCAGATCTTTTATCTTGACTACCCTTGTTGATTGTGTGTTTTGTAGAGTATAATTTAATTTAAGGACAAAGAGTTTAAGGGTAGAAGAAAAGACAGCATTTACAAATGTTTAAATCGAGCTTTTTGAGTATGCAATAGTTTTGAAGGCGGTCTAGGTCATGTTGGAGACAGGCTACGTCGTCTGCTCTTTTACAGGGTAAAGGTTTGAAAACTAAAGTTTTCAATCAGTGCGTCCTACCCTGCAATTATCTCCTAGGTCCGGCGTATCAAAGGTTAATGACCTGAGCTGAGACGTGAACACTCACGGTAGGGCTGGTCTCCCATTTCGAAATCGGTCAGCGAGCTATGGAAAGAGCTATGCTCACAGGATTCGCAACGAATACATCCGACAGAGAACGAAAGTTATCGACACAACTCAAAGAATTAGCAAGCTGAAGTGGCAGTGAGTCAGCCATATCTCGCGAAGAACCGACAACCGTTGGGGTAAACGTGTTCTTGAATGACCGTGGAGGAGACCGTGACCTGTTAAACGTAATGTACGGACGCCCTCCGGCCAGGTGGGATCTGCGAAAGACTGCAGGCAGATGTTGGATGCGGCAAGCTGAAGACAGGGCGCAATTATTATGGGAGGCCTATATCCAGCAGTGGACTAACATAGACGCAGCCGTGCGGCTACTCTGAGAGCTCAAGCGAGACTATCTTTCAGTTAATGTTTCAGAGAGTCGAGCGTAGTCCTTGCTTCACTACTTTCCGAGACAACGTATGACGTTCAATATCAGACCTTTGTTGGGCTTATGGTTGAAAACTACTTTCTATACTGCCTGGCGTTCTCGAGCCGCAGAGAGTCTCGCCTCACAATCTTCATTAGATTCTTGACATCCATCCTTAATTTTCTGGCTTCTCTTGAGTAAGTACTGAGAGAGACTCGACCTATTTCAAGGCATTGTTTACTTAGAATTTAAAATAAATGTTATAGTATAAGTACTTATTTAATGTCTAAGTTAATAAAAAAGGAATATTGTTATCAAAGATTTTTTTTTAAGACAATATAGAAAACGTAAGAAAACAATTTTAATTTAAGATATTACTTATCCAACAGACCTACGGAGTTGAGACATGGACACTCACAGTAGGGCTGGTCCACCAGTTCAAAGTCGCTCAGTGAGCTACGGAAAGAGCTATGCTCGGATTTTCTCTGAAGGATAGGATTCGTAATGAATACATCCCACAGAGAACCAAAGTTGACGACATCGACATAGCTCAAAGAATTAGCAAGCTGAATATCAGTGGGCAAAGAACCGACAACCGTTGGCGTAAACGTGTTCTTGAGTGGAGACCGCGACTTGGCAAACGTAGTGTAGGATGCCCTCCAGCCAGGTGGGTCTGCGAAATACTGCTGGCAGATGTTGGATGCGGCAAACTGAAGACAGGGCGTTATGGTGCTCATTAGGGGAGGCCTTTGTCCAGCAGTGGAATAGGCTGATGATGATGTGTATCCAACAAAAATTATTGCTGTTTCTATGAGTAACAGCAATATTTTTTGTTGGATATTATTTACAAATTATTTTTTAATATCTTTGAGTCATGACCATTCGCAATATTCGCTCGCGCGTTCTGAGCCCGCGCGACGACAGGCGCCTTTGTGATATTCAGCAGTGAACTGAGTACTCTTGGTATAGGTACAGTATGTTTACTTTCATATGCGATTAGTAAAAAGTTGTTAATATGAAATTACATGATAATGGCATTATCAGTATTCAGTACTTACTTAATTAAAGTTTTTTAGCTATCCCACGGGAACCCTTTAATTTATCGGGATAAAAAGTATCCTATATGTTGACCAGGGATATAAGCTACCACCATACAAAATTTCATTACAATCGGTCCAGTAGTTTCGAAGATTATCCCGTACAAACAAACAGACAAACAGACAAACAGAGAAACAAAAAAATTTAAATAACACCAAATGAGTTTTAATATACTTCTTACATCTCCCTGACTCGGTTTATGGCATTTTTTTTCATTGTACAGAAATTTGACCTCTACAATTTTATTATATGTATATGTATGTATAGATTATGATGTGTCTAAAGGTGGTGTGCTGTAATTAATTCTATATGTGGATCGTTTCCTGAAATCATATCTTAGATTTGTTTGTTTGGTTTCCTATTGTTATTTTATAAAGTTCTACTAGTAGTCTTTGTTGCTTGAATTTTTTAAGGTTTTTTGTGATGTTTTAAGTGAGCAGTTATTTTGTAGGTAACACAAACTCTACTAACTTTGTGGCTAGATAATGCTGTGTGGATGGTCCAGCATATATTTATCTGTTTTTATAATAAATTTTTAGCGTGGTATTTTCTGTTGTTTCGGCGTGAAAAAGTATAAAACGACTTTAAAAAATATCCTTATTCTGACTAATATTAAAAATGCGATAGTTTGTAGGATGTATAAATCTATGGAGTTTTGTTCCTCTTTCAATCAAATAGTATTAATGCAGCCAGTGTCTTGGGGACGCTTCCGACTGGTATTGACATGGATCAATTGAGCTGCCTTTAGACTTTTTGCAACCGTCTGCAGTTAGCTCAATGGTTTCAAATGTATATACTAGTTGTAATTTTTTCTATTTCTTGATTGTAATTTTCGTTGTTAATAAAGTTGTCTTTATTAAAATAAAAATAGTATTAATATCAGATCGAGCTGAAATTTGGAATACTTAGACGTAGTTCTAGCCCTGGAATAATGCATTGGCTACTTTTCATCTCATAAATCAGTTCCCATGGTATAGAAATAGCCTTAAACGTTTCTAAATAAAAAATCAAAATAACGCGTGTGAAGCCGCGGGTAGATGCTAGTTTTATATATTTTAGCATGATTCTCGTCGGCATGAAGAAGTATACAAAATTAAAATAAAAACATCCTATTCCTAACAGAAGTCAACAACACCAGCCACAGATGGCAATCGAACCCGCGTAGATCGATCTGTGCGCGCACGCAGCGTGAATCAATCTGGGAAATCTGTGCGGAAGCTCGTCTCGCCACCTGTCGCTGGACGAATGTATGTGAGATGCAGCCAGTCAATCTATGTGGCTTAGTTTTGATAATTTAAACTTTTTATGGTAATTATAACGCAGTGTGGACAGTTCTCTGGCCAGGTTGGATAACGACCTACGAAATACTAAACATAGGGTGAATGATCACCATATATAGATACCTAGGCAATATAAATGGCAAGCCTATCTACATAGTTATTATGCTTGAAAACAAATATTCCAATTATTCTATAAATTCTAACTAAGGGTTTTGCTGTGACAACACGTGCGTGTTTAACAGCAAATAAACAAACGTGTTGATGGAAAAAGGTATCAATTTCCGCATACCTAACCTACCCATTACTTACACTATTATAAACTTTTCTATTCTAAAACAAAAAACAACGAATATTGATATCAGTCATAGCATAAGTACTTACAACAATTACACATATCCTATTGTGTTTCATTTGATAACCTTGTTATCAAATCAAACCTGTGTAGTATAAGACTCTACACGACTCTAATCTCTATCTCTCTACTAATGATTAGGCTGTATCAGAATGTGGATTAGAATAAAATAAATTCTCCCACTCTTATTGACGTACAAAGCGAAAAACGTAGAGTTTACTGAAATGCAATATTTTAAATAAACTATCTAAAATTGGCTTCATCTTGGATGCCTCCATCCAAGCTTTCACAGAGCGCGTGTTCTCCAGAAGCTTCACATTTCCCGCGTATTCGGCCGGCGGCGCACGTGTCTGCGCATGTTATATAATACCATCTTTATGTTGTACTGCATAAAGCCGACAATTCTATGAACCTCCGAGAATTTACCTATTACTGAAAATAGTTGAAAGTAATTTTGAACTGTGCGTTGAAGTGAATAGAGACGGTTTGACTTTGTACAAAATTGTTCTGGAGTTTCGGTATTGTTTGGATTTTCGTGTTAGTGTTTTGATTGGATTGTTTTGTAAATGGTAAGTTTTCCTTTTTATTAGAATTTATTTAAAAACAAAAGCCAAAAGTCTCTAATCTAGCTTCAGAGTGATGTACAATTGTTAGAATTTAGAGGTCGGAATATGCTGAGATTTTTACCTAAAGTTATAGTACTTATTGTTAATAGTAATGTATAATATTAATGTAGACAAAATTCAATACATAACTACCTAATAGTATACAAGTAGATATAAAAAATAATTGGACTTAATTATGGTTCTTCAAATTGAATATTTTTTACTTATAGGTGAATACAGAAATAATAGGCCTTTTTACTTCATGATTTCGAAATCCTGGGAATTATTATTATTCTAATCAACTTAGTATTGATTGGAGAAGAGGTATTATCAACTCTATGTTACTTCTACACTAGAACTTAACTTCTGTCTATTCCAACCCCTGATGCATTTCCTATACTTTGATCTTAGCTCCGTCTTCCTATAACCACAATACGGATGCCATCCTTAGTACTCTCAACAGTCGGGGACGTGACCGCCATATCCCTTGAAGCATGCCCTCCACGCTTCATTGGAGATGCTGTGGTAAACAATATTGGTTTACCGGCTTCTGTTATAATAATACAAACAAATAAACAAACTCCGAGTGATTTATTTCCTTTAGGTTTTAAAGGACTCTTGAACACGTCAGGGAATTCAAATGATTTAGAGCAAAACTAGGAAATAAGTGAACGTTTGGATCTTTTGTTCGTTCACTCTTTTTTTAAGGGAGGTAGAGTAAAGAAGCGAACAAGAAACTTTTACATTGTTAAGGTGTTTTATCCTCTCGCAACGCTGCTCTCCTAGCGAACAGGTAAAATCGTTGCATCTATCTAGCTAGGTATATCATGTAGGTACCTATAACATAACCTAAAGAGTTGCCTGTAACCTATTCATTATGGAAAGGTAGAGATCCCTCGTCTCTAGATCAAAAGTTTACTTAACTTAGGGCTTGTACATTAAATCAATTTGTAGAGTTGTAAAATTTTGTAGAGTTTTAAGATGCGACGTCGCATCGCTTTATTGTGTACTAGACCTTAGAGCGAGGAGGTCAAAAAACACCTTATTAAGACGAAGATAGCGTAATGAGTATAAAGGCAAGTACACACATAACAAATAAACTACTGCACCCGAACTGAGAATGGTCCCTTCGTTAAAGTCAGTTAAAAGAAAACTCATGTCTCATGTCAGTTCTATACAAAGAAGAAAATATGATTTGATATTAGTAAATCACTAACTATATTTATTTACACTTACAAAATAAGCACTTAGACAAGTCAAACTTTAAACTATAGGTATATAATTATCAAAATAATAGGTATATACATGCAACTGACAACAACTGACAACTGCAAGCAACTGACTTCATAATTAGTAAAAATAGTATAAAACAAAGTGGCCTTTTCTGTCCCTATTTCCCTATGTCCCTTTGACTGCTTAAATCTTTAAGACTACGCAACGGATGTATAATAAAACCGTGCGAAGCCCGGGCGGGTCGCTAGTCACGCATAACTCAAAAACAATTGGTCTGATCTTTCTTGATCTAATTGAAATGAGATCAGACAAGAAGAACCAGCATTCGAATCAAAGAAGAATCATTTGAAAAAATACCTACCGTCAAATTGAGAATCTCATCCTTAGTGATTTGGTTAAAAGAAACTTAATTTCCCATGTTAGTTCGCATGTCACACAACATACCTTCCTTCCTCATAACACTTTAATAACTGCTGCTTAATCAGCTGTTATAACTATTGTTGAGGTAATAACCTTAATTAGGTACTTAATTACTTCCCTGCAAAACCCACAAATGCTTAGCAAACATTACATTCTTGCATTTTCTTGGAATGCAAGACTGCACTTTCTTTAGATATTTCTATAATCTACACGTTATCTGAATAGGCTAGAACCATGTCAAAGTTAATAAGTCACAATAATGGTGTTGTCATACATACTTTAAACATTTGATATCAGCTGTTTGTTGGTTTAAATATTAATTACTTACATTGAGAATATAACTTATTTATACGTTTGTATAAATATTTAATTAGGCTGGCATGCATAATAGTGAGGGCGCCAATAGTTCGAGGGACTAAATAAGTTACTTTCACCCGAGATAAACGCTGTGCTTTTCATTATTAATACGAGGAAATATAAATAAAAACACGAGAAAACAAATTATTCAAATTGCCGCTATTTTTTTAAAATATCAATTCATCTAGGACAGGCGAAAGCCATACTGTCTTGTCTTTCGTATTCTTTGAATTCAGTGAATTGTCGCTAATGCGATTTTTTTAGCTTGAGCATTTGTTCTGCCATTATCATGGTTAATAGTAACTTTAAAGCTGTCAGTTGAAAACGATTCTCCCTAGGGCTGAAAAGTATCACTTTCAACCCGCTCTTCAGGCAACTTCAGACCTACTTTCCGAGTAAGAGTAATGAAAATACCTTTTTCATTACTCATACTTGGAAAGTAACACCCTCGCTACACTCGGCCGCCAAACCAGGGACCGGGATTAAATAAGTTACTTTACCATTATCCGTTTGACCCGGTCCTTATTAATTGTCATATAGGCGGCGTGTGTTTATAGTTTTTTATAACACACTGCATTATAATGGCAGTAAAATTACCGTATGTATACCATTAGAATTTCGCTGCCACTTTAAGTAGCAAAGATCTTACCACGCAAAATACTTTGAGAAATGGGCTAGGTTGGAACCTTATAAAATAAATGTCCGACCGTGTTTGTGTTACGTCGAAATGGTCCCAGTCCCATTCTATTCTGATCACATGCGGACTAAACCTTTACGTTTATTGTTTATGTCCTAAGTATAAGGCGTAATAAAACAGCTTGCGTAAATTGAAGTGGCTGTAAAGTTAAGGTGAAAACGACATCGCTCTCCGAGAAATGAGGTTTACGAACGTCTCGTGTGGAAGCTACGAATGCTTGTGTTCTGAGTTCTTCAGAGAAAATGGAAGATGATTTCTGTTTTCTAATGTGTATTTTAGTAGTTTTAGTCGGCGGGTTTGCAAATACATTACATTAGCAAATACATAGATAATTATTTTTCCGCGACTAAAAGCAGCCGGAGTAAATAAGTTATGTCGTTTTGTATTGAGAACTTCATCTAGGCAAAATTTATTTAACAAAATGCACTCTTTATGTTAGGTAAACAAACATAAATACTAACAATTACACTCATAAAAATAATACATCAAACACTAAAAATAGATCAAAAAGTGTCATTAACTAAGGAACCAATATAAAATGAAACGTTTGGAAATATAGAATGTATAATGCTAATCATAAATATAGTTTCTAGCGTTGCAGTCCTGTACTTATGAAATTATTGAGGTAGATATGTAAATTCCATCAACCTATAACTAATAGTCCACTACTGGGCATAGGTCTTCCTTAATGTCTTTAGCTTGCAGCATCCAGCGTAGTCTTCCGTAGATCGTAATCCTGGCCGGAGGGCCAGGTATCTTATTAACTTATATTAATTATCTATAGCCCGATACTAAAACACCTAGGTATCGGCTTCCAGTTGAAGTGAAATCAATGCTTACAAACTAGTCCTGCCAGTTGACGCGTAACTTGTCGGCTCGAGAAATTTTATTGCAGATTTAATTTAGAAACGTCAGTGTTAAGTTATCATGCTTTAAGTACGTTGACCTAGAATGAGTATAACCAACTTAGTGTGTCAAAAGAACGATACGGAAGTGTCTATTTAAATTAATAAATACCTTATATGGATAAACTTGTCTTGCCGGTTACATTAGAAATTTGCAATGACACCAACAACATTTTCAATAAAAATTAAACACTAGTTACGGGTTACCTTATAATGTTTATAATGATTTTGCAAAATGGCAAATTTTGCGAATCTGGATATCTATAGCAATTTTTAGGTCATGTTTAGCAATAAAATATCAACTTACGTTTTTTTGCAGATTTACTCATAGAAAATTATGAAGAATTTATTGTTGTTAGAATAAACAATTATAACACAGAAGGTAATAAACATGCAAATTCAGACCAATTTGTCATAAGTAAAGTTCAACACTTTTTCTAAATTCAGAGAATCTAATCGGTACGATCTCTTGCGTCACTAGAAAGCAACGTGGGAATATTCCGACCATTTTAATACAAGTTTACATAGTAGGTATATACTATGTATGTATCTATTTACATCGCGGCGACACATTTAGATTCGAATTATTTAAAATTTGATGTGGGTAGGTATATTCCTCTATCACTGTTTTAAGGTCTAGCCAACCAGCATTCGATACAAAGCGTTTCTATTTCTACAACCGTCACCCGGTCAAATGACAGCTAAGTTCGATTTGCAGACAAGCGACTTGGCGAATACTCTTTTCAAAAGAGCCACTTGGCCTTTTATGAAAGTAAAATATTTGTAGGTATGTGGACTGATAATAGGCTGATAGCTATATTCAGCGGCAGCAAAAATTAGTAAGTAGTAGTAAGCAGTAATAGCTTTTATAATAATTGTCTCCTTTTTTAATTAATACCTATTGTATTTGCTTATTTTGTTTCTACGTCAGCATTAATATAGAAGAGCTCAGTAGCATGGCGGGCGAAAGACCGCCATTGAAACAGGAGTCTGTCAGGAGTCGCGGATCTTTTCATAGGAGTCCATATTTGAATGCACATTTTTGTTCTGTGCGGCAGTGGTGTTGGCCAGATCAGCGACAACCTTAACTCAAATAGCATATCACGGTACTTGAGGTTAATGTCCATAGCGGGCGTTAAGTAAATATAACATACTCGCCTACTTAAGCCAATCGATTCAGACACCACAGTGTTAGAATAGTAGGCCGATATACCTACCATCGAGAATTTTAAGCAGGCAAGATATAGTGGCGATAAAAAGTACTTAGGAATTCTTAACATAAATCTTAATATCTGAGCGTCTGGTCGATGCGACGTGTGACCCGAGAGCTGGTGAGTATCTGGTTCAGCGCATCAGCATAGCCAATAGCAATACAGCGTGGAATTGCAGCCAGTGTCTTGTCTTGGGGATGAGACGACTGGTATTAACATGGATCATCGGTTGAGCTATCTCTAAACTGCAACCGTCTGCAGCTAGCTCAATTATTTGTACCTACTAGTTTTAATTTGTTTTTATTTCTTGATTGTGATTTTATTTCTTAATTAAATATAAGTTTAAAGATTAAAGATTGTTTATTCCAAAAAATAACAAAGTAGCCTTAGGCTCTAACATCTACTTAATCTATGTCCTATTTTATTATGTACATAAATATCTATGTTATACCAGTACTTAGTATAGTTTACTACATGACGCAGTGAATAAGGTACTATATAATATAAATATAGCCTTATGGCTTTAAGGTATTGAAGGACCTATACCTTCCGTGTTAGTAATAAATACTGTGTTACGGCAAGGTAGAGCTCAGTACCTCGTATGGCGCTATGTTACTAGTAAAGCTAGGTACATTTGTGATTGATGAATAATTACCGTGGACAATTATTAAATAATAGAAACTTCAGTAGGTAAGTTAATTAAATTATGGAACTTAAAATCAACATAGGCACAGAAAAAAATAAAACAGGTAGGTATATGAAAAGCTATAGAAATAAAATTAAAAAATAAGTTAGGATTATGGCAACAAGACATCTTAAATTAAACTTAAATTTAGATCTAATCCACTTGCAGAAATGTAATTTACTGCTGGTAATAAAATAATTATGATTATTTAGCTGTGTAATCACAATTTAAACACCACTGTGCAAGAGAGGCCTAAAGTTAACTACAGTAATTTACTACCTAGTAACAACAAGAAGTTGTTCAGTCTCTTCATAATTTAGAGGTTGAAGAAATGCATGCAGAATCTTGCCACCTATAAATCTTGTCTTCTCTATTAAATTCTCTTTAGTAATCTTAAGTAAAAAAGTTAACACAAAAAAAAACTAAATAGGAAAGAAATATAGAACGAAAAAGATCAATCAACATTGTGATGAGCCGATATAAATAAATGCAATTAAAATAAATTTATTTTGTATATAAATTTAATTATAATTTATATAAAAAAACGGAGTTCGATTATAATTAAGTACCTATTGACATACCTGCGCAAGTGGTATCACTTGTTACTTATTTGGTAAGCCTAAATAAATAAAGTACTTAATTGACTTTGATTTCTGATCTATCTCGGCCACATGCGCGATTCCGTTTTGAAAATTTCAATAATCATTGAATTCTTTTTTCTAATAATGACCACCTGTGGCCATTAACCATTCGTACATTCTTACATGTCATTGCAATGACTTCTAAAATTCCACTTGCCCCACTGCCCTGGGCAAAATTGGTCACTTTGGGTGGTATAGTGTTGAATCTAGATGAGCCGTTAAATATAACGGGCGGATAGTCATACTAGTATGCATCTTGTATGAACAATGAGTGTGAAATGAGCTTAATTCTGTAGGTTTGGCACGGTGAAGCGATCTAAATAGATTAAAAAATTGCATCTGTCTAAACGAAACGAACTTAAAGTAAATGAAAAAACAACACCTAACGACTCAATAAAATATTATTTTAGATTTTTCGATGTTCAGTTCTGTGAACTGAATAGTGTACGGCACAAATAATTATGTAATACAATACTAGGTATCCTAGTAAATTACATAATAACTAAATAATAACATTACAAATGTTTGTAAAGACAGATTGTGTAAAGAATCAAAAAATAAAAATATATAATAGCCGACTCGTGCGTTCGGAATGGTAGTCCTTTGAAAATTTTAAATCCATTAAGTTTATTAAATCATAAAATAACAACTAATGTTGTGCAAAAAGTTTAAATTTACAGGAGGTATCAGGGACAACTCTTAATAAAACTAAAAACGCCTAAAAATCTACATCGGAAGTGTGATAAAAACTGGATTCCACCAGATTTAACTCATTCTATGCACTTTGGGATTAGAAGATAGGAAGGCGGACCGGTTTTAGAAATAATGCGGTATTTTTGGGTTAATAGCCTCGGTTATGAACTTGTAGTTAAGTTCGCCCAGTGAGAGGTAAAGCGATGCCTACCTCGCCTAGATTCATTGCCCTAGTAACGAATCTCTGCCAGATAATTTTGATTTAGCTGAGACGCTGCGGTTAAAATAATATGAATATTTAACTTATATAATAATGTTTAACATTATTAGTTAGCAGAGCAGTTAGGTCAATGGTTTCAATGTATTCTAGTTGTATTTTTTTCTATTCCTTGATTGTAATTTTCGTTGTCAATAAAGATGTTTAAAAGTACGTCTGCTCTGAATTTTAGTCAGATCCATTTAGAAAACAATTTTGGTGTGAAGAGATTACAAACATCTATTTAAAGTTATTTATGTTCATCTCTGCACACCAAAATTACTAAATGGATCGGGCTAAAATTCAGAGCAGACGTACTTTTAAGCCTGGATTAAATATAAGCCTTTTTTCATGCTGGAAAAGCCGCGTGGCATAACTAGTGCTTATTACAAACTACAATAGCCTCCTAGACACGGTGGCTGATGGCGGGTGGATGGCCCCATACTCAGACACTGGACTGAGACCCATGTGTTGCCCTGTAACTCAATGCGGTGCGCAAAATAAAAATTCTATTAAATTAAATCAATCAGTCAGTAGGTGCCAAGTATTATTTACTTATTAATTTATTTAATTGTTGACATTAATTAACTTAGTACATTTAACTTAAAAATTATTGGTTATCAATGGTTTGTGAAATGTGACATGAATTTTGAAATCTATTTTATTTGTATGGTTACTAACATAGTATAAGAAAAATTACTAAAAATTATGGTGAATAACCGAAATAAATAAAATTGAATTGAATTACAAACTACAATACATATTATATAGTTTTTTATCATAGATAGATAACACCCTGTCTGGAACAAATATTTGCAGATCTTAAAAACATTAGTCCTAGGGCGAGAATCATACCCGCGACCTACCGAGTCAAAGGCAAACCTTCATCACCCGCTACTGATATTGTCAAACAAAATGGCATCTCTCGAATATTCCTTCATATTTTTATTAAAAACTTCCGTAAGCCGTACGCATACTGTACCTACAGTCAACGTTACTATTGGACGGCAGTTGACGGCAGCGGTTGGTGGTCGTTCTTTGTCCTCAGTAATAATACGAACAGTTATAATCATTGGATAAGTGGTAAGAGGCATAGGATGACGCGGGATGTGTTGTAAGTCCTTTTTATACACGCTATGGCGCTCATTAAGGGAGGTCTATGTCCAGCTGTGGACAGATACAGGCTGATGATGATACACGCTAATAACTGAGAAAGTTTGGATGGATGGATGATTGTTAACTCTTCAGGCCAAATTATGTAATGACGGATCAGGCTAAAATTTTGAATAGACTTAGTTCTAACACTGGAATAAAACATTGGCTATTTTCAGGTCCTAAAACAGTTGTCGATCTTGTCATGGGTTAGAAATAGCCTTGAAACATTACCATAGAATCAACGCGGTACCATAGAGTAAAGCGGCGCGGTCAGGTACTAGTTGTTGTAGTGGTCGATCATTTTAAATATTGGTTCGTGGTCCAATTCGAATTTAGTTTGGATCCAAGTTATCATTTGATGAAATTAATAGTTTGGTAATACTTAAACTTGCCGTTTAGTTCAGCGTTATAATTGAAATAAACTTTTAAAACATATCTTTTATCTAAAGCCACTCGTTTGATTGTGTATTTTTTATTGCCATAAAACCAATCATCCGCATCAGACAAAATCACGTCAGAACTGTTTGACACCTGTTTTGATCATTTTAACCTCATTAACGTACGTTTGTAACTTGCACCACATCCAATTCAGACCACCTGTCGCCTGGTCAGTGGTCACCTCCCGATGTGGAATCATTCTTTGTCAGATTCTGTTTAATCTCTAACGGTGGGGTGGGCATCCATTATGAAACGAGTGCAATGACTTCTGGGCTTGAAGCATTACTTATTGTCAAGACTGAAGTTTGTATCGTCCTCTATAGTACTTTTCAATCTATTTGGAAGTAATTTTGAACAAAAGTATGAATAGAGGAATCTGAAGCTCAAGTTAATTTAAACTTGATTGGAGTAAGAACGTATTTCCTTCTATTATATAACTAAAAAATCTTGACTCCTTCGAGTTCTGTTTCGTGGCGCCACCGAATGCTATTTGCTAGCCAGTACCAATGTCGTGTAGAAGTAGAAATAAGTAAAAAGATAGATAAAAATATAAGAAAGTTTAGCTTTAATTAAGGAGAGTAGAGAAAATTAATCTCTAAAAAGGAAAAACGAGCGAATTTTTCCAATATCATATTAGGAAAACAGGCGGAGTGAAGAAAGCGTTCAAAGAACATGAAACAAAGAAGAAAATAACAGAATGTGTTCTATTGTTGTGTGAAAATAAACGATTATTATTTTTCCTTATTTTTCCCTGCGCAGGAAAATCAAATAATTTCTGAGTTATTTCCTAAACTAACCTTACTTTCTTCTTCCACAGAAACCCAGCATGGGCTAATCCCCACCATGAACGAGAGTCGCGAGCGCATCAGACGGGAGCGAGAGAGAGAGAAGAACACCTACACCTCTCCCCGTCTCGCTCTACGCCGCGTTTTGCTATTAGCTGAGGGTAGACAGTTCAGGGAAGCCGCCGCCATCTTGGCTAGGCTTGGACCTGGTGTGTTGCAGACCGTGGCGTCAGAGCTGCCTATAGATTTACTGGTTGAGGCATTACCACACTCTGCGCATCTTATAGAGACGCTGTTGAATCGGTGAGTTTTTAAGTTCATTTCTATACTCTGATTTCTTCTTCTTAGTCTCTAAACTCTTGACAGAGTGGTCATGGTCGTCATATCGGGGAGGGTGGAAGCCTTCACAATCCGCCGCCATTCTTCTCGCACTCTGATTTAGAATCATCGATAAAAAATTACATCTTTATTAACAAGGAAAACTACAACAAAGTAATAGTAAACATTAAAACTATTGAGCTAACACGGTTGCAAACAGTGCTCAATTGATTAAGGTGAATACCAGTCGAAAGCGCACCCAAAACACTGCCATTTAGAATCATAGATATTTTTTAAACATTGTCATTTATTAATGAAAACTTACAAAAATAACAGACAACAGCAGGGTAACAGCAAGCTAACAACTAGAAGCCAAAACAAAATCTTCAACAACGTATAAATGCTCAAGCACAGCGAAATGCAAATTCGGGTTCGATAACGAATGAAAGGTCAATGGAATGATGAATGAAAGCTGTCAAAACCCCGAATTGTTTGGAGTTGATGCAGCTTGCTTTGATGATATCGTAAAATATGTCTTATGGACGCTTCCGACTGGAATTGATATTGATCAGTTGAGCTACTTCTAGACTGTTTGCGATCGTCTGTAGTCAGCTCTATTGTTTCGATTGTATATCCCTACTAGTCTTTATTTGTTTCTTTTCCTTGATGTTATTTTCGTTGTTGATAAAGATAGTTTATTAAATTAGTATCTCCATTCTCAAATGCGATGGGACCCTTAACCATTCAAGAAATAACTGGTTACAACTTGATATCCATTTCCTTGTCATGTCAAGGTTAACGCACATAAAAGTGGTCAGGAATAAGAAAGTGGCTGGGAGCCGGTCAAACAGCAGGCCGGCTTTCACATGATTTATAGCTAAGGACAATATTGGTTATAGTAGGTACATTATTCCACCATGGACTTAATTACATAGACATAATTTATTTGCCACTATACACACACACAATTATTTAAATATTTATAAATAAGATCTCAATTAGTTATTATCCTAATAATATACTACAAACTTTCGCGTTTATCCTACTAATATTACATGATATTACAAACGCGAAAGTTTGTATGGATGGATACATGGATGGATGTTTATTAGTCTTTCAAGCAAAAACTACTCAACGAATCTGGATGAAATTTGGCACTGAGATCGATTATAGTCTGGAATAACATATAGGCTATATTTTATTCCGGAATTCCCGTGGGAACGGGAATTACGCGGGTGATCCAGCGAGGCGCTGCTGTACTTAATAAATCATTCCAAAATTACAAAAAAGAAAAATAACAAATGGAGACAAAATCTTGATAGGTTGAACTGAAAATAGAAATTAAAATAAGTACCTAATCTACCAATGTGTGCTGCAGTAGCAAATGGGTTTAGACTCAGCATAATGCCTACTGTAGTGAACAAAAGACGTTGTTATTCTGCCTACACCTAGTTGTCACGTATGGCTATCTACAAGTCAGCAGCTTTACCTACTTTACAGTTATCTACTAATACAAGATAATAGATGATTTCCGCAATGTGTAACCCTTACCTGTAGATTATCTACTCTCTTTGGTATCACTACATAGAATAAAACAAAGTCGCTTTTTCTGTCCCTATGTCCTTATGTCCCTATGTATGCTTAAATCTTTAAAACTACGCAACGGACTTTGATGCGGTTTTTTAATAGATGTGCGATGAGCGATTCAAGAGGAAGGTTTATACGTATAATAAAACCGTCCGAAGCCGGATCGGGTCGCTAGTTACGATATAGGTTTCTGAAAACCGGATCTCATGATGACCCAAGATCAAAGAGATACTAAGATTAGATATAATGATAAATAAGACGCTAGTATATTGACGTAGACGTAGTGTAGGACACCCTCCGGCCAGGTTTTATGACGATCTGCGAAAGACTGCTGGCAGATGCTGGATGCGGCAAGCTATAGACAGGGCGCTATGGCGCTCAGTAGGGGAGGCCTACGTCCAGCAGTGGACTAATATAAATAAATAAATTAGATAAATAAATAATTCCGGACAGTCCACACATCATCATCTAGCCCCAAGCTAAGCAGAGCTTGTGTTATGGGTACTAGATGACTGATATACTTAATACAATACATTACATAGATAGATATTTTTTATTATATATAGTAAACACCCAGACCAACGGAACAAATTTCTGCAGATCGTGCACTAATTTGTTCCGAGGCGGGAATCGAACCCGCAACCTCCTGCGTCGCAGGCGGGCCTTCGCCCACCGCGTCACATCTGTCGTCAATATAGGCACATCGGTCGTCAATATAGGCTGATGATGATGATGTTGATGAGTATATTGACAGGTGAACGTTATCGGAATATAATTAGAAAAAGTCTTGCCTAAATTGTTGACTGGCGTTAATGCAAAGGTTAAGATTAAGGCACTGCATAACGGTAGGTAGGTACGTGGTCAATGTGGTCATACATTACCTAAGTGTTATCTCAGTAATGGAATTACCGTTTATCATTAAATTTTACTTAGTAATAGTGAGACCCAAGAGATGTTTCCAAAGTAAACAGATCTTGTGTGTGCCATTCGAGTACACGCGCGGTTTCACCTGCGTAATTCCCGTTCCCTGGGAATTTCTGGGATAAAATATAGCTATTCCAGACTATCTTTATAGAAAGTTTCGTCCAGATCCGTAAAAACTACTGAACGTTTTTACGTGAAAGAGTCAACGAAACATTCATCCTTCCATCTATCCATCTTTCCATCCATACTTATATACTTTCGCGTTTATAATATTACGATGAAATATTTAAAAATGTATACGGAAATGCTTGTAAAGTTTAGGCCTATATACATACAAAAAACTAATGCACTTCAAATCTGCTGGATTTTAGAAATGCAGTTGCATTAACAATTAGCGTTTTTGGTTGTCTGAATGAAATCGCTTCTTTTACTTTCACTCGGTAAAACATATAATGAACAAAGAATTATCTAATTACATGTAGTTGTGTTTCAAGAGTGGGTCAAAATGATAAACTAGCCAATAGAAATCACAATAAAGTTCGACCAACATCCGACATAGCATTTAATCATTATAATGCTATAATAATATGATACAAAACTACTTACTAGATGTGTTATTAGAAATTGAGTACTGTTATCTAACACATTACGTGCATTTTGGTGTAAGCAATGTCAGGGGTCAAGCCTTTTGTACAAGCATTATGGCTTTTTAGCATATGATGATATAATACCGTGAACTCATCAAAAAGATTTGCTATTTGTTAGAACGTAATTTTGATATTTATAAGATTCTTGACCTCTTTCATCGCGTAACTTAATCTTTACTCGCATTATAATGTTATTAATGAGGATGTTGAACAATATCCATTGTTATTCATATTAGTTATCTAGAAACCATAACACAAGCTCTGCCTAGCTTAGAGCTAGATAGATTATATTGTGTGGATTGTCTTGCATTATTTACTTATTTATTACTTGTTATACTTAAGTATTTTGTCATTTGAAATAAAATAAATTTTACATGCATTTCAGATGTAAGTAGACTGATTTGATTACAATTACTTAAACTTTCTTAAAATTAGAATAGGTATACCTGATGTGTTTTAAGATGAGCATATTTTTTCCTAGGTCTACAAGTTTTTGTTAACTTGTAGTTTAGTTTTGCACCCTACTCTATTATCTAATTTTGTCGGTTACCTACCGTTCTTTATTATACAAGAATTACATAAATACAATAACACCTTGTGAAAAATTACTACGCCATGAAACCTCGGCAACAATGTAGAAAGCTTAATGATCTTACGATTAATTACATTTCCACGGTCTGTTGATTTCCGATTAATCATAAAATCCACAGCATTGATTAATATCCGATCATTCACCCCGACGTGTGGACTGCATTCTGCAAATTTTGACAGCTGTCGAATTTCACTTATTTCTTTATCAGCAAGGATTCAACCTACGCTATGTAAATTGAAATAGAGTTTACATTCGTTGGACTCTGTAACTTGATATGTTTTTGTCAGTTCAGCTCGATTGCACATGCTGCTTGAGTGGTTGATGAATAAATATCTACTTCCGCATCCGATGTGTTATTAGATGAATCCAGGACAATCGAGGTATGTGAGGTAATAATTTAACATGTATGTAGTTTGTTATGGTACGCGCTTTGTAACGAGCAAAAACTGTGGATTTGTGGAATGCACTGGCTTTTACTGATTATAGAAAACTATGCAAATTGTCAAGCAACCTATCATTATAGAGCTCTCTTTACTTTTCTCACATAAATACATCATTTGCGACTATATTTACTTTAGTCACAAGCTTGGATACTTGTGACTATAATGTGATTTCTCGGAAAAACGTCGCTTTCTTCTAAGCTAAAAGTAACTGATGCGGTATCTTATCTATCATCCATATTAGATGTGAGGGCAGAGAGTCTATGGCATTTCCAAGACTAACGATCTTATCTCCTGACATAACATATTCTTCACACCTGTTATGTTATGCGAGTCGAAATTATGTTATGTCATAAACTTTATTATAATGTGGTTACTCGTCTTTACAACATCATTTTTGACCTCACGTCGCGTGCATGAGAAAACGACTGTGGGTGTATCAACACATGAATTCGATTTCGTGTGTCTAATGACCACGAGATTGCATTTCAAATAGGATTCTATGAATGTTCAATGTTATTGTGTTTTCTATGTATTATAAAATATATATATCTATGTTTTGTCCTACATTAGGTATATCTATAAATATAATTACACGGAAATAATATATAATTTTCATACCTATTATTTTCATAAGTCATAAGGTAACTAAATACTACAGGACGTTTAAAATCGCAAATGTTTGTTATTAATGAGACATCATTAGTTAGAGAAGTAATTAAGCACGCTTTTATCTCATTTTAACGTTAACGTAGGTACTAAGTCTTGATCAATATCATTCATTTATCAATTTCATCAAGCATCCACTGTACCTTTACTTTTTCTACTTAGTAGATAGATAGAGTACGTACTATTTACTAATAATCCTTCACATCGAGGTAGATAAAGCATATAGTGACCGACAAAGTACATACACAATATATGTCCATATAGTAACAATAAACTTATAGAAGGTGTGCTGTAAGTTGTAATTGTTTCAGTAAGCATTAAATGTAACATCAGTCAAGGGTGACCACTCTGATCCCTACTGATCATTATTCATACTGAAAGAATGGAACCACTTTCGACCTACAGACAGACTTCCAAAAATCAAGTTCCAAAATCACGACCTTAAATAGCCTTCCAGGGAGAGCGGAGTCCCGACCGGTGGGTCCACTTTCACCAAATTAAAACACGCGTGTTATGTCGGTGATAAACCATCTGACATTGTTGTAAGGTTTATGAACATTGATGATAGAGTAATTGCACTCGTTATGTGCATTTTGCTGCAGTTAACTTGACTTGAAATTGTTTTATTATTATCATTTACACCCACTTTTTTATTAATCTTATTATTTTATTATATAACTTTTTATTTATTTTATTTGCCTGACATTGAAATTGTAAACTTTATGTACGTATTACTTGCTGACATTTTTTTTTTTTTTCTTCTTTTTGTAAATTGACTACCTAATTTTAAGGATGGTTTCTAATAATACTAGAAATGCATGAATTCTAAATGAAATTAAATGACATAGATTGTTGATTGCAATTAAATATGTATAATGAATGTTTGTACGCCCGAGTGGCAGAATTCAGAGTTCTAAAATATGTCCTATAAACTGACTGTAAACTACCTGATTCACAAACAATAATAAATGAAATGAAATGAAATGAAATGAGTTTATGACTGGATGGGTTAATAGTTTTAGAGCAGCTTACACAGAAATACCTACGGCTGTGTAATGGATAGCTATCAATTTCTACCTCGTAGTTAACTGTGCAATCACTTTACATTTTATTTAAGGAATCACATTATGTAGCTATAAAGGAAATTTAATAAATTGTATAAATCATTTGGGGAGTCCTACATGATACAATTACAATTAGCTAGAAACATTTGATTGATAAAAGCTCTTGGAAATCTTTTAATATAATACAAATACAAGAAATGACAGAACAAATACCTAAATCTAGATCAGATGTAAAGTCCTTGAAGATTTTATGAGACTTAGAGTAGTTGAAAAGTGACTCAGTACCCACAATTAATGAATTCACTAAACACTGTAAGCTTCCCACATCACGGTTTCTGTGGGAACAGGTGCGAATAACATGGCATCTGGGCAAGTACAGTCAGCTGTGTAATTGCTTTACCACTTAAAGGTAACAATAAAAAGGAATTGCGTAATATGATCACTTATAGATAATTAGGGATAATATACAGCAAAAATCAACTTCAAAGATAAGTAAAAAACCGATTGAATAAATAGGAACGTAGAACAGAAATAAAAAGTACAGTAGGTATTGTATTAGCATTAGGTAAAATAAGACATAATTTTTGTAACTTTCTTATTGAGACGCAAACATATAAAATAAATAAAAAATACGGTATTTTTACGTTGTCTATAATTGATATTGGCAATCTTTCGTCTAAGTTGACTTGGTGGTTAATTTATATTTTTATTAGGTATTTTATGACGTGTCCAAGAGTTTTGTAAGGTCTAATGGAAACAAAACAATTTGTAATATCATTTTTTGATTTTGATTTTATGACTCATAGATCTTTCATGATGATCTTATTGGTTCATTTTCTTTTATTTATTTCTTCACACACGAATTCATCTGAAATGACCTGATAATTGCGATCAACCTAAGACCGATATAAACAACACCGATGTGAGGTACCCAAAAGTGTGTCTGTATGTATATGAGCTGATAAGTATGTACTACTGGTACTATGTTGATTGATTGATCTCTATGACAACAAATTAACGCATCCAACTGTACTGACTGTATTTGGTCCGTACTGTTATTCTTTGTTTACAAGAAGTCTTCTCATCTCGACAAATGAACTTTACGGGACCTTAGATTCATAGAATCTGCAATGCGTGTGAAGAATAAAGACATCAAACACAAAAAAACTGGAATACTCTCTAGTTAAATTAACAAATAATAATAATTTAATTCTAATTATTTACCACATAAAACTCAGAATACAAATGAAATTAGCAAACACTTTTTTATTGAATATTAAGACAAAAATTAAGCATATAAACAGAAGTTTAACAAAACATAAAGGTAATCATGTAGAAAACAGTTTTGAATCGAACCCGAATTTTATTGCCTGAACGACCGCTGCGCAAGTCATAATAAGTAATGAGTTACTCAACCGAAATTGTAGCAATAATTTTAGCACCCAAACATCGGTTTAAAAGATTAAGATCGTAACGAAAGGTCTTTGATCTGAAGGAACATTCGGAACCGACTGGAAGTTATGTAACAAGCGGTGCCACTTGTGAAGTTTGTGGCTTTCGGAAGTTGGCTATAAATAATGGGCTCTAAAATGTGAATGGAGATAAATATGAATATGAAATGTATATCTGAGATGTGCTATCGATGTCTACGAATTTTGTTACATAATTGCCTGTAATACTTTGTCATTACTGTCCCATGTCCTGACTATGCACAAAGAACCCCATAAAACCGATTCAAAGTTAGTTTAAAGTCGTTATAATTTTTTTAGCTGACCAATTTTGCCAAATTCGCATTCAGTCTATACCTCCAAGTCTTATTTCTAAGAGAACCTAGAGATAATGAATGAATGAATTGGCTGGCCCCAAGGTCATTCATAGTCTAAACATTAGCCATAATATTGCACTTTTGTATTAATTTTGACGTCATTTGTTTTTCATTTGTATTTAACTGAACGCATCTGGGTCACACTCACACGTGACAAAGTCACTGAAGGATTCCAATTAAAACAATTGAATATCGGTGATTTTATTGCCTTCGTTTTTACTTGTAAATTCATACAACGCAGCGAATCACTACCTTCTACTACTCTGTGCGCTCGGTTCACAAAATGTGTTTAATGTTTCTGCTTTAATGTTTTCTTACGTATCATACTTTACTTATAATGATAGGCTTGGTCAAGTTATTGCATCTTTGATTACAAAATATTTTAATTTATTTTCGACGTTATTCGTAGTATTTCGTAGTCCTTATGCAAGCAAGGTCTGTCTGTAAGTCACGCTCATGATTTTCTGTAATTAGGTTGCGGAGGATGATAGATGAGTCACCTGCTTGTAGTCGTAAGTCGTCGATATTAGAATAGGGTAAAAACGGGATCTTATTACTTAGACTTCGCTGTCTGTCCGTCGGTCGTCTGTCACCTGGCTGTATCTAAAGAACCGCGATAGCTAGACAGTTGTAACTTCCACAAATTATTAATTATTATTGTATTTCTGTTGCCGTTATAACAAAAAATACTAAAATAAAATTAATATTTAAGAGGTGTTCCCATACAACAAACATGTTTTTTTTGCCGTTTTCATAGATATAGAACCTTCGATTGCAAGTCCCTCTCACACTTGGCCAGTTTTATTTATACTATATACTTGATAATAGTGCTGCTTACTTTGAGGCATTTAGCTCCAAAATAGGCACCTCCATAAGTAAAGCTGTGATATGGAAATATCACTAGCACTATCCATATTCTTTTCTCCACAGACTGGTATGCCTAGAAGTATCTCCCCGACCAGAGATCCCCTGCGACACAGTAGCATGGCGGCTCGTCGGTCTACTTGGAGTAGAACAAGGCACGGGTCTTCGCGCCAGAACCGCTCGTCTCGCCAGCGCGCTGGTGCAGTATACTCCTGACTCCAGAGATGCTATTGATGGAAGAAGACGGCAGCTGGATGCTGCTGTTCAAGGTAAGAACTTGTTCTTTCACCTTTGAACCTTAGTAGGGCGAATCACATACTGAGTAGCAGCGCGAAAACAATCAGAAACTAAAGGGAAAACATATGTGATAGCAATCATTACAAACGCTGTATGTCTTCTGTATAGAAAAAAAATAGAGAGAATGTCAGACTCCATTGTAAGTAATCAAAGTTCAAGGATCGGCTACTTCCCATTACATCCAAAAAATATTCCCAACCACATCCACGCTCATTTTTAATGATAAAAATTTAATCCCACTCACATCCACGAAAAGTTTAAGTACAGTCAACATACGCACGACTTCTGTCTTCTGGTTTTTATTTTTCTTGATTGTACCAAAATATCTAATGTTAGTTATGTACCTACTTATAATGATAATGTTACCTTAATATGAAAATATCAATAAATTCGACGCATATTATACCAATCCTCTGACATAAAGCGTAACCCTCTAGGTTAAAGAAGACAACTATGGTCAAACATTATACGTAGGTATAAACCTTCCTCTTGAATCACTCTATCTATTAAAAAAAAACTGAATCAAAATCCGTTGCTTAGTTTTGAAGATTTAAGCATACAAAGGGACATAGGGACAGAGAAAGCGACTTTGTTTTATACTATGTAGTGATTATGACCGATAAATCATCATTGTTACGAATCCAAACCAAACTTGTACATCTCTGTTAGCACTTTATGCGTTACTTAGACCATATTGCGCCTACGCAGATATTTTTATAGATGAGAACCCACGACATTTTCATAACTCGACCGATCAAGAGCAAGACCGATCAAGAGTTATTAATAAAATAACTTATCTGCTTTCTCGAGCGGATGTTACAGCAATTACTACAACTCCTGATGTATCTATGTCCTTCCGTCTTCAGATTTGATCAACATATCCGGAGGAAACTTTGTTAATGTGTAGTTCCATAATTTTGTTTCTGTTTATCGAAGTCTCATCTAGAGTCTGAGGATGCGCTATGGAAATGGGTTATGTTTGTCACGGTCATGGAAGTTAGGTTTGTTAATGTTTCGGAGCCTTGATTTTATGCTCTTATCATTATCATCATCAATTGGGTTTTATTCGTTAAGGAGTTTTAAAAACTTTTCAGTCTTCATAGTCTTTTTTTTATAGATTTCAAAAAAGGAGGTGGCGTTCAATTCGAATGTATTTTTTATTTATTTATGTGTCCTCAGAAAACTTTTTCTAGGAAAACCAAGCTTCTCTTGTGGGCTCATAATATACCCTACAAATATTATAAACGCGAAAGTTTGTAAGTATGAATGGAAGGATGTTTTTATAATCTTTCACGCAAAAACTACTAAACGGATATGGATAAAATTTGACACAGAGATAGATTATAGTCTGGAATAACACATAGGCATATTTTATCCCGGAATTCCCACGAGAACGGGAATTACCGCGGCTGAAACCGAGAGGCGCTTCTAGTATCCCATAAATCAGTTCCAATGGTATCCTTCCCATGGGAACTGATTTTGAACTGAATTTCTAAATGGCCTTGAAACGTTTCCATAGATTTATCGTGTGCAAAACGGCGCGCAGATAATAGTAGTCCACAAATTCAACATAAACCCTTCTTTTAATTTATTAAAAAGACATCGTTCGTGAGCTCGCTGATTACGCCAGACCCACTGGCAATGACAATGAAAGTTCATGCGCTAATTAGCCATGAAAGCTTAATACGATGTCTCATTTTAGACTCTATAACGACGGGATAAAGACGATAGTGATTCAGTCAGTTGACCGAAAAGTCAACGGCGTGGATCAACTTTGGCTTATCTAATGGTAATGATGGAGTGGCGCTAATTTCCATCGACAACGCTATTGTTTTAGGTTCGTGGCATCGTTGAGGAAAAATCTACGATATGACAGGTCAAAGTCAATTAAAATAAGTAGGTAATAATCGAACAAAGAGTACATAATATGCATACTATTTCATAAATAGGGTGTCTTCTAAAAAAAGACGGCACTGAAGAGACTTATAAAGGTATCATATCAACCCCGTCCATATTCACAATAAAGCTGAAAAGAAGCTGTCAATCACCAAAAGACCTGCTCTGGTTCTCAAAGAATTGGGCTTAGTCCTACCCAAGGCCAATTCTTTGGACCAGACTTGGTTAAGCAGAAGGACAATGCACAAAAGCCTCCTACCTTGTCAGATGTCTGTCATTGTAGATTCTAGTTACTTAGAATTAGAAGACAAGGTGAATCCTCAAACTGAATATCCGCAGAATAAAAAACATATAGATAGAAAATGATTGGCTGAATATTCGGGGGACAGAAGAGAAACTAGCATTTATACAGGTTAAATGCTAGTTTATCTTCTGTCTGTATGTTACTTTGCACAAAAGCATCTTGTTGTTTGGAAATTTAATTCATCATTCAAGAAAACGCACTTGAATGAAGCAACGGTGATAAACCAGGATTAACCATCATAAAATCTAAAGGCTAGAATTTATTATGTAAAAAAAGCGCTAGATACGAGAACCTGTCTTGCTCTGACATGTAAATGTTGTAATTAGTTTAAGAGAGACAGGTGTATTACAAAGTGTGTCTTTCCCCAGGTCTAGGTACTCACGGGCTGACTGCAGACTCCACGGGGACTCTGATCTCTCTGCACGTGGCCTTGAAGAACGAGCTGCAGAGGCATGTGGAAGTTTACAAGCAGGCGTTGCATAAGCTGGAAGAGCTGGTAAGTCACGGCATTATTTAAAATGGACGGTTGTCTTTCTTATACAAATACACGCAAGAGTGGACACACGCATTATGGCGTTCCACTGGTACTCCTAGCGTATCCACTTAGAAGTTATCTCAACGGCAAGCGGACCTCAACTTTCCCTTTGATATTTATAAAGAAACAAAAGAAAAGAACAATTTTTTAAATGAAGAATACAGCAGAAGTAACATAATAATGTACTTGAGAGGTCTAGTCTAAGATGAAAGAAAACTAGTGTTAATTCCGCAACGAATGTGATTTCTTCCTATTAAAGTTAGGTTCTTCAAGATCGACAGGCTTCAACAATCCAGCGACGCCTGGAACCAACTGGATATAACCCTAATGGATTCTCTTATACGTACGGTTTCTTCAACGACCAATCCAACGATATTCCTTAGTACTTTTCTTCTTTAAGCCTGATTCTCTCCACCCTGAAGAGATAATTACTAAAGTACAACTCTTCTATATTCCAGTCTCCAGTCACAATAAACCAGGACCCTGCATCATCATCCCACCAGCGGCTCCTGGCGCTCTCCCACGCTGACGTGGAAAGACGTCTCATCGACAACAAGAGCCTCCTCACAATCGTTGACAAGCCAGCTCTGCGGCAGTTGCCGACGCTGGTGTCTTCACTTGCTGCTAGAGTGGAAAGCGATAAGGCGGTATTAGCATGTGTGGGGCAGATCAAGAGGAGCGACCCGACTTTGGACCTTAGTGATACGAGGTAAGGTTGACATGATGGCTGTAGGCGTTGTTAGCAAGTGTGGGGGTAGATCAAGAGAAGTGATCCGACTTTGGACCTTAGGTAGTGACACGAGGTAAGGTTGACAGACGGCTGGAGACATTGTTGTCGTCACTTGCTGCTAGAGTGGAAAGCGATAAGGCGGTGTTAGCATGTGTGGGGCAGATCAAGAGGAGTGACCCGACTTTGGACCTTAGTGACACGAGGTAAGGTAGACGTGACGGCTGGAGATATTGGTGTCTTCACTAGCTGCTAGAGTGGAAAGCGATAAGGCGGTGTTAGCATGTGTGGGGTAGATCAAGAGGAGTGACCCGACTTTGGACCTTAGTGACACGAGGTAAGGTAGACGTGACGGCTGGAGATATTGGTGTCTTCACTAGCTGCTAGAGTGGAACGCGATAAGGTGGTGCTAGCATGTGTGGGGCAGATCAAGAGTGACCCAAATTTTGGACCTTAGTGACACGAGGTAAGGTAGACGTAATGGCTGCAGAATATTTCGATAGAAACAACGCGTGCAACTCCGCGGTCTTAAATATAAATATAGGTTCTGGTGATGAAAGGGAACATTTCATAATACCTACCTACTGTAGGCCACGAAGTTATTACCACCTAATATTTTTAACGATTGGACGATGCTTTAAATTAACATAATTAGGTTTGCCCTTGACGATGAGTTAGTAATTAAAATCTGAATATTTCCCGAATCAGCCGATAGCATCGCAAGCGCAGGAAAGGGAAATTTCTCGCATAATTCTATAAGGCGTTTCCGACTTACGTAAATCTTGATTTGAATGGACTAACCTTCTTATTATTACAAAATGTCTAAGCAGAGATTTTTTCACTATAATTATTTATAAATGAGTCCCTGTTTTCCTTGGTCACTCCTCATGCCATAAATATTGAACCAGAAAAGTAGTTCAATATTTATGGCAATTTCATTAGTTTTTTAGTATTTTGTAAAAGGTTTTTACGGAAAGAAAAAACAAGGAAATTACGGAGAAAATTGGAAAATTTCAGAAAACTTACCTAATAAAAGTTTTTAAATTCGAGAGTTTGATAGGTCACGAGTGTTGAATGTGAATTTAGCACTCAGCTGTTTTATTTTTGTAATAAAAAAAAAACAAATTTACTATGATTTTCATGTAAAGACAAGACAACGTGTACTGTACAATCGGGTTGGCTAGTGTGAAATAATAATAATACAATTATTCACTAGAAGCGCCTCTCGGTTTCACCCGCGTAATTCCCGTTCCCGTGGGAATTCTGGAATAAAATAAAGCCTATGTGTTATTCCAGACTATAATCTATTTCAGTGCCAAATTTCATCCATATCCGTTCAGTAGTTTTTGCGTGAAAGAGTAACATCCATCTATCCATACTTACAAACTTTCACGTTTATATTATTAGTAGGATTAGTCCCACTGCGTTTGGACGAATGTAGAAAATCAAAATGTACCTCGATTTCATTCCTGATTAGTTCCACTATGAGATGTCTTACAAAAATGTAACAAAAGACAAAATAATGTCATCTGACATGACATTTACTTAGTCTTTGGCTAGTGATTATTATTTTTTGTTTGGCGTTTTACTCGGCAAAATTCGTTCCAAAAAGTTGAACCTCCCCGTCCCAAAAAGAACTGTGAAATCGGACCATCTGCTTAGTATTCATTTATCTATAATATAAAAATGAATCGCAAAATGTGTTGGTAAGCGCATAACTCAACAACGCCTGGACCAATTTGGCCAAATCTTTTTTTAAAATGTTCGTTGAAGTTCAAGGATGGTTTTTACGGCGAGAAAAATATGATATTTGACAAATAAATAAATTTCCCCGCGGGCGACGCTGCGGGGCGCAGCTAGTTATTTATAACTTTAAATCGGAGATGAGAGATCCAGAAAGTTTACATTACTTACATGCATGCATACTGTAAGGAAGTCAAAAAGTCATGGAGTACCTACCTACAATTAAATACACATCTATATTCAAATTCCTCTCAAAACAATTTGTAGACCAATTTGTTTCAATTACAAGTAAAAGTTTTACAATTACCTAAACGAATGTAATTTCCAAATTGAGATGAACGTAACAAAACCGCTATTAATGGTTATTAATAAAAGTTATTGTTATTAACTGGTTCTTTTAAACGTCATTCATAACAAGTTGCATAAGTGATAATGATGAGAAATTGTGTTGAACCTACAATTATGTTGGATGTGGTGTGAAACTATTTATAAACCACTAGCTTCGACCCGTGGCTTCACCAGAGAAAATCAATGAAAAGTATGAACCTTATGTTTTATTCCAGGCCTAAAACTACATCAATTCAAATTTCAGCCCGAAGCGTTCCGTAGTTTTGGCGTGAAGAGGTAAAAAACATTCATCCATGCATCCAAAAACATAAACAATTTTAATATTGGTGCTAGTGTACGCCGAGGGTTTCAAACATGTGTATTTTTATAATAATCATACAAATGATGATTGGTCATGTGATCTAAAAAAGTTGGAACATAGATTTTAGATCAGGTGCATCGCTATGCAAACTTTGAAGATTCCACGAAAAAGTTTCTTCTCACTTCTCAGATAAATAAAGATATATAAATAGATAGATAAATAAAATATACAATTTAAAAAAAAGCTTTTACTAACAAACCGACCTTTTTCATTTGAGATCTAACTGTAGAAAGTGGAGCCATTTGAAAAATTAGGTTATATAACGGAAAAAAATTTAAAGCTGTTTTTAAAAAAGTGTTATTCATGGGCATGATGATGAATGATGCTGCAAAAGCTGATTTCGGCTACATAGACTGTGTGTCATTCATCAGGTGATCAGAGGGCTTAAGTCAGTGTAAGCAATGTGAACTCTTTCGTGGCTTGCATACCCATGCTTAGTGTACCCAAACCAAAGAACGCACTTATGGCATGTCAAAATCATCATCATCCTATATTAGTCCACTGCTGGACTTAGGCCTCCCCTAATAAGCGTCATAGCGCTCTGTCTGCAGCTTGCCGCATCCAGCATCTTCCAGCAGTCTTGCTTGCTCGCTGATCGTCATCCCATCGTGTCAAAATGCCATTGAAATAAATGGTAGGTTTATGGTATATAAGAATTCTCGGAATAGAAAACTAATTTTAATTCTCAAGTTACCCACACGTAATTTTTGAAATTTGTTCATCTCCAGCTTATGTCGCTAGTCGCTATGTCGTAGCTTAAGTCCAGCTTATAAAGCCGTAGACTTTTTAATTATGTTTTAGTCATAAATCGATGTTGACAGGTTGACAACATCAAAGTCATCGACTAAAAATGACGCAATTTCGGTGAAAGCAGTCGGACAATATTACGTAACATTAGTAGATTGATGTGTAGAGAAACCAAAAATTTTGTTCGTCAAGTTAATTATGTAATTTTATAACATAATTTGCATAGTGAGTTAATTTGTTTGATTATGTGAACTGATTGATTCGTTGGACTGTTAATTGCAGTTCTGTTGCTAAGTGGAACATTATGCCGAATTCAATCCAAACTTGTGGGTTCAAATCCCTCTCCTGCTCCGTGGATTCCATATGTCTTCATCTATTAGGAACATGTTTTTTTTGCACAATATGTCTGTCTGTAATGAACTACGCCTGATCACGTGACTCGCAGTCAAAAAAGTTATTTTTCTGAACTTAGTTATTTTGTTTTTGCTGTTCTTTTTCTCTATTATTGCTTATTTTTGTGTAGTTTTTATTTACCTACATATTATTTGTAGAGTGTATCTCCGTTCGTGATATCATTTCACGGGTTCTAACGGAAGACCAGCGCTGGCTAGGTCTCCTATAAGACCTCAGCCAGAATTATACTGAGTTAGGACCCTTTTATAAGAACTTTATTTATGTTCCTTAAATGTGTGTCTTGATAAATGTTTATTTTGTTGTTGTAATATATTGTTATTCTATTCTATTTTACAAGCGGTTCTTTGGGTATTTAAAAAAACATAAAAATCAAGTCTCTTTTTTTAAATATTAATGAAAATTATTACAACCAGAAAACCGATTAAAAGTGTTCTCACTAACCTGTCACTTTATAGCGCATTGAAATTCTAAAACAATAGAAAATACCTAAAATTTTCCCTATTACATCAGAATAACCGTTAGGTACTGAACAAAGTTACGTTCCCACATTTCTCGAAAGCAGTTATATAACAACACTTAAAATATACGATACCTTACTTACCTGTGTTCCGAAGTCGTAAAAATTATAAGCGGGAAATATCGTTGGAAACACACAACTTGTTACAGATCGCTTACCAATACCATTTTATACACTCTTTAGCGACGAAAATTACATTGAATGAATGAATGAATGAATGAATGAAAACTCTTTATTATACTTAAACCTACCACACAAATAAAGAAAATAATATATATACAAACTACAAACTAAGACTAAGTATAAAGGAATAGAAAAACTTAAAACTGAGAAAGATTGAGCTAACTACAGACGGTTGCAAACAGCATCATTATTTCGTAAGACGCCTCTGTTTAATAATGTCTAGGATAATATTTCTCTGTCCCTATAATATATGCGCCACGGATTTATACCTAAGCGGTTTTAATAGAGTAATTCAAAAGGAAGGTTTATGTGAAACACCCGTGAGAAGCCCGGGCGGGTCGCTAGTTATTAACAAACAGATTTTACTACTTACCTTGATAGTTTGGGGCGCGATAGATAAATTTTACCTGTCACTGGACAAGCCATCTGCATATGCATGTCTTGCCATTTCTTTCAGTCAATGTAAAAATGCAAATTGCATAAGCAAAATGCATATCTGATACGATGTTTAATATTATATTCAGTCCGAAGGATCCCGAACTATCCTAAGTCAAGTTACGAGATCCAACCAGCAGCTGTGCGATTACGCTAAAACCGCCCATTCAAATTGACATTCTTGAGCCATTTCAATGGCTATCGCGCGCGTCCTTTCCATACAATTTCAAATAATAAGAGCCATTATAACAGCTTTCATATGTCATTTTTTTGCAGCTTTTAACCCGGCGAGGATGTGGTACAAAAAGGGTACATTGAGGATGTGGAGGGTCCTGGTGACCCTGTATTTAATATATGTATATTAAGTATTTATTGTCATTTTTTGACAAAGTATGGGAGGGTAACGTATGAATTAGTTATTAATGGATGGATTTTATTTAAAAATAAAACCATTATGCATACAAATGTTTTATTATTAAAATTATAAGAAAAGTCTAAAAATAATCAACTGCAGCATGACTCTGCGTTACACATTTCAAAAATCAACATCTTACAAAACAATCTTAAACGTAATTAGTATTTTTAGGTAAATATACCTAGTCTTGCCATAAATATTGTAATAAAGGAAAACAATATTTTTTAAAGTGCAAATAACATTTATTACTTATACAGTGTGTTAGTTTAATACATAAATATAAAACAATTAAAAATATAAAAAGCTTATTCGAAATGGTCTCCATTGGCTCCAATACAGTCCTTTAAACGCTGAGGCCAGTTATCAATAGAAGCACGCACTCTTTCCATGGGAAAATTCTTCACTGCCAATCGTATAGATTGTTTGAGGGACTCCAAATTATCATGGCGTTTAGAGCAAGCTGTACTCTCTAAAACTGACCATAAATCATAATCCAGCGGATTAAGATCGGGACTAGACGACGGCCAGTCTTCAGCTCTGATGAAGTCCGAAACGTTCGCTTCCAACCAAGACTGCGTGGACCGAGCTTTATGACCCGGCGCCGAGTCTTGCTGGAAGGACCAAACTTGGTTATTGAACATGGTGATGTTAAGGGGCTTAACTACCTTCTCAAGAATGGTATCTTGATACACTTGTGCCGATGTTTTGATACCTTTTTCACAAAAATATGGCTCAGTCACTCCTTCATAGCTAACACCCCACCAAACCATCACTGAAGTCGGATAATGTCCACGTTGCACTCTGTCGACTAATTGGGAAGCTTCCTTAGAGCTTTGAGCATAAATACGGTCATTTTGTTTGTTAAAATGTTGCTCAATTGTAAAAATTTTCTCATCCGTAAACAAAATTTTTTTGTGACCTCCCTTTGCGTACCGCTTCAGTAGTTGTTTCGATTTTACCACCCTATTCTTCTTTAAATTATCAGTTAAGAAATGACCAGTGCGTCTCTTATAGGCTGCAAGTCCTAAGTCATCTTTTAAAATACGCGACATGGTTCTAGTCGCTATCTTCATTTCCCGAGATAAAATCTTTTGCTTTCGGACAGGATTTCTTCGAATTCTTTCCCTTACTGCTTTGACCACCTTTTTCGTACGAACACTACGTGGACGGCCAGATCTTTTTCTGTCACAAACAGAGGAAGTCTCATTGTACCTACTAATAGCCCGGTACACAAACATTTTACTAATACCAAGTGTATGGAGAGTTTTAAAAATTGCATTTGGCTCCATACCTACTTTGTGTAATGCAATCACAGCGATTCTGTTCTCTTTATCACCCCACTCCATTTTAATATCGCAAAATATTGTACAATGTATTGGCGCCAAAATGAGAAAACACAATGAACAATCGTATAAAAATGACAGATTCGAAATTCAAATGTAATATTTTTTTATTTTTAAGTGTAACAGTATTTATGGCCAGACGGCATCACCAAAGCAACCAAACCCAAAGTACGTACAAACCAACATAGACCTTATATTATAGTACTCAACTTCTAAAGTGGTAACCTAACTAATACATGTCAATACAAGTCTGGGTGTTGTTGTGGGCTCAGCTAGCGCGTATAAGAGATCAATCAAATTACATCACAATATTGGTAGCAAATCAGTCTTATAAGCTACTAATCATCTCTCACCGCAGCACATTGTTGGCAGAACGGAACAATGTGTTCTTGACAAATGTACTTGTTACATCCTTCGCAAACATGAGCCGTCTTACGATGTCGGGCATAAGGGCATACTTGGCACCTTTTTCTTACACCTGGAACTCTGGCAGACGGTTCCTGTAGAGGTTCTCCTCTGAATTCTCGGATTCTCTTACGCAAAGTGCTCGTCAACTGAGGTATTTCTTCTCGGGCACTTCTGATAACATTGAACCCTGTGTTGTATTTTGGAACTCAGATAGCGGTATATTGTCTTCGATGTCGCTGACATCACTGGCATTTTGCTCTGTGTCACTACCATGACTGCGCTCACTCACATGATCTTCAATCTCGCTACTTTCTGATATAAATTCGTCTTCACTGTCCGATCACTCCGCCAGCAAACGACGAATACGCTGAGCCTGCCGTTCTTCGTTGTTCATTTTGACCAATAACACCTAAAAATACAGAATATTCAATACAAATATTAAATCGAAAATGGCACAAAAGTACTACGTCGCGGTTGTGGAAGGGTCATAATTACCCTATTTGCGTTCGCGCACGTCTACCTCGTTGCACAGGCGGCGGCCAAATGAGTGGTGACACGCAGAGGGGAGGGTAGTTCAATAACTGTAGCTACTGAGAAGTTCGACAGCGTACGACTACAGAACAAAAAACTGTAGACAAAACAAAATGAGCAGGGTCATATAGACCCTACCACATCCTCGCCGGGTTAAATGGAATGCCAGATTGACCAACACGCACGAATAACTACATCTGAATCGTCCTGCAGACGTGATTATTTTTGTCTTAGTCAGACAACCAGACAACCAAATTGCCAAAACCATAATGATACATAGGTAGAAGCATAGTCATCGCAATGAAGTTAGGATGTCCCATCATTGTATTTGGAATCTACATTTTACTGCTCGTGGGAAAAGTTTTTACGACTGTGACCAATTTATAGTTCCTTGCGATGCCGTGAAATAATAACTGAGTTTAAACTGAACTTTCGATTTCATTTGACTAACAAGTCGAGTCGAATTGATGGGGCTTTGATTGCGGGTTCGATTATTGGGTTTTCGCTGATTCTCATGAAGAAATCGGTATTTAATTAACCGTGTGATGTATCTAAACTTTTGTGAGTTTATTGGAACATGATAAAAAGTAATAAAATACCAACTATCAATTCCAAACCCTATTTGAAATTATGTAATACCTACAACAACGCCTCGCGGTTTCACCCGCGTAATTCCCGTTCCCGTGGGAATACTCGGATAAAATATAGCCTAAGTTTTATTCCAGACTATAATCTATATGTGTGCCTTTCATCCGTTCAGCAGTTTTTGCGTGAAAGAGTGACAAACATCCATCCATCCATACAATCTTTCGCGTTTATAATACTAGTAGGATTCTCAGAACGACCTATAACGAAATATTTATGGCAAAATTATAACTTATTAAGTAACATCCTTAATAAATACTAAGCATAAATAATTATGGCAAATTATAGGTAATTAGGTAAGTACATACTTAAATAAAACAGACTTCCTGCTGCAGTTGACCCAAAAACAAACAACTCAGGGTCAGATTGTTTTTAAAACTTCGTTGGGTCTTTGTTCAAACAGACAGTTGTTTCTAAGGTTAATCATAAAGACTCATGTACAATCTTCTGGAACACTACAATATATTTCTGAGTATTTAGTATCACACTAATATGAAGTATGAATTCAAAAGTTTGGATTTATGGATGGCTGCTACCTCCCAAACGTACTCACGCCAAAACCACAGAACGGATTGAGCTGAAATTTTGTTCTTAGTTCTAGCTGTGGTTCTAGACTTGGAACAAAACATAGGCTACATTTCATCAACTTTCATCGCGGGTGAAGCAGCGCCCCATGGCTAGTTTTACCTACCAAAAAAGCGTTATTTGATGCACTCCTTTAAATTTAAATTTCGAACCTTGGTTTTTGTTGGAAGAACACCTAACCCTCATCGAGGGTCTTCTTTATAAACGCTGGTCTTCTTCCGACAAACACTAAGTCTGTAATTAACTGGTTAACATTAGGTAAGTATTTATGGAAAATAAATTCCGACGCTTGAAAGGCAAAGTTTACTAACCGACATGGATTTAAATGTATAGGAGGGCTGATAAAAGTTTTTTTTTTTGCAAAAAAATGCTTTATAATTTGAGTTTATGTCATAAAGAAATAATTGTTACAGCCTAGGCATTGTAATATTGTAGGCCTTAACCTCACAAATAAATTATTACCGTAACACTTTAAATTCATACTTTTTAGTCGGTTAGATAATAATTAACCCGACAAAAATTTCAGGTAAAACTATCTTTACGCCAGAATCTTCTCAGTTACCAGCAGGTTTATTTCTTTATATTACATAAGCGAATGTCTATGAGAATAGGTAAAAATGTATCAGTCATAAAAATATTTATTTTATAAACTGAGAAAATTGTTTTAATGATTTAACTTCAGGGAGAATCGTCAAGAAAATAAATCCAAATAATAATTATACTGAAATATTTGCGAAACTAACCGACATTTTGTATGAGCTTAAATAATGAAAACAATTTTTTGTATTCATAGTGTATTTATTGCAAGAATTTTAATTAGAAATGGCATGTATTAGAAAGTTAATAAGTTTAACAAACATAGGTTCCTTTTTTCAGGTTTTAATTTACTAGTAAAAAACAAAAAAACTTATACTTGAAAAATCCCAAATAACCTAATTAAGTGGTATCTACTCTTAAAAAAGTATTTGACACACAATGAGATCACATTTAATAATCAGTCTCAATATTAATTTAACAAGGCACAGTTCAACACACAGTTACTTATTTCTAAAATGATCACGGAACTCATCCAAGTTTTAAAAGTTTTTGGACAGTTAAGTAGATATTTGTAATTACAGTAAGTACCTATACTAATTCTTTCTTACTTTTCTGTACTAAGATACATAACTATAATTCATTAATGTGTAATGTAATATTCTATGAACTTATCACAATTTTTTAGGAACCTGATACATTATGTATCATTATTTCGCAAAATTATAAAAGTTATAACAATCAAAACAATCGAAGTAACTATAATAATATCACAACGTAACTTTTATCATCTTTGTTCAGATATTCTTTAAGATTGGTTACTACAGATCGATCAAATTAACTTGAAATTGAAAATAGAGACAGCGTTACACAAACATCGAGCTTATCTTGAAATTATAAATACACACAGTGTTTATTGAATTCACATGTTTGTATAATGCTATTTAAATTTTTAATTTCTAAATATTACCTTTATCTTAGTCGATCTGTATCTCTAATACTAATAAACAGGTACTAATTATAACAGCAAAGGAATAAAAACTTGAGTAAATTCATTTGCAGATTCATTTGTTTTAGTTTTTCGTCTTCTAAAGCTCTTATTCTTTTTACCAGCTGATTCCTGGTCATCGGTTTCCTCGTCGCTTTCTCTTTGTCCTTTCGACCAGTCATCTGAATCATCAATATCTCCGTAAAAAGTAGAAAAGTCTTCATGGTCGGACATGTAATCAATGTACTTGTCTTAATGTCTATTCTGCACTTACGGGTGTTTTTTTGCTTAGTGAAATATTCTTACTATTTGATTGTACTTCTATCACCGCGGTTTCCGTTGAAGATGTTTCGATGTTAGGTGTGTCTGGACCCATGCTGTTTGAGGGTTATCACCTTCGTCTATAATGGGATTGTCGTTAGGTATGTAATCGTGAGGCATGGGTTCTCCAATTAAACCAGTAGATGTTGAGGGTTGATTGATTGGTATCAGTGTAAGGTCAGACTTTATAAAGTTGGTGTTCGAATTTCCTCTTTCGTGGTCAACGAAAGATAAATCTGTCCCTTGTTGATCTGCTTCATCAATAGTGATGACAACAGCGGCGTTTTCTTTACCAACCTTGACATTTTGTGAAGTGTTTTGAAGCAGTATGTAATCGTTGGATGGGCTAGGTATAAAACCGACTGATTGACTATCATTTTGTACAACTGATGTTAAAGGTACAATACAACCGTAATCCTGAGCAGTGTCCATACTGTAATTCTTCGGTTCTTGTTCAGAGTTGCCAGCCAGCGTACCATCCCTGCGATCAGAAGCCGGAGCTGGTTGCGACACCTGAAAAAAAATCTCTTATTATAAGAAATTACAGTTTTACCTACAGGCCCTCTATTCTCTCGCTGTGGAGGCTTCACACTACTTGAGAAGTATAGGTGCTGGCTCAGCCAAGTATTATACAATGAAGATTGACAAAGATAGGACGCTGAAAATAATTGCTGACCGACAGCACGTGCAGTAGACCTATACAAGTCAGTCATCAGTGTATGCATGCAATAACAACTTTGTACCGTCGTAGACAGTGTATCTAGATAGGTAGGATGTAAGTACCTAGTCTCATAATAGTTTTAAGCAAGAAATGTAAACAGAAGAAGATGGGATATTGGCGTAGGTGGGTAAGTATACAACGTGTGTGTGTGTAGTTTCGAGTGTCGACAGTACTTAGTGCATCTAGTGTCTAGAAATGAAAACAAGTACATAGGTTGTAATAAATTTGGACAAATAGGTAGATAATTTAGATTGAAGCAAGTAGGTAGTTGTGGTAGGTATACAATATGAGTGTAGTCACGAGTATCGGTAGGTACCTATACAATTTATACTTACATCAAAGTTTAATTTTTGTCGACACTTGGGCGATGCTCCTATTCCAGCAGAAGCGAGAGCTATGTCGATGATTATAGATGAGCGGTGTCTTTTGTGCATGATGATGATGTAAAACCGTACCTAAAAAAATAAAAATAAAGTAGTTAGTTAACTACGCAATTATACCTAATTTAATTAAATACTTGGCAAGTATTTCCTTAGAGCTTGAATAGTTTTATATAAGTGAATAAGAATTTTTACTTACAGTTTTCTTATTTACTACGCGCCAAAATCGAAGGAAGAGCGGCGAGTGCACCGCGCAGCGTCCTCTCTAACCGACGCGCCGCGGTCGAATGTCGGTCGGTCAATGCCTGCGGATTCATTTGTTTCACGCAGTGCGATGTTTTTAACCGACATTTGACACAAAACTGCGCTTCCTAACCACCATCATCACTCGTGTTACAATTCACGTAAAATAATTTATGCGACATTCTTTATACAATATTCACGCCGGTAAAAATATCTAACCGACATTCAGTTTCGAACGAATTTGTCAAGTAAAATTGTCTAAGCGACACCAAGTTAATATTTCATTTTATTGTAAAATTGTCCAAGTTGATTTTTATGCCAATTTCATAACAAGCAATAGTATATAAGTACAAATAGAGCTAAACACAATAACAGTAACAAGTGCATAAGGAAACACTTGGATCTTTTTTGTATTCGTATAAAATTTGCGAAGCGACTTTGACGGAAAAGCGTAATTCAGGTAAAAATACCTTACTGCTTCGTACTCATGATTTTTACTGAAGAAAAATTATTTAAGTCAATGGATGAAATAAATTCGAATGATGAACAAATTACTATCCGCAAAAAATATTAAGTCAACTTGTTCAACCAACCGAATAAAGTAAAATGCGTATTTTTGTGTCGCTTAGTGGGCCGAATATTTTAGAATACTAAGAATTCACGTACTTCTTAAGCGACAGCAAAACTCATCGCAGCGCTATGAGACTCAGACCAATCGACGCGGATTTTTTTGGCGATTCGATTGATATATAAAACTCAATTGACCCCATACTGTCGCTTAGTAAGGTTTGCTTTTCATGCGTCGATTCGCTTAATCAGGAAAAAATTTAAAAGAGGATATTCTGACTGTGGGTATAAATTGCATATTTTTATATCGATTTATAGGTACCTAGATTATGATTAACAAAGAAAATTACAAATAAGGAATAGAAAAAAATATAACTAGTATAATAAACAATTGAAACCATTGAGCTAACTGCGCCAAACAGCGTGGTAATGCAGCCAGTTTCTTGGGGTCTTCAGACTGGTATTGATAGCTACCTCTTGACAATTACAACCGTCTGCAGTTAGCACAATAGTTTCAATTTGTTATTATTCCTGGACTGTTATTTTCTCACATGTTCAGTTTGTTAAACTTATCATAAGCTTTTTTTATGTAGCTGAACCTAGTAGTTTTATTTTTTCTAGTTTAGGAAGAGATACGAAGTTGCTCTTGGTGGCCACCAAACTCTGTTTTCGTATCTCTTCTTATAATAGACAAAATGAAACTACTACGGATGCATTAAAAAAAGCTTATGGTATTTTTGGTATTTTTTGGTATTCCTTTGAATGATAAAATAAGTGGTGGCGCCACTTTAGCTCCTGGTTGCGCCTTAATCCTCACTAGCTTGTTCTCCTTTCCAGACCGGTAGCGGGCGTGCTGATGAGCTACTCGCGCGGCTGCGCGGCCGTGCTGACGCAGATGACGGAGGGGGAGGAGGGGGGAGCTCCCCTCCCCCGCTCCCCCACAGACTCCGCCAGCGACGGGTATCACTCAGACAGTGACGACTCGCAGCATCCTGACAGGTATGTTTTCCTAGTAGAGGTTTTGGGCGTAAGACGGTATATACCTCTATTATTTTGGGTTATTATGTTTTATGCCAATAGATATGTTTTTGGGAAATAACAATCAAGGAATAGAAAAAATTAAACTAGTATCTACTTATACACAATTGACACCATTGACTGCAAAAGGTTGCAAATAGTCTAAAGGTAGGTAATTGATCCATGTCACAGTTAAAGGCCTTTATTAATAATTATTTTAACACGGTATTGTAACGTATTTTTCCAGGAGTAAGCTGGTGTCGCAGTACGCAGCCGTTTGGTCCCGCGCTGCAGACGAGGCGCTGCCGGCTCTAGCTGCGCTGGAGCCTCTCCGGCAGACGCCTCATCTCAAGTACAAGATCGTCTTCTCGGTCGTTGTGGTTAGTACGCGGGAAGACCATGATGTCCTCGAATTGAAAGCTACAAACATAATATTAAGACGCAAATAGGAATTAAAGTGGCGCCCCCACTTTTTTATCATATAATCCGTTAAACAAAGGAATTTCCATAATTCACACGTACAGTTTGTTAATCCTATCGAATAAGCTTTTTTTTGCATGCCTCTGTGTTTAAGTTGCCTTTGGTGGCCACCAAACTCTGTTTTCGTATCTCTAAATAGACAAAATGAAACTACTACAAATGCATTAAAAAAAGCTTATGATAGGTTTAACAAACTGTACGTGTAAATTTCGGAAATTCCGGAATTATTTCAACGTTTATTGCAGACGGTCTTAACAGTAACAGTTGCTTACACCTAGTTCCTTAGTCTTAGTTTGAATTATTCCTTCCTACCATACAATTCTATCCCTACAAATTATAAATGCGACAGTACCTCTGCTTGTCTGTTACGCTTTCACACCTAGACTATTTCTTACAGAGATATGTATTCCAGTGCCTGAAAAATGACATACATACACTTTTAACGTAAAAAGAGTTGTAAAGGATTTAAAATAGGGGTTGAAATTTTGTAAGGAAGTTTCGTCTTTTGAAGCTAGAGGCATGAAACCTATTTTTTAGACATTTGATAAATATTTAAATAAATATGTCATTTCAAGTTTGTACTAATTTTATCCTTAAGGTTTCCGGTAGTTTTTGTTATTAATCCTCCGTTTCTCCGTCAGTTGATGCATTAAAAACCTTGACGTGTTCTCTTCGTTCCAGCTATCATTCCGCGCCGCCATCAGCCTACGCGACCGACGCCTCAGCGAGACTAAGGCCTTGCTGGGTGCCGGCGACTCGACCAGCAGCGAGCCCGCCGTCGCGAGACTGCTGGCTGCCGCCACACGCCTGCTGACGGAAACTGCGCTCAGCTTCCCGCTGGGGGAAGCTGAGCGTACGGTTGTCAACCAGGTATAGACGCCAGCTTTCGAAGCTCTCAGTGAGCCGCCCGTCGAGAGACTTTGGACTACTGCCACGTGCTTGTTGACAGAGACTGCACTCAGCGACCAGCTGAGAGAAGAGCGCACGGTCGTCAACCAGGTACAGACGCCAGCTTTCGGAGCTCTCAGTGAGCCGCCCGTCGAGAGTCTTTTTGGCTACTGCCTCGTGCTTGTTGACTGCGACTGCAGTTTCCCGCTGGAAGAAGCTGAGCGCACGGTTGTGAACCAGGTTTGGACGTCAGCTCTCGAAGCGTTGCTCTTAGCAAGCCGCCCGTCGCGTGACTTTTGGCTTTTGCCATGAGCTGAGTGACAGAGACTGCGCTCAGCTTCCCGCTGTAAGAAGCTGAGCGCACGGTTGTCAACCAGGTATGGACGTCAGCTCTCGAAACTATGCTCTTAGCAAGCCGCCCGTCGTGAGACTTTTGGCTATTGCCATGAGCTGAGTGACAGAGACTGCACTTAGCTTCCCGCTGGAAGAAGCTGAGCGCACGGTTGTCAACCAGGTAATGGACGTCAGCTCTCGAAGCTTTGCTCTTTGCAATCCACCCGTCGCGAAACTTTTGGCTATTGCCATGAGCTGAGTGACAGAGACTGCGTTCAGTTTCCCGCTGGGAGAAGCTGAGCGCACGGTCGTCAACCAGGTATGGACGTCAGCTCTCGAAGCTTTGCTTTTAGCAAGCCGCCCGTCGCGATAAGATGAGCGACGGTTGTCAACAGACTTACAATCTATGCCCTTTAAGCGCCTCTTCAGAGAAACCATATCAATTTGCATGAATCCTGTCAAGTTAACGGCATGTTCTAGAATTTGCGTTTCTCAAGATTTATTTCGATGAAGATTGGAGTAGATTGAATCCCTTATTAGGTTGTAAGTACGTACAGCGAGGTCACAAGTCTATTTTGTTCTACTGCTGTCAGACAGACTACACATCATCGCGTGGACAATTCATTTCTTTCAATACGATTCTATCGACTCCAAATTTAAACCTTTTAAAAAGTCTTGTCATAGGGTTAATAAAGACTTCTTTGGCAAGGGCATTACTTCACTGGTTTGTTGTTATAGTTATATTGCGATTTTATTATAACTTCTTTTTAAACAACAAAAATTAATTTGGTGCCTAATAAAATACTAGTATAACAATTAGTTTAACTGCAGACTAGACGATTGCAAAGAGTCTAAAGGTGTCTATTGATCCGTGTCCATATCAATTGATCCATGACCAGTCGGAAGCATTAGAGAGAGTATAGATATCGTTTTTCCATTTCCAGGTGCTGAGCACACTCCGCGAGTACCCGTGCCTTGGAGGCTGCGCAGCACTGCACGCGCTGGTAGCAGCTGCCTGTCGCGCCGCATGGACCATCAGTCTACACTCGCCACCGCTCCGGATTGACACCGACTTTACTCCAGGTGAGTTTCTTTACAATCTAACGTAAGTCAAGTCAGATTGTTGTCAGTCGTAGTCACCGGCCATAAGGCTGCGCAAAACAAAGCATCCGCCCTTATTTGAACCCGCGATTTGTTGCAAGCCTTGTGGTTAGGTGGGATGACGATCCTCAATAACTGCAGACATTTGCTGGATGCGGCAAGAGATTAATCTCTATTGATGAATAGATAGTCTTCAACAAATTACCTAGTGAAACCTTTCTCTTCAATCAAATATTTACAACCAAAATGGCTTTTTGCATCTGACTCCATGTTCATATTTTTGTTTTCCGTTTCTTTGTTTTCTACTGTTTTTTACAATAATGTTAGCGAATGTTAATTCGTCTTCCACTTTTTATTTTCTAGTGCTAATGAACCCCGAGAAACACGTCCGTTTCTCATCCTCGGGCCGCGACCGCCGCTCCGACCTCATCAAGTCCTTCGTCTGGCCAGCACTTATGGACGGCAACCGATGCGTCTTCAGGGCTGTCGTCTTGACGTAGTGGACTGGAATCTACAGAGCCTTTGCTTCCATACAAAGTATTCCAGAACAAGCTTTACATATTCGGGACGTGACCCCCGTTTGGAACGTATACAATTCTTCCTCCTCAACAATTATTCCTTGCAATCGATGCGTCTTCAAGGCTGTCGTCCGGCCTCTATTTATTTAATATTAATATTTTGCTTATTAACGTTAAAAGGTGGAAAGTGCGGGATAAAAGTTGTTCTCACCTTACCCTCTAGCGGAAAAAATACATGTTTATTGTGATTGAAGTTTACAATATAGAAAAAAGAAAGAAAATCGAATGGATGATGTCGCTTATAGTGATTACCACTTGTATTTTGCTGATAGGTTTGCATTTGAAGCAATTTTGAAAACAAATGAAACATTGTTATTTTTATACCTACTAAGTAAAACATTCTTATATATTTGTCTTTATAATTTCTAATCATAATAAGTATCTATTTAATTTAATTTAAGCCTATATGTTACACCTAAGTCTGTACAAACATTCCATTCTTAGATATAACTCTAAATTATTTTGTAATTCCAATAAACTTTTATCGATGATTCGTTGTTTTTGTGACTAAGCAATGACTCAAGCATTATCAGATTAGATAGCTCCTATCACCTATAAAGTATCGCTGGCACTCTTAAGTACAATACTTTCATCATTTGAATCAGTCTTGATAATTCCACCATTTCATTCAACTCTGTATTCTTTTGTTACGTTCAAAGTGTTAAAGTTTCGAGTAGTGAATCATGAGTGGTCATTACCCAGGATACCCCGGCGGTCCGCCACACTACGGCCCTCCACCGCCATGGGGTCACCATCCACCGCCCCACTACCCACCACCACCTCACATGTACCCACCCCCACCAGACGGCGGCCAGACCACCTACCCCCCACCACCAGATGGAGGACAAGTTACCGCGCCACAACCATACCCCGGATACTACTTACCAGCTATGATGGTACCAGTTCCAATAGCCCCAATGGGACCACCACCAACTGCACCCGTGCCAGAAACCAACGCCACATACGTTACAAACTACATCTACCACGGACAAAACGTTTCTGAAAACAACACCGTATCTGTAGTCGAAACTTCTGGAGAGTTTGACTGGCTTCCAATCACTGCAACTACAGCGCATACTCTATCCGGCAGAGCGGTTGTGGGTGGCCATGAAGGTTGGGATGGCAGTCCTCTATGGGTCATCAGGGCTTGGCACAACGGAGACTTGATACCTGGGAAGCTATCCGTCAGACACAGTGCAGCATCGATTATGTATGATGGAAAGGAGATCTCCAAACAGAATATTGAGGTTTTATGCTCTTCCCCGGAAAGTCTTCGGTGGGTGCCAGCTTCGAATGGCAACGTGCCGCCTGGAGCGATTCCTGGTGGAAGAACCACATCGGGAGAGACTCTGTACGTCGGAAGAGCGAGATACCAGCTCTCTATCACTCCTGGGAAGGTGCATCCGAGTCACAACTCTTGTTATATTGGATTTGGAGGGCAGGAGGTTGCTCATAAGATGTATGACGTTTTGTGCCGGATCAGTTAGGGGAGAGGAAAGACTTGGTTGTGGATATGGAATTTGATTTGTTGACGATAATGCGATGATGATGATGTCCAGTGGAAAACTACAAGAACTGTTTCAAGATAGGATAGATAAGAGCCTATTCTATCCTTAAGGTTTCAAGATTATGTATTTTGTATTATATCTAGTACTGCAAGTAGATTTGGGTAGACTGGGTTTATGTTCCACTTGAAAACACATGAAACTCTGCAGTTGTCAACCTTGCCGTATGTTTGTTTTGTTGACTTAAATTGATGAATACAATACAGGGAATAAATAAATATTCAAGATCTATTAATAAGAACAATACAAACATAATATGGATTCACAGCTATTCTTGGCCAATTGGCCTACTATGTAACTTGGTTCTTCTCAATAGGCCAAGCCAGCAGAGGCCTTATATGGTCGATGCCATCTCTAACCGTTTCTATATCTGTTTGGACAAAGAAACTTATAAAATATACTCAAATATACACTTTATTTCATACCTTTGTGTTTTACTTATCATTTAATGACGTATAGATGCCCTGGTTGATATACGTTATCAGTGAATTACCTATCCCCAAGTACCTATCCTAGTTCCATACCTACTGTCTTTGATACATACATTTGTAAATATCTTATCTTTGAGATAAGTAAATAAATATTCAGAGAATTTCTCAATCCATTATCGCCTATGGGTGAAAGATGCTTGGCAGCAGAAGGCCAGAATCTAATTAATAATTTCATAGATACATACCCCAGTAATGATGATTATGGCAGATATAGGTTCACAGTAGCCAATGTCAACACGAGTTTCCTGTGCGATAACCAGCGAAAGACTGACCTATCCAAATCAAAAACACCAAAATGAAAAAGTTATTTTTCGTCGATTCTCAAATAAATGTTACACCAAATTAACTTTTTTGATTGTGGCATTTCAAGATAGGTATATAAATAGAATATTCAAGAAATTTAGAAGTTATCTGATGACTTTTCAGTTATTTTCCTCCTATTTTACATTAATTACTAATACTTACTACGTACATAATTACTTACATATACTGAGGTTTAACAGCTAAGAATTGGAATCGGATTGGAGCTAATTGAAATGAATTAGGTAGTCTTTTTGTTTGTCTCTGAGTCTGCATTTCAGCAGCACTACAACCAAAACAATTGACACGTTCAGAACAGCTAGGTAATCAAAAACCAACCTTCTTGTTACAACAGAGAACTCAATTTCACATTAATAACATCCACAACACAACACCACAATAACTTTGAATCTTAAACCTGCGTGTTAGGGTTGAAAGTGAGTTCGCTGTTAGCAACAGGTCGTAACGTAAGATCACTAATAACTTGTATTTAACCTCGTCAATGCGGTCTAAGCAGGCGGGGTAGGAGTTGTAGCGGGCGCATGAGCGGACCACTTAATCGCTCCGCTCATAGGTGACACTAAAGTTATGATAAATTGAGGTAATATCCCGTTTATTACGTAGTCATTACCCATACTAATATTAAAAACGTGAAAATTTATAATCAATAAAAGATGTATAATTTACAAGCACCTGTGCTGCCCAACGCTTCGCACGCGTTATTTCTATGGAAACGTTTCAAGGCTATTTTCATCCCACGGAAACTAATTTATGTGATGAAAAGTAGCCTTTATATTATTTCAGGGCTAGAACTACGTTTATTCTAAAATTCAGCCAGATTTTTCAGAAGTTTTTTACTTGAAAAAGGAGCAAACATCCTTACATTCATACAAACTTTCGCGTTTATAATATTAGTTAGGATTTACTCTCCCTTTTATAACCTAACTAGCGACCCGCCCCGGCTTCGCATGGTTTTATTATACGTATAAACCTTTCTCTTGAATCACTCTAGCTATTAAAAAAACCGCATCAAAATCCGTTTTGTAGTTTTGAAGATTTAAGCGTACAGAGGGACATATAGGGACAGAGAAAGCGACTTTGTTTTATGTATGTAGTGATAATTTATAAGTACCTACATCTGTTATTGCTAGAATTAGACTCTCACTTGATCGATCAGGCTGCTGACGTGCAAAGAAGAGACTTATTGATACATTATACCCAGGGCGTCATAAACAGGTGGTGATGATGATCAGAGGGTAGCAAGTGGCAGAGGTTGTTTTGGATAGGACCACGATAGGACATAGGACTGATGCCATGATATAGGATCAACAAACGTCATCCTCATAAACAATATCAGACTTTTTGTAATTTTTGACTTATTTTATTATATTTACTTCTACTTCATCGATGACAAGCATCTGCCCGAGACTTCGCACGCGTTGTTTCTATATAACCGTCTCAAGGCTATTTCTATCCCATGGGATTTATGGGATGAAAAGTTTAAGGGCTCGAACTACGTAAATTTAAGCCCGATCCGTTCAGATAAGTTTTTTTTTATATACTAGAGATAAGTTTTTTGTTGTAGAGATACAAGTATTCTGTTTTTTTATACTAGAAAAATACAAGTTTGTATCATTTTTACTACCAGTTGAACTTACGTTTTAAAGTCGAGTAAATTACTCGTATTTTTTGTAGTAGTAATAGAGATACAAATCTGTGTCATTCGTGCTACCAGTTGTACTTCTTAGTAGTACTACTGATACGGAGGCGAGGCACAAAGGTGTGTCATTTGTACTATCAGCTGTACTTCTTAATAGTACTACTGAAGTGAAATCGAGTGAATTATCTTGTATTGTTTATAGTAGTAGGTACTAGAGATACAACGGTGTGTCATTTGTACTACCAGTTGTACTTCTTAATAGTACTACTGATACGGAGGCCTTTTGCGCGATAGAGGAACAAACATCCATACATTCATACAAACTTTCGCATTTATAATATTAGTAAGGATGTTTAGGCTAGAAGTCGCTTAAGATCTATGCTTGTGTAACGTTTTTTTTTTGTCATAACCTCACATTTCTGACATAAAATAACGTTTTGCTGATATAGATGATATATTGATATTTGATATATATATATATGCCTTCAACTTACCTGTGACAATCTATTACACATCTAAATTGTGATTCAAGTCACTTTGGTAAGTACCTAGGCGTCTACCCAATCCAAGTTAATAATGCAGGGTAGGTACCTACACGCTACATAATCCAAACTTAAGGGCAATGTAGCCCGTCCTAAGCAAACTCAAACTATTTAGGGTATCACCTTACTAATACGCTAAATAACTTTACATAGTTCATAACATTAATCGGGTTTGAAACTTTGCACTGGGTTTGGTCTTACTTACAGCGGGATACTGGTAGTATTTTGTACATCGTTCAGAAATCAGTACTAGCCTTATTTCTTCTCTTAGTGAAGTATTTAACTATAATATTTTCTAATATTTATAGGTAAAAAACAAATCGGGTTAGTTACATTACACTATTTAAAATTCTTGAATGGCTGAACCGATTTAATTGATCTATCATTTGTTGGATTTGTCTCTACCCCGAATATCAGAATAATGAAACTCTTAGGGTTCCATTCCACGCAAGAGTCTGGCAGAGAGACTTATAGTATAAGTCTATTTGCCAGACTCTTGATAATTGAATAATTGTATGAGTCAACTCTGGACATTTAAAAAAAGTGAATGCACATAATATGTGCATAATATGTGTTCCAAACATAGGTGCAGCCGTTGGTCCTATGTTTGACCTCTCCCCTTTCATGTCATCGGATGACGAGAGTAGAATAGAGATAATAAGTAGATTACAGAGTAGAACAAGGTACGTAGTCTACATATAAAGCTACACTTTATATACGAATAAATATCAATCGAAGATATGAGATGATTCCAGGCCGCGTAAATAGCGTTAAAATACAACACTTTAATAGTGAAATTAGGATTAAGTGCAATGAACCACCTAATTAGAAGACAGAGAAAAGAAAATCAAAATTGTGATCCACATCGCAAGAATACCAAATAATTTAAAACCTTTAAAAATTAACATGCTTAAAGTATCTACATTATGTGAACCACGGAAATCGGAATAATATAGTTAGATTCTGTGAACCAAAGCAATCAAATCAAACCTCTGAAGTGTAATGTTTCTCCATTATAAAGTTGAGCAACGATAGTTTCCTGGCTATGGTTTACGTCACGTAGTCATTCAATACCCTCTTGGGAAATCTCGCTTTTTTCGAGATATAAATATGGCGCACAGCGTTTGATTGACACTGATTTTTTGATAATATTTTTTCACTTTTTAAACAATTAGTAGGTATTAGGACTCTCATACAGTGCATACCTCTGTGAAAATAAAGATAAATATTGTGAAACAATTTTTTTAAAATTTATGTCTGCAAAAAATTTTTATGTCATATTTATATACTACTAATAATAAATAATATTACTAATAACGTATTTAAAACGCTATCAATCGAACCATCCTCAACTTCATACGAAATTTCATTATTATTGCCGAAGAAATCAAAACTATGCTTTGACTATTCAAAACCCCAATACAGATTTGACCTTACTAACTCTTGTGGCTCGGCCTCTGATACTAGAATTATCTAGGGGCAGGCATCTCGTTTTTGATCTGTCTCTTAGGTACTAATTTATTTATTTATGTTAGCCTATGTCCAGCAGTGGACTAATATAGGCTGATGATGATGATGATGGTGTAAGTACCTACTCCCCGTACTTACACCAAAACTTATGAAGAATAAATTTATATTAATTTGTAAAATTAAGTGATATGAATTATGAATTATTAGGGGAGGACCATGACCAGTAGTGGACTAATATAGGATAAACTAATATGAAATTATTACCTAGCCAGTGGGAGAAAACACAAAAATGTCATCACATCGTCATATATTGCGTAAAATATTAATAAAGAAGGAATCCATTCCAAATTCAACTCCCACTCTTACAATATTTTTATATTTAATAGTTTTTTTTAAGTAATTATTCACATAGTAGTGTTGTGTTATGGGTTAGGTAGATAGGTACATTAAAATCTCATGAAACCACTCGTAATAATTTTCGCATCCAATCGGAATAATCATCGGAACGCTTAGTACCAGTTTACACGCAGTCTGATTACGAAGAAGTTTTCGATGGCTCAATCAAAATAATGATCCAAATACAATAATTTCGTGAAATTTCTCCTTCCTCCGGTAAATCTTTCAATACCATTCGAAATCTAAAATCGAGTTAATAGTAAAAAAATGGACCAATGGCGTTGAATCTTTTTGATATGAATCAAAGATTCCAGTAGTCTACAAAAATGACTTGAACTTGAAAAAAGAGACGAAAATTTGTGTCATGATAAACTAATGCAAAACCGGTAACCAAAAAAAAAAGCACTCAGAATTTATGTGTTTCAATTATTTTACCAACCTACTTCAGTTATCTCGCGTTGGTTGCTATATCTATAGATGCTGTGATATTTCCATATCAAAAGATTAATCGAAAAGTCAAAACCCAATAGCTTGTCAATTATCTAAAGATCTGTAAAGCAAAGATTAAACGAAAATTCAAAATCCAATATCTTGTCGTTTATCTAAAGATTTTTAAAGCAAAAATTAAACGGAAAATCAAAACCCAATAGCTTGTCAATTATCTATAGATCTTTTAAGCAAAGATTAAACGAAAAATCAAAACCCAATAGCTTGTCAATTATCTATAGATTTTTAAAGCAAAAATTAAACGAAAAATCAAAATCCAATAGTTTGTCATTTATCTAAAGATTTTTAAAGCAAAGATTAAACAGAAAATCAAATCCCAATAGCTTGTCAATTATCTATGGATCTTTAAAGCAAAGATTAAACGAAAAATCAAAATCCAATATCTTGTAATTTATCTAAAGATTTTTAAACCAAAGATTAAATAGAAAATCAAAATCCAATAGCTTGTCAATTATATAGAGATCATTAAAGAAAAGATTAAACGAAAAATCAAAACCCAATTGCTTGTCAATTTCCAGTCAAGTTATTGGAAATCTGAATCGGATTACTGCAGCCAGCAATTCTCACCAATTATTGTCAGAACGACATCCTAACCGAATTATAATAATTTGGAATTGGAACAAGGAGAGTCAGGGAAGCTTCGAGATTTTTTTAAACTGTGATTATTTCAGTCTAAGTAGAAGACCGATGAGGCGCGGCGAGCGGAAGACGCAGGAGGTTGCGGTTTCGATTTCCGTCTCGGAATAAAAGTTTGTAGTAAGTATACCTATGTAAATATTTGTGAAGAGGTTCTGGGTGTTTGTTTGTACAGTCAAATTAACAAAGATCCATGTAATGTATAGTACTTTTAACAGTGAACTAGTAGTTCTAGTGTAGTTATGACGAGTTTCTTTTACTCTAAAATTTAATAGAAATGCCGACCAAAATCAGACCATCTTTTATACCTTTTACAAATAGGAAACAAACCGTTTTGTTTCTAAAATTTACTATTATGTAGGTAGACTACTTGTTCAAAACGGAGTACATACAAGATCTATTACGACTTTAAAATGTAAACGTAAACAATTTTATTTTAAAGTCTAGGAAGATCTAGTGCTTAGTTATTACGATATTATTAAAATTTATAGTATTTATACAGGATTTAATGATTAACCTCTTAAAGGCGACTTGGGTGAATCAAGACTAACAGCTTTTGTTCTATGACTTTTGCCAAAACGTAATACATGTCCAGTTTTAGTGTTTTTTAGTTTTGGTGGGCATTTCTATCAACCCCCGCTCAACCCCTTTCTTTCTTTTCTAGATATATGTATACGACATATTATAGGTCATGTACCAAACCGACATGTCTCAATCTGTGACGCCTAGACAGAGCTAAGAATATTAGAACTGGATATTTGTTTATAATAATTTTTTATCTATGTGAAAAATATCATTGAATGAGAAAAAATCGTAGAAAAAAGTTGTTAGTCTTGATTTACGCAAGTCGCCTTTTCGAGATTAATCATTAAACACCTATAACCCTGTGTAGACTCCAACTTCTACCCTATCTAGGTCCTGGCTGAGCTACAGACAGATTGTTTCTAAGGGTCTGAAGTCTAGTTTGTAAAGTCTCTATAACTAAGCTGACTTCATCTTCGAGCGAGCAATATGATAATCTGCTATTACCCACAGAGAAGCAGACAGTTTCAGTATTCACCAAAGTGGCTGAAGGGACCATTTTGAATGAATTAATAATAAATTAATAAATAATGCTGAAAATCCACACCACCTCATCTAGCGTTGGAAAGCGTGCTCCCTGTTTGGCCACATCTTTACTTAAGTGATATAGTGGCCAAACGCTCGACCATTTACAATAAAAAAAATCTAGAACCAAAAGATAAGCAGAGCTTCTTTTATGGGTACTTACCTACTAGATAAGTAACTAATATCTGAATACCTATATGACTGATAAATATTTTTAATTGTATGATACATAGTACAATACAGGACGCTATAGTACTCATTTGTCCAGCAGTGCACTTATATAGACTGATGATGATGATACATGGACCCAAATCACTTAGATCTGCAGATCGTAGGCACAAACGATTATCCTCAGGCGGGAATCGAACCCACAAATTCTGTGTCGCCGCGGTTTTGATACGGTTTGACGCGGTTTGAACTTAGATGTTTATTAAAAACTGGTAGATAATTTAATTAAGCAATGCCATTTTCAAGCCCGGCCAGATAGAAATGTAATTTCAAAATTCGCTGAACCTTTATATATGACCAGATCAATCCTTCGTAATATTATAAACGTAAAATTTTGTATGTAGGTATGGATGTTTTTCCTCTTTCACGTAATAACTACTGAACTATTGAAATGTAGAAAAGCCGTGTATAAACTAGCGACCCGCCCCGGCTTCGCACGGTTTTATTATACTTATAAACCTTCCCCTTGAATCACTCTATCTATATAAAAAATACCGCATCAAAATCCGTTGCGTAGTTTTAAAGATTTAAGCATTCAAAGGGACATTGCGATATAGGGACATAGGGATAGAAAAAGCGACTTTGTTTTATACTATGTAGTGATAATATAGTTCTAGCTCTGGAATAAAATATAGGCAATCATACTTTTCATCCCATAAATCAGTTCCCATGGGATATAAATAGCACTGAAACGTTTTTATAGAACGTGTACGAAGCCGCGGGCAGGTACTAGTTTCCAAATAATTACCATCTGTCTGATTCGCCACCATTTAATAATCTCAATTAAGCTTCGTTTACTCACCAGATCGACTCAGTTCTCCAGCGTTTCACAACGTGAGACAAAAATACAGAAAAAAGCAAGTTAAAACGAGAAAAATAAAACGTTTTTCAAATTTTCCTGACGGTATTCATGATAATTGTCAATTTACGCGGTTTTTTGGTCAATATCCGTTGATGAGCGAATGTGTGGGTGTTGCTAAAGTGAAATTTTGGACACAGACAGGTAAACAATTTACTGGTTAAATTAAATAAAATTTTACCCGAGCGTTGCAAATTTAATGTAATTAATTTATTAAACCTAGCATTCAAATTTGGAAAGGGTTAAATATATTACAAGCAAATTATTTTTTTCTGTTTATTTGGTGTGCAATAAAGTATTATTGTATGGTATTATGTCCATTCCGTCCTAATGTTGCCTGGAAGAGATTGTTCGTTACGTTGTTTGTTACGTTACTCCTTCACGTCAAAATTAGGTACTTACCTACGCAAAAGATAGGCCTGAAATTTTCCAAAGATATAACTAGTTTATCCTGCAATCAAAAGATAGCCTTCTTATCCCATAAATGAAGAAACAAAAAAAATAGCCACTAAAGGTTTCCATAGATACAACTTGGTCGAAGCTGCTGGCAGAAACTCGTTCAGAATAATCGTTTCGGAAAAATAAAAAAAAACGAATCGTCGAATGTATGTACGCGCATAACTTCATAATGTGTATAATTTAAACGATCAGCAAATTGAAAAGATTTTGGTGAGCCAACTGACTCCTCGAAAATGAATAATTCTTGTTTTTTATAAAAGTTAACTTACTAAGCCAATGACTCTACCAACAAAGGGCAGCTTAACCCAGAAAGAGTCCATTTTAATTAATCATTAACCCTACAATCTGCAATTACCAATTTACCTAATGTTTTATCAAATTTCGCATTATTCCCCAAATAACGTACCTAACGAACTGTCAAAATGAACTACGTGCATTAATTTTCGTCCTTTGGGTCGCTTGTTAGTCGTGTAAATAAGGCCTTATTAGGGTCCAGGTCAACAGAAGGGTCAGTTTAATTCCACGTGTTTTTGTGAAGTAGGTGGAAATATAACAAACGTCATTGTATTTTGAGCTGAAACTGTTTTACAAAACGTTTATCGCTTGTATCTTCAAGACATGTAACAAATTTTTGGAAGAAATTGTTAGTCTTCCGTCCAATATGTTCTATTTGGGAACTAGCTAAGCTGTTGTTTGAAAGTTAGAATTTTGGTTATTCCTTTGTTAAACGGAATTATATAATAAAATAAGTGGTGGCGCTACTTTAGATCCTGATTGCGCTTTAAGTTGCTCTCTGATTAGATAAAAAAATGTCTTTTTGCTTGCAAGCTTACCTAGGTACTTTTCGTGAGTGTACTAAAACATTTCATTGATATGAATGGGAATATATTATAGTATTATACTTATTTATTAAAAAAGTGAGTTGTATAATGTGATTGAGTATTTTTGGAATGGGAAGGAGGTACCAGTTCTACTGAATAGTTTTGACGTGAAAAATTCGCAGTACCAACGTATTTTGAATTTTTAAAAATCGTGAGAAGTATTGTATTTTTTTGTTTGTAGGAGAAGCAGCCGTATTAACTTCAATCTTAAATGTAAAAATGAACAGCACAGACAGGAAAATGAGGAAGAAGATAGAAGAGTTGGATAGTAACAGCATTCAAGAACTGCTGAGAAGGAGTGGATTGCAGGAGTTTGAGGATTTTGTCAGGGAAAAGGAGCTGGATGGCCGGAAACTGGTGGTGAGCTGTTCCAAACTCTAACGGCATAACTGTAACTTAAAGTTTAAAACTTCTTAGAAAAAGTAGCACAAAAGTGTAAATCAAAAGTAAACCTATTTTTCTTTGCATTTACTGAACTACACTTCTGACACGTAATTGCTTTTGGAGTAAGGTAACCCAATAGGGGATTTAAATTAACCATTATCTATTTATCATTATACAAAGAAAGAAAACTTATGTAACAAATATTTTATTTGCAATTATCGATATTTAGCATCATGGGTTCCTCTACTATTTAAAATCGACACATCGCGATAACAAAACAACAGTCATTATATTATTTAAAAAGAAAATCTTTCGGGTTGTATTGATTTTGCCCGGGATTGTTTCACATAATAATAATAATTTTATAATAATAATTTTTATTCAAGAAGAAAGGTCTTATAGGTAAACAAAACAAAGCAAACAATACAAAGTAGATAATCAAATCTTAGACCTATTTCACATATTGGTTTCGTCACCTCGCTCTAACTAAGTTCTAGACTTGTGATGTAAGCGGGGTCAACTCAACAAGTTCTTTGTTTCCATTGGACTATGATAGTATTTTTCGAGTAAACCAACGACATTAGCTTGATTTCACACATTTTTGCCAGAGCCGTTGCCGACTATAGCAAAACTTCTATCAGTCGTAACACTACTAACTTCAAAACTATTTATAGCCCACCCTAACTCATCAGTTCATTTGTCACTTTCTAACTCCCTAAGTTATTTCGTCACTCCATCCCCAAGTTCAGTCCAACTGTCCAGCTTGGAAGGTCAGAGTGACATGGAATTAGTAGTTCCAACTCCAGGAGTTCCCTTGAGGACCCATCATTAAAAGTTGGTGCCAACTATTTGCATAGCTTCTGGGAAATAGCTGGTGTAGTGCGGAGAAAGTTCAGAATAACTTTTATTACTATGTTTTGAAATGGAATAAGACCATCCTATACAGTGACTTTGTAGTCAAGCACAGTTTATACGAAGCCAGTAATGCTGGTGCCAGTCCTGCATACAAGCCAGCGTTGGCCTGGTTGCTGTTAAGACGGTGCCATTCATTTACAGGTTTTTCTTCGGGTGTGCACACGTTTAAATGTCAAAAATCAAAAAAATCACACTCCAGTGACTGGCGGTGGCGATGCGTCTACACGCGTCCGCAACGCTGGCGCGGGGCTCGAGAGGTATGCGGGCGGCGGTCACTAGCTAGAAAAATAGACGGGCGCTCTATGCTCGCCAGCGTTGGCTGCCAGCGCTAGCTTAGCTTGAAAAACTGTTTACACAAGGCAAATATCTAGCCAGTGCTGGCTGCCAGTCGTATTGGCAGCCAGTGTTGGCTTCGTATAAACTATGCTTTACAGTGCTATTTCGGAAGGCAACTATGATTAGAAGTGGATTTACTGTGATAGTGATCGTTAAAAACGGCATGAGATCGTTTTTTCAGAAAACAGCATTTTCAGTAAAATAGATCCGAACCGAAACCTATGACCGGAACCTAACTTTTTAGGTAACTACAGTGTTATTTCGGGAGACAGATAGGATTAGGAGCTGAATAAGGATTTACTAGTTATTTACAGAAAACTAACATACCATCAAAACATCATTTTTAGTCAAAATTGATTTCTGTGATTTCGTCTGTCTCATAAAAATAACACAGTGCTCCACCGAATTCAATCGATTCCGCCGACCACCCTAAATTCATAATTCATCATGACTGTTATATTATGAAAGAGAACTTAAAAAACATTATAACCAAAGCTCTTTACTGTAGTGAGGAACTTGTTAGAACATTATAATAATATTTCGTGTATTTATATAATCGTGAACATGGAGTTTGTTCCTATAGGAGTGAACAGGATGTTTTCCGGGGCTACGTTTTCTAAGAAAACAAGCAATTACAAAGCTTCACATCTTCTCCAAGTTAGCGACGTGACGGCACTACGGGCAATGGGGGTCTTGAGTTTACAGTCCCTGCAAATACATAATACACTACATAAAATAGAGGACTGGTTATCAAGTCCTAATGTTCCTATAGCAGCATTATTATGGATATGTGAATGTTAATTTATTTTCCTCAAATTTGGTTGCTTTTATATAAGATGCAACCAAATTAGAGGAAAATAAATTAAGGTGTATAAATTCTCTGTATCTTGTCAATAAATATTTAGAATCAGAAATTTTAGAAGTATAAAGCGTTATGGTCAAGCGTAACAAAGTTTAATTTAAATCAAGTATAATAATATAAAGTTTGTACTCTTGGTCGTTTTTGAACAACTCCATTTAAAATCTATTTTTGTACAACTTTAAATTTTGTAAACGCCCTGTTCAATTTTCCAAAACTAGGAAAAACCATAGTTTTTCTACTAACTTCGTAATTGGGCGTAATGAATATAAACGCTCTAACGATGTGATAAAACTGCCTAACAACCTAACTTTCTGAACTGAAGGCTTTTTAAACTGAAAGCTCAAAGCTTACTAAACTCTTAAAACTGTTGACTTAAAACTGTATCAAATTGCATTGCTTACATTTATGTTGAACTTTCAGAATGTCACAGAGGGCATAGTTAAGATGTGGAAGCCAAAAATTAATGCAAATAAATTGATATTATTCATTCAAGATCTCAAAAACGATCCCCAGAAATATATTCTCAAATTAAAACAAGTTGTTGATAATGATAAAGAACCCGATGGCGTCATTCCTAAAGTATCAACTATTGAAGAAAAGGTAAGTGAAATTATAGACGAAGAAACAGAAACCATAATAATAACAGAAAAAATAATTAATATTGAAAGTCAATACCAAACTGTAAAGAAAACAAAAGCTGTAGAAGAAAACAAAGTAGAAGATTATCAAATAGTTAAGAAAACCAAAGAAGATAATAGTTTTACTAATATAGAAGAGCTTTTAAAGAAAATAGTGCCTGCGAAGAGTTTTCTGTACAGAAATCAAGTTAAAAAGGCTGAAGTCACTTCTTACTTACCCATGAACGCATGCCCTGCAAAGAAGAGAAAACTTTTTAGAATTAGTAACTACGACTATCCAACCTTCGATCTAAAAAGATACTCTAAACCTGAAGGCGATAGGGGTTACTATCCGATGAAAAGAAATAGTAGGTTCTTTATACAGAAAACTAAAACGCACGACACCCGGCCCAAATACAACTCTATATCAACTCCTGAAGAATTAAAATACCCTGAAGATCATTTTTACGAAGATCTATGTTATCCGAATAATAACACCGAAAGAAGTTCTGTATCAAGTGTACAATCCAAACCATACAAATTGAAAATTCAAGAATTATTTCAGTCATTTAAAATGCCTTTCTTCAAAAAGCCTGAAGAAGTAGTAAGTGAAGTAAAAAATGTGGAAGTTGAGGAAAAAAAGGTATTTGTAGAAGAAAAAACAGAAAAGGAGCCAATGTACGAGAATAGCGACAGTGTGGCGAACATGTACGATTCTGTGCATGTTCGTAATCAAGACGAGCATGTAAAAGAAGAGACTAAGGTAAGACAAAACAAAATATAAAAAGTAAGAGGGGAAAGAAAGGACCTACAATAGGTGATAGAGGATGATGAATGATTATGATGACAGAAGTCTTCAGAAATAGCAGCGATGTCTAAAATTTCGATAATTGTCTAAGTCTAATTCATCAGGAATGAGGGCCGAGGTAGGTAGTTTCTATTGAAGCTCTTAAGTCAAACAGAGTGATACCTAATTGGAAATGTACTAGAGGAGTATAAAAATGAAAGAGGTGTGTCAATCAGGTTCGTTGGAAGTGAAATTTCCCGCCAAACAGAAATAGACTGTACCTACCCATCCTACTAATTATTATAAACGCGAAAGTTTGTAATTATGGATGGATGGATGGATGTTACTCTTCCACGCACAAACTACTCAACGGATATGGATGAAATTCGGCACAGAGATAGATTTTAGTTTAGAATAACATATAGGCTATCTTTTAACCCAGAATTCCCACGGGAACGAGAATTACGCCTGTGAAATCACGAGGCGCTGCTAATCTTTAATATTACTGTCCGGAATTATTTATTTATTACATATTTTCCATTACAGACAAAGCTGCCCGTGGAAGACTACTTGGAACCAGTACAGCTGTCCAAAGACTATTGTGACATCACGTATAAACAGAAAGATGATTCACTGCTGGGGTACATCATGAGTATCTTCGAGACTCGCTTCGGGGTACGACGAGGTAAGGTTTTTTGGTTAAATAGAGGATGCTGGAAAAATTAAGACAAATATTACAATAGATCAAGAAATTTGTTTAGATATTTGTATCATTTCTTGTCATCCAAAATAGTCTCCTTATTATGTAAATGCATCAGGAAATCTCATATCCAAGATATCTTTATCTTCTTTTGCGATCATGTTACATCTCCGGATCGACGTAGCGTCGTCCCGTCGGATATGACGCGACGTTAAACTAGACCCGTCACAATCATCATAGTAACGAGGAATCTCGTGTCATTTCCGACAGCGATTTAATGTCGGATGTCGTTACACCGAATTGAACGTTCGCTGGATCTGATTTAACTGTTATTAATCAACGAGTTTAAGCCGCGATTTAAGTAGTAGTATAGTAGAGTAGGTCATTATGACTTTAAACCTTCAGGAAGAAAATTTTCAAACGCCGTGACGCGTCAGTAAATGACATAGACGTGTGTAATAATTACTGCATAATGTTAAGCTAGTCCAGATTCTACAATTACAAGTTATTAAAACAACTTTATGCAAAACTTTACAATTGAAACAATATAACTACATGCAGACAGTTGCCTAAAATCTAAAGGTAGCAAAACTGTTCCATGTCAATACTAGTCAAAAACATCCCCGAGACGTTTTTGTTGTAATGAGTTACACAGAATAAATTTGGATAAAACTCATCCAAGGAAGGATTAAGAGCAGCAAGTTGTTACTAGTCAAAAGATAAAGATAAAATTTTTGTCTACATCAAAACTTTATGTTTTGATCTTGGTCCTATCTGTGCCAATGCTAAATCAAAGCCTAAACGCTTTTATGAATAACGTACTACTTCAATTAGGTTTCAACAACGACCCTACGTAGTTAAGTAATACTTACTGGAAGGAAGCATCTTCTAATCAGAGAAGATCTCAAAGCATCATACTAACCATCAAAGGTAATTCCAAAGTGAAGTCAGATTACAAAATTAAGCCCTATTAGTGTGATAGACAGCTGCAATTTCAGTGGCTGTAATGTAATTAGCAAATTCAATAAGTTTGTATCATGGTTTGGATGGATTGACTACCTAATTAAAATGATCGTGTGTTCGACAGGGTGGTGCGTTAGTTAGGGTTTTGCTTGTAGAGGTTTCAAACATAGTCATATTATAATATCCGTGTAATGTATTGTATAATTACCTATTTCAGTCATTTAGTACCCATAACTGAAGCTCTCCCTGCTTAGCTTGGGGCTAGATGATGCTTTGATCGGATTGTCCAGCTTTATTCTTCAGCAATTCAGCTTCTTAACTAATACTATTTTTAAATCATCAATCAGATAATAGGACATATTATTATCTGGCCTAGGTACGTGAGGTACTTTCCGTCACATGTACGGTAGGTATTTTGTGTTACCTATTAGGATCTACCGACCTATAATTAACCAATGATCGGTAAAAATAATACCTGCATAATCTACATATGCGTGAAACACCCCCGAACAAATCAGAATAGCCCTACGCAGATCTCTCTTTTCTAATTTTTACTACTAAAACCATTAATTTTGGCACTCAGTGTATGTTTAGATAATTAAAGTCACGGGCGCGAGCTAGTATTATCGTAATGTTAGGCACATTGTAGAAATACTGTACTTTCTCATAAAACTTTAGTTCGTGGTTTATTTTTCAAACATGTGCACATGGTACGCGGTAGAGTTGAGACTTTGTTGCGACGTTGTCGATTATTTATCGATAATTTGAAACTTGTACCACTTTTTTTTAAGGTCATAATTATGATACAATTTTATTAACAACGAAACTTACAATCAAAGAATAGAAAAATTACAACTAGTATATACCATTGAAACCATTGAGCTAAGTGCAGATGGTTGCAAACAGTCTAAAGGTAGCTCAATTAATCCAACTGACTACTTATTTAATTAGAGATATACCTACCTAGCCTTTAGTAAAAAGTAAAAGTGAAGCTTTGTGATTTTTTTTCGCAGGTTATTCATGTGGTGAGTAAATTTGAAACTTTCATACAAAAATAAGTAATCGTACTACTACTTATAGACAGTATGTCTGCAATACTCATATTTGACAAATTGTAAAATCTATAAGTACTTACCTATTCTGAGTCCCATAACATTTTTAGATTGAGGAATTTGAAGTTGCTTATGTTAGTTTATGTAAAAACATCAAATAATTTACCAGAAACGCGACAAAAAACTATGTTTATCGATAATGTCACATTACTAATTTACCCTGCATTTTATTATTGTCACGAAGGAAAAAGAGTAAAAAACAGTTTCGTGTGGGACTCTTCACTTTCCATACTAGTCACATAGTGTTGCCCGCGTCGGTTTACCATTTTAATGCCCTGAAAAGAATTTTCAACGAGAATTTAAGCGAGTTTAGAGAATTTGGTGCGAAAGTGTTATATTTTACGGGATTCAAAGCTTTTAAGCTTTACGTGAAAGCTACAGTGTTGTAACTACGCTCCTGTAGAATTTCAGCAGAAGAAAATAAGCAAACAGTTGAAATAACAAAGTACTACATACTTTGTAGTTCTATGTTTCTTTGGCAGTTTTGTAAGTTGAAAGTATTAGGTCCTTACTTACCAACCAAAACAGTGAATATTATGTATTACGATAGAGTGAACAAAATAATTAGTCGTGAATATAAATATTAAATAAATACAAAATAACCAGATTTCTAGATGGTGTAGAGTTGCGTGAAAATAGTTGATAAAAAAAGTGAATTTTTAAACGGTGAAAATTATAAACCGTCTTGTTTAATAATTAAAAATCACAAATAGCAATAAAGTGATGAGTGTCCCTATGTCCCAGTGAGTCAAGGGGAATTAATATCAATTGAACTTATGAGACGATGAGTCAACTGGTCAAATGGGCTTGTGGGAGTTGGTCCAGACTTTTAATTGTATGGTCTGGGGTTTAATGCAGCTGGAAATAAGAAATAGATTCTATCAGCAGGTTAAAAATATTGGATATTGTAATAAATATAAGTAATAAATATCTGGTAGCACGTCAGAAAAATTATGTTAGGTATAATACTCGTACACAGTAAATAAACGTTTTCAAGCTGAAGCAAAACTCGTCCCTAGCTTTTTATTTACTCGAATATTAATGTCATGCTCAAGTTAAAACGAATGGTTTTTTGACGTTTCGTTTGAATTTATCAGCCTATATTAGTCCACTGCTGGACATAGGCCTCCCCTAATGAGCGCCATAGCGCTCTGTCTTCAGCTTGCCGCTTGAATTTATTTACCTTCTGATAATTATTGCAACTCATTTGGAGTTTTGTTTTAAAGCGTTTACCTACAGTCTTCGCCCTTTGAAACATAGGTAAAAAAGTAAAAATTAAAGTAAAATCATCTTTATTTAAAAACAAACTAATTTAAACACTAGAGAAAAATATACATATAACCTCAGTCTGCCTACAAAATTGGGTACACATCTAGCTAGGCTAAACATTTATAAATATTGTTTAGCATTATCATCATCATCATCAGCAGCCTGACTTCACCCACTGCTGGGTATAGGCCTCCAAACTTTTGTGCCACTCCACACGATCCTGCGCCAGTCTTATCCAGTTTCGTCCCGCGATTTTCATTATATCGTCTGTCCATCTCGCTGCTGGATGTCCAACTCCTCTACACGGTGTAACAATATACATGTGTTAAGCGAAAGGGTGCGTATTTCCACACCCCCGGGGAACAACTTTTGTTCAACGACTTTTCGAATTTCGATTAATTTCTCTGAAAAAAACTGCAACAAAGTTTCAACATGAACATCTGATTTTTTACGAAGTGACAACCCTAAAGCCAGCTGTTTCTTGTTTACATTATTCTTTGACACTTGTATTTCGACCATAGACTTAGGATGTCAATGAACGAAATGTAGTGAAAAAATTCTATGTCTATGATTTCGACAGAAGAGGTCTTTCAGCGCTGTCTTTGACCAAGTGCGCCGAAATATTTTTTTTACGGGTTCCGTAATTTTTTTAAACAAATTTTTTGAAATTCGTTTGTTCAAAAGCATAGATTAAATCCTTTCGTTTTCTACTTTTTTAACACATACTAAATAAGTAAATTTGTGAAGTGTAGTGAGACACCCGACTGAAGCGAATCTTATCACACGTACCTACCTACCTACCGTCCGATCCTACTAAACTTACATAAGTAACAAGGTAGGTACCTACTAGGAAATATTTTTTTAATGAACACATGTGTCACCCTCAAAAAAACAGGATTTTGTAGCAGGTATATCTACCTACGATCTGAATTCACGCAAAGTGTATGTGTGTGTAGCAGGAACCTACATTTTGAAATACCTATGTAAAATAAGACCAGGTACCTACTTAAGTACTTAATCATACAATTTTCTACCAGCTAGCAGCAGTATTATTTCACGACTGTGATCCTAATACCTACCTATACTAATGTTGCCACCTTTGGATTTATTAAAATTGAAAATGAACCCTAAAAATATTTATGGTAAAATCAAAGGAATGACTTCGTTGACGGGTGTAGTGTCATATGGTCATAATAATAGATAAAAACAGTGGTAGTGAGTAGCTTACTAGTTTTATTTTTCGTGTCTAAATTAAATCAGTAAGACTTATGAACAATGGTGAATTCTGATTATTACAAGTGGGTGCAGCTAAAATTACGACCTGGCTGCGCTGACTGCGCTGAGACTGTATGGTCTAGTGCTGAAGTGAGTGCTTAACATGTCTGTGATTGAAACACATACCTACTACTTAGCATCTTATTATTATCACGCATTTATTAGATCGTCTAGTAATCTCCCGCCATAGCTGAAATCTACGAAGATAAATACCTACCTACCTACCTGCAGAAGTAGTAGGTAGGTTTAGGTTGCTTGACTTGAATAGGGTTGTCACTTTATTTTGGCACTAAGAAATTATTATTTTTTGTATGGGAAACTGAAAATAGGAATTTTTTATTTCCTCCCCCCCACAACTGATCACCATTGGGGTCTGAAACCTCCCCCTTCGGCTTAGCAGGGGTAATATGGTATACCTTGTATACCCTATACTATGCTAAACAATATATATATATTGTTTAGCATAGTTGTGGGCAAAGCGGGTTTATTCTATGTGCAATAAAAAATATCTTTTATTGTAAAGCAGTCATCTAGTAGATACCCAAAACACAAATTCTACTCCAGTATTAACATATCTTAACTGCTTTTAGGGAACCTATCAAAGATTCTATGAGAATACATCAAGTTGTTTTATACTAAGTAATTTCAAACATTCGATGAATATATGTGTGCAACCCAGCAGATTAAATCAAGATATATAACCACTAATAAAAAATAAGAAGGAACTCATTTAAATTCATTTGAAAATGAAAAGTAGGTGAACAGCAGAAATGTGTTGTTTAGTAGAAGTGAGTGTATCACTCGTGTATAACCTGGGTCGCCGAGTTGGAGACTACATAGCAGATGTAGCTTACCGGTCGGCGCTTTGTCTCACAGACGTCGTCACAGGTAACACTACCACTATGCCATTGAGGCCTTATAAGTAACCATCCTTTTTGCGGAAGAAAAACCAACGCCGCACAAATTTAAACATGATTTTTGGTATCATGAGTAACGTTGACATGCTTCGCTTTTTTGTTCAATTTTCAAACTCATTAAAATAAGGATGATTGCTGGCACATCATACACGGTAGTTTATAGTTGTCTGTATTCAAAATACGTAACACTTTAGTCAAGAACTGTACATTTTCTGATCAAATTTGCACAAACTGACACTCAATGTATGGAATCTGAATCTTATTTTTTTAATTAGTCAAGTGTACGAAATGCCGACAACTTTCTGAGATTTTGTGTTGATAAAAGAGTAAGTGTAAACGATACAATGGAATTTTTTTCAAATAATCTCTATTACAATCGATGTTTCCAAGTGGCATTGATATGGATTAATTGAGCTATCTTTAGACTGCTTGCAGATGGTAGTCTGCATTTAGCTTAATAGTATTTACCTAGTTTAATTTTTGTCTATTCCTTTCTTGTAATTTTCGTTGTTAATGTATTTATTGTACAGAATCTTTTATTTAACTCTCCCAGAAACAAGACAATCACATTATAATTGGTATTGTAATTACAAAAGTTTCAATGGATGGATGTTTGTTATCTCTGTAACTAAAACTACTGAACAGATCGGGCTGAAATTTTGAACGGACGTAGTTCTAGACCTAATTCATTTTAAATTTTCACGCGATGAATATGCAGCTAGGTGTCTAAAATAAAACATTTAAAATTGTAGTAATTTCGAATGTTTACAATCCATAATTTAGTTAATGTAATTAATTGTTATTACCCGTGTCATCATCATCATCATCAGCATATATTAGTCATTTTACATAGGCCTCCCCTAATGAACGCCATAGCGCCCTGTCTTCAGCTTGCCGCATCCAGCATCTGCCAGCACTTTTTCGCAGATCGTCATCACACCTGGCCGGAGGGCGTCCTACACTACGTTTACCAAGTCGCGATCTCCACCCAAGAACACATTTACCCCAACGGCTGTCCCCGGTCCCCGTATTACCCGTGTAAATTAATGAAATAAATGATTAAAGAAAACTTAATTACTTACAGAAACTAACGACTTTCAAACCGAAGAGTCCGAACCGGAATCTACAGACTCTAAATGGGTAGAAGCTCCCCATCACATGGCAGACCGCCCATTGCCCGTGCCAGTCGAGAATGAACCTTACTACATGGACATAGACAGGTTCGAGGCAGAGAACTTGCTGAAGGGACAACCTGACGGGACATTTGTGCTGAGGCCTTCTAGTCAGGTGAGTTGAAATCCTTACGAATAATGTAAATGTGAAAGTTTGTTTTCATTACTCGGAAAGTAGGTCTGAAGTTGCCTGGAGAGCTGGTTGAAAGTGATACTTTTCAGCCCTAAGGAGAATCATTTTCAACTGACAGCTATAACGTTTCTATTGAACCATGATATTGGCAGAGTGTGAAAAATAATGGCTGAAACTAAAAAAAAACAAAAATGCGGGAAAGTGGCAATTCGATACCTATTCAAATTGTTTTTTCGTGTTGTTGAGTTAAACATAAAATTCACCAGTTTTTTTCTCTAGCTAACTTGCGTATTTATTTTTATTTCATTGTATTCGTAATGAATACACGGTGTTTACCTCGGGTGAAAGTAACATATTTAATCCCTTGAACTATCCGCCCTCGCTACACTCGGGTGCCAAACCTAGCCTCAGGTCTAAATAAGTTACTTGCAACCCTTGGGTATCAATTACTATTCAATATACGGATGTATGGCTATATGGATATATGGATGTATGTCAACAAAATAACAATGATATGATGACAGGCGATGAAAGTCTTATTTAGTTACTAGCTAAGCCCCGGGGCTTCACGCGCATTAATGAAAAAGAGAATAAATTTTTCTTTTCTTTCTTTATCCATCCATCCAAACTTTTGAATTTATAAAATTGTATCAATAATAAAGCATGATTTATTATTTATAAAATGATAAAAAAATCAATACTTTGACGTGAATATTTCCTAACTAATTAATACAAAATGACTTTGGAACATTATTTTATATTGAAGACCTCTATTGTAGGTAAGTACCCACATACATACCTGCAAATAAATGATTTTGATCATTATTTAGTAAGTACTAGCAACCCGCCCCGGCTTCGCGCGGATTTATTATACGTATAAACCTTCCTCTTGAATCACTCTATATATTTTAAAAAAACCGCATCAATATCCGTTGCGTAGTTTTAAAGATTTAAGCAAACAAAGGGATATAGGGACAGAGAAAGCGACTTTGTTTTATACTATTTAGTGATGTAAGTATCTTAATTTTATATCACGGTAAAGAAAGCAAGCAAAACAATTATAATTATCTGAATGTTCACAAAACAAGAGTTATTTACGGTTCGTTTTGAGAAATGAGAAGAGAAAATGAAACCGTCTATTATTACATGACATAATAAAACTCCTACATGAGTGAATGGAATTACCGGAAAGCCCACATGGATTTTATTAGGGATTCGACATCTCCGGGATTAATTCTTGGATTCAGAATCAGGACCAATATCGTTTAATTTTATACCCAATCCTCACAAATATTATAAACGAGGAAGTTCGTATGGATGTATATATAGATGTATCGATGTTCGTTATTCTTTCACGCAAAAATTACTGAACAGATCCAGCTGAATTTTGAAGACGTAGTTTTAGCTCTGGAATTAAACGTAGGCTATTTTTCATCCCATAATTCAGTTTACATGGGATAGAAATAGCCTTGTAACTTTTAATTTATCTATTTAACAACTCGTGCGAAACTTTTAATTTATCTATTTTTATTTATTTCAGTAATTGCTTTTGTAAATTAGTGAAAAGAAACCTCTGTCTAGTTAGTAAAATAATCTATTTTAGTAAGTGCTTTTGTAAAGTAGTCGAAAGAAATCTCTCGTAAGTAATAAAAACAACGCGTCTTCACTACATAGTATAAAACAAAGTCGCTTTTTCTGTCCCTATTTCCCTTTGACTGCTTAAATCTTTATAACTACGCAACGGATTTTGATGCGGTTTTTTTTAATAGATAGAGTGATTCAAGAGGAAAGTTTATACATATAATAAAACCGTGCGAAGCCGGGGCCGGTCGCTAGTATTGTATAAATATTTAATTTATATGGTCGTCTTTTTTTGTTGAGTAAGTGAAATTGTAAATAAATATGTATAAATATTGCTGGATGCGGCAAGCTAAAGACAGGGGGATATGACGGTTATTAGCGGAGACCTATATCCAGCTGTGGACTAGTACACCTAATAGATCGATGATGGCTAAGACGATGAAATAATAGATAGATAATAAATAGAAGTCAAACTGTGTGCAATGAAATGGTACTAAGCTTTCAGTCAATTTTACCAGTCTCGGTATTTTCTAACAATATACTCGAGCCGTGTATTCTTCGTTGTCACTGTATGGGATAATCACATGTAATCTCCCAATTTTTCGCGCAATGAATATTTCCAATAAAGGGAGGAACCTTATATCCAAAGCTACCTTATAAAGGGCTATGAAAGGTTAATGGTTCCGCATAATTTTACGGTAGATTAGTTTTTAATAGAGCCCTTAGGGTAGCTACTATAGGGTATGTCAGTCTTGGAAATGTTTTCAGGGCGTAGCTTTTTGATGGCGGAAGGTTTGTAAAAATATTGTTTGCTTTATTGTTTTTTAATAAGGGCGCGGGCTTATAATGGTGTTTGCTTTTGATTGATAGTCTTGCCGTTTAAAGGATAAACTAGCTAATACTAAAGACCCGCCCGGCTTTGCGCGGGTGTATACATAAAAAACTTACTCTTGAATCACTCTATCTATTAAAAAACTGCATCAAAATCTATTGCGTAGTTTTAAAGATACATAGGGACAGACAGGGAAGCGACTTTGTTTTGTAATAGGTATGTAGTGATTATATAACATATCAAAACTAGTTGTTTAAAGTAGTTTCGTTTCCAACGCAGTAATCCCACGAGTGGGGATTGTTGAGTGGATGAATACATGTATCATTATCTATGTAGGTACCTACCTTATCTAACTAGCAATAAACTAGCTACGAAACTAAAAAATTGTTTCCTGTTTATATTTATTACTTTACTATTATATTTTTAAATACTTACATCACTACGCAGTAATCCCACGAGTGGGGATTGTTGAGTGGATGAATACATGTATCATTATCTATGTAGGTACCTACCTTATCTAACTAGCAATAAACTAGCTAGGAAACTAAAAATTTGTTTCCTGTTTATATTTATTACTTTACTATACATTACTATTATATTTTTAAATACTTACATCACTACGCAGTAATCCCACGAGTGGGGATTGTTGAGTGGATGAATACATGTATCATTATCTATGTAGGTACCTACCTTTTCTAACTAGCAATAAACTAGCTAGAAAACTAAAAATTTGTTTCCTGTTTATATTTATTACTTTACTATACTTTACTATTATATTTTTAAATACTTACATCACTACGCAGTAATCCCACGAGTGGGGATTGTTTGAGTGGATGAATACATGTATCATTATCTATGTAGGTACCTACCTTATCTAGATAGCAATAAACTAGCTAGGAAACTAAAAATTTGTTTCCTGTTTATATTAGGCATAAACGTAGGACATTGCAATTTTTTAGTAATTCCTTTTACAATTCTTTAGAATAATTACCTACAGCATAATTTTCATTTATTTTATTTTTGTTGTTAAATAAGGGCGTGATGGAAGACAAACAAAAAACACACTTTCATATGATAATAGTGAGGATTTTGTTTGCAGGCGAACCATGCATATACGCTGAGCGTCTCATGCGCACAATCGGTGCACAACGTCGGCGTGCGTCGGCGATCGGACGGACGACTAGCACTAGGCTTTGCGAGGAAAGGTAACCTAAAACTATATCAGTCCATAGCTGGATACGCCTCCCTTAATAAGCTCTATAGCGCCCTGTGTGCAGCTTGTTGCATCCAGCATTTCCAAGCAGTCTTTAGCAGATCGTCATCTCACCTGACCGGAGGGCGTCCAATACGTTTGCCGTTACAGTCTCCACTTAAAATCACGTTTATCCTAATGTTTTTCGGTTCTTCGTGAGATATGGCCGGCCCACCGCCACTTCCTAGCTTGCTAATCTTTTAGCTAGGTATGTCGATAACTTTGGTTTTCTGTTGGATCGGCACATGTAGGTAGATAATTGTTTAAATAAAAAAAGGGGTTGATAAAGACGTTTACTTTTACTCTCTCGCTCAGATTGAATCAAGTCTGAGCGGAATAGCATGAGAAACTACGTAAGTATTTCTCAATCCTTTCTATAAAAACTATCTTAGTACCGTCTCTCTTGCTGTCCTTTCAGTCTGGATCCGAATGGAGCAAGACAGCATGAGAGATGACGTCTTTCTCAATACCATTCCATAAAAAGAACGCGTGTTATATTGTCTTAAGATGCATTTCATCGTCGTTATAGTACAAAAACGCGATATTTTTAGACTCTACCTGCACAAGAATTTAGGCAACTGGATTATAACGCAGTGAAAATGTAAGGAACTAAAACAAAATGGATACGACGGCTTTAGCTAGCTTACCGGCGAGGCATAGGCCGCTATTTCGTGATACAAGGCTTTGGCCTGACTGACAGACTTAAACCCCTGCACACTCGATGCAAGCTTAAATAAGTTGTGAAATTTACGGCATATTATGCTTGTGAGCGGAACCTAGCAATTTTTTATCAAATATGGTTCAGAAAACATCTTAATGGGGGTTTCTGAATTTTTGTAAAGACCCCTCTGGACCAAATTCACTTTCTGTGAATTTTATTGTAATGGAAGACGAGAAGTACTGGTCCAGTTTTGAAAATTATTATTTCGCTGGTGTAGTGTTGTGATTATTTCATTAATAACCTATTTTTAAGGTTCCTAGCCATATCTCGCGAAGAACCGAGAACAGCTGGATAAACGTGATGTTGAGTGGAAACCATGATGCGACAAACGTAGTGTGAACACGCTTTGGTCAGATGGGATGATGATCTGCTAAAAACTACAGTCAGATTGTGTAAGCGGCAAGCCGAAGACAGGTCGCTAGGCGCTGATTAGAAAAGGCCTGACCAGTGGACTAACAAAGGTTGATGATGATGAAGGTTAGATGATAGTAGCCTTAGGCTAAGAAGCTGGTTCATTTATGCTTACCTACCTACTGTCTACAATCTGTATAAATTCTGAATAAATATTAATTCTTTGATCTTATCGAGGTTGCCTTTGTTTTTTTTTATACCACCAAGGTGGCAAACAAGCATACGGCCCGCGCGCCTGATGGAAAAAAGTTACCGCAGCCTATGGACGCCTGCAACATCAGAGACATTACACGCGCGTTGCCGACCCTTTAAATGTCTTAAAAGACCCATTTTGAAGAACCCCATGTCATAGTCTTTGTGTCTCATATCAGTTCTTCCACCAGGTGAACGAAGCTTCCCCGACGTGCCTTCTCTCTTGCGCCACCACAAACGACGCAGGCTCCTGCTGGTCGCTCGCACAGGCGTCCTAGGTGCCACCACGCTCAACGAGAGTGCTCAATACTATCAAACTCCACGTAGTCTGCACTGACGTCCCCGAGAATGCCCTAGATTTCCCATTTATACCCAGTTCGAAAAAAATGTCTCAGAGGCAAAATTGTACCGCGCACTTTACAAATAGAGGGTTGTAAACAAAAGAGCATCAAAAAGACTGCGTTAAATTATGGATCAGAGAAAATATTTTTTGTATGGATTGCACTTTGAGAGCGTTCACTAGGTACTACCTAAGGCTATGCAGCCTGCACTGATATAACCTAGAATATAGGTACTTAGTTGTTATAAAATGAAGAAAGAATTTTCTAGAGAACTGTCTCTTCACTAGGAAAACCGTACTCAGAGAAAGCCTTTAACAAACAAAAAGTATTAAATAGACTGTGTTTAATAATGAAAACTCAAAAGAAATCATTTTTTATGAATTGCTTGTCTAACTTTGGAGAAGTGCTTACTGCGACTAGAAAAACTACGATGTCTTTCATGCCCTCAATTCAATAGCCTGTAGAATCTAATTTTTTTGGAATATTGTTAAAAAAGTTATTTTTTAAGTGTCTAACTAAGCTAGGTTATTTACTATGACTTTTGTAAGTTACTTATCTACTGAAGCTATCATAGATTGAATGTATAGCACGCCAATGATATACATAATATTGGTAGGTATGTTTGTAATAAATGGTTACTATTTTTACCATGGTAATTTTTATTAAATATATAATAATAATCTAACGTAACAATTCATGACAATCTACACTGCTTCATATACCTATCCCCGAGCTTACCTACTTCTTATACAGATTAAGATCATATTTTGTTGTTATGGTACTAGATGAATGATATAATGTGATATTTTTTTCACTATACGTGATAGAAAATACCCAGGACCCCGTTACAAATATTTGCAGATCGTACAAACATGTCCCGAGATGGAAATCGAACCCGCATCTTTCTTCACCGCAAGCGGGCCTGGCCCGCCGCGCCCCATAGGAGGTCAATGGTTGAAGTTTCGGGTTCGATTCCCATCTTGGGGCAAATTTTCGTACGATCTTCAAATATTTGTTCCGTGATTCTGAATGTTTTCTATAATATACAGACGGACGGACACCAGCGTCTTATTTATAGGGTCCCGTTACCCTTATGGTCCCTTGGGTACTAAAAATGAACCCTAAAAATGATGTACAATTCACAAAGCATCATCTATGCCTTAAGCTAAAGTGAGCTAATTTTAAAACCTTAAATTACCTACACACAGCGCTTTGTATTCTCAACCTCGTGCACAATGTACCATTTGTTTAAGCAACCTTTGCTCACTGTATGCAGCTAGTTACAGCAGTACTGGAATATTACATTTCAAAGCTTTTCAAGCACTAAAACTTTAAAGTTTTGTAGTTTTTTGCATAATGTAGAACAAAGTCGTTTTAATTTTAATAGAATTTGAAACAGTTTTCGTTGGAGATCTGAATTTTGCGAATTCACTCAAGTTTTTTTTGAAATCTCAATGGTAGATCTGTGTAGTTTTTTTAGTAGTGGTCCATTTTATTGAAGTTATTCGTCGTCGAAACAATGTTCGTTGGTTTGAACAATGTTCAAATTTATTGAGTAATTCATGAGTAAGAATAGAGTAGGTACCTTTTTTATGTACTGTCTACTTAATGACGGCTAATTATATTGTCACAGCCGTTGTACAAATACAAAAAATACACATACGAAAAGGATTTACTTACTAAAAAACTTAAATTGTTCTTGTTAGCTTGTTAACGATAACAATTTAAAATAAAATAATTACAACGTTAATTTATAAAAACTAGTTATTTTTGCGTCGTGATCGGTATCTTGATCTAATTAAAGCATTATGTTACAAGTCCGTCCTGCAAAGTCTTAGTGGTGAACTAATGGTAAGACTTTTTAATTACGCCAGACAAAAACTGATAGCAACAAGTACTTGTTGCAAACAGCTCTCGTAAGGGGCTTAGTATGAAAGCAAAACTTATTTATTTCTCTTGTTATCTCTGGTTTTTTCTTCCTTTTCCTACCTAATTGTATTGCCTTAGTCATGTGCAAATATTTTGTTAAATAATCTTCTTGTATGACTTCAATTCGATTGTCATTTCTTTTCTTTTTGTTGCCATAATATCGTTTTCTTTTCGGTTGCCAAGCCATTTGTCAAGAAACATTGTATTTTATTATGTCTTTGTTTTGGCGGAATAATGCGATGATTAAACGCGGAGGCATTGATCCCTATTCCGCTCTGATTAGCTTTTCCGCCTCATTTCCACCCTGGCGGTCTGTTATGGCAGGACGGACTCAGGATTCGAATTATTTTAGGGTTTTTTCTCAATATTTTTCTAAAGTAAGTAAGTAAGTAAATTTTCTCAATTTCTTAAGTTATGATAAAATCGAGGAGGTAATTAACATAAATTACTACATTACTACATATTCTTTACATAGTAATTTACTCAAACAAACACATAATATGCTTAATATAGTCGTGTTCTATCTTTTCATGTAAATAAAATATACTTAAAAGAAAATGATTTACTCATTGAGTATATAAAACCTTCTTTTTTTTCTTGTTCTTGCGGTTTCTCCTATTAGGCCAAGTAGGTGGGACTTTTGGTTGTAATAAATAAAATAAGGTGGTATTTTCTATCATTTGGAAAAGTCAGGTCAGACAAACGAAGTCGCGGGTAACAGCTAACAGCTAGTTCAAACACGGCATTAAGAAAAAAATTTTTATATGACGATCAGCGAAAAACTACAGTCAGATGCTGGATGCGGCAAACTGTCGCCTCTGCAGCACTGGGATTGATATAGATCAGCTACATCTAGACTGCAGTTAGCTCAATTCGCCACGCTACTGAGGTCGTCAAATTAACGAGTACAAAAATTAATTACAAGCCTGCAAATGCAAATCCCTGCTCACATATTCAAAATGTTGGTAGTCGCTTAACTTCTAATGTAATTCGAAGTTTATTTTCCTTGTAAAATAAACTTTGTCATACAATTACAAACACCTACATTCTGTCTCATTATAAGATCCAATCAAGAGTTTAAAATAAACCGATTGTTCAATTCGTCCCTGTCGCGAACAAAGACGTTCCTAATTAGTAATTGAAGACGTTGGAATCCGCCCTGGTTTCGGCCCTGGTTCACTTAATGTAAATCACGATGGATTTAGGTGCTTCGTGCATTGATTTAAGGTTGAAAGTGATATAGCAATGCCAAACGGTATATAAACAAAGAAACATGAGAATTGTGACGAAAGCTAAAAGATTTTCTTGATAAATTATTGACTGGGCTCCCACACAAAACTGCGATTTGGTGCGATGCGATGCGATGTGATGCGATGTCACACGAACTTGATTTGCGAATTTCTGCGATGCGAATTTGTGCGGCGAACCGTTTTGTAGGGTAACCATACCTTCAAGTTTAGTCAGCCGTATTGGACGTGTTTTTAGGAAGCGTAAGATGGATCCCAAAAAGATAATTGAACCGATTTAAGCAAAAATGATCCAACCCACACAAACCTCATTTCGAGATAATCGATATTTAAGTTTGTGGCGGTATTTCTCTAGCTTTGTAATACAAATTGTTGTTATTTTAATTTAATTGCTATGTAAACTCAACTTTTTTGCTATAAATAATATAAAGAATAAATTTTAATCGTTTAGTAGATAATTGGGAAAACTTGCGCCTGGATCATTATTACAAAATTAATTTTGTATGGAAAGAGCTATGTAGGGTGCAAAAATTAAAATGCAAAAATGATTCAAAGTGTGATAAAAATTAGTAATCATTTTTGTGTTTTAAAAGACAAAACAAACAAAATTGGCCCTACTCCTCGTCCAAATCAGAATAAGGTTCATCACATAAACCATCTACATCGTCTATTATTGCAGCTTCTCTTCGGTTTCTTAAATTAATCAATGCAATCATCTGGTATCTAATATTAGATCTGCTGGCCCTGTACTTATTTTATTTTATTTATTTATTTTTCGTTAAAGTACGAAACACACAGAAGCCGGAGGCGTGGCGGAGGCGAAGGCGTGCGAGTTGTATTCTATGGAATCCTATGAAAGCCTACACAAACACCGCAGGCCGTGGCGAACACGGTGCCATAGGAAAAACCGGCACGCCTTCGCCTCCGCCACGCACGCCTCCGGCTTCTGTGTGTTTTGAACTTTATGGTTTATTTCGTTTACGTACTTAGATGGAATAGCAATTTCAAATATTAACTTGTCAAAGCTTAACTTATTTTATATCATCATCATCATAATCAACCTATATTAGTCCACTGCTGGACATAGGTCTCCCTTAATGAGCGTCATAGCTCCCTGTCTTCAGTTTGACGCATCCAGCATCTGCCAGCAGTCTTTCACAGATCGTCATCCCACCTGGCCGGAGGGCGTCCTATACTACGTTTGCCAAGTCTCGGTCTCCACTCAAGAACACGTTTACCCCACGGTTGTCGGTTCTTCGCGAGATATAGCCGGCCCACTGCCACCTCTTCAGCTTTCTAATTATTTGAGCTATGTCGATAACTTTGGTTCTCTTTCGGATGTATTCTTTACGAATCCTATCCTTCAGAGAAACTCCGAGCATAGCTCTTTCTATAGCTTTCTGAGCTCTTTGAACTGATGGACCAGCTTAATATTATAGTTTGAATCATTGTAGCAAAATAGAACGGTTATATGTTAGGGTAACCAAAGCAACACAAAAATGATTCAAGTGGCATGAAACACTTATACATTTTAAAAAATTGTCTTCGACATGACAGTTGTGGGTTGGGTCATATGGATTTTCCACATTTGTGAACATAGAGGTGTGAGTCTTTGATATGTTAAAATATACCTTATACTGATTACATAGGTTAAAAAAACTCGAAATTGACTAGGTTGTGGGTTGGATCATTTTTGCATAAATCGGTCCAATTGCACTGCTGTTATTGTTAAATAGATATAAAAGAAAAAGAAGATTCTGGATTCATCCATTTAATACGATTATGAACACTGAAGGGAACTATTTTACTCGAAATTACTATGAGTTGAGAACTGAAGCAGTTTTTTTTTACAACACAAAGAAGGCGGCTCAGGCACCGCGCATCTTTCGCTAAAGTTGTCTCAGAGCGGACTAAAAGGGGGGTCACCAAGTATGACGTAATATGACAGGAAGGCGCGATGTAAATGAGATCGGACGTTATCGTGCGAGCTCGCAGATATTTGCGATGCGATGCGAGCTCGCAGTTTTGTGTTTGAGCCCTTAATGAATGAACACTTTATTTCACTAAAATAGTAAGTTCAATACATTTGAAAAAGCTTATAACTAATTATAAGAAACATAGTACAAAAGGCGGCCTTATCGCTGAGAATGATTTTTCCCAGGCAACCTTATAGTAAAGACAAAGATAGGTATAAGAATAAACGGGTAAGTAGTGCACCGATAGCAAAAAAACAGGTAAAAGGAAAACATATAATTTCTTACATAACTTTCTAATAGAATCGAAAAAAAATAAACTAAGGAGAGAATACATATTTTTAACAAAAATAAAATCGTTGATAAATTTTATTTAAAAGATTTTTACCGTTGTCGTGTAAAAGCGTGACGTGAAGAGGTAACCGTCCATCTATAAAATTCACATTTATAATATTCGTGTCAATGTTTACGAATAAGGTGAGAGAGAGTTTCGAAAAGTGAATATTTGTGAAAATGTTACTTTTTATTCTATGCGATTTGGTTCCAAACGGAGGAATTCTTTGAATTGTATTAAAATTCAACGAAAACAATTTAAAGAAGGCATAAGTTGAATATATTATGAGTATAAAAATTATTGTGGCTTTTTTGTCCAGAGCGGTTTGATTCCTGAAACAAAAAAAATTTTTTACTAGTATTTGCCAGCGGTTTCATACGCGTTGTTTCTATGGAAGCGTTTCAAGGCTAGATAGGATCTAATTTATGTGATAAAAAGGCGCCATTTTATTCTAGAGCTAGAAATGTTGTCGCTCTCGTTTATTTTTCCGCTGTCACCGAGTGACGTGAACAAAGCGCGTCAAATTCAAGTTTTAACGGAGCGCGCGCAGAAATTCGAACGTCGTCCGTCCGACCGAACCCGACGTGGTGTTCGACCGCTACTCGAACCTGCGACTTAGCTATCAATCCAACCCGAGCCATGAAGTCGAGGAAGGCACAAGACGTCTCCACTTTGCTCCTGACCGCCGAACAGTCAACTACAAAACGTATACCAAGTGTCGCTTTGGTTCTACTACTCGCTACTGTATTGTAAAGTATAATTAGATACCTACCCTTATTTAATGTGTTACTTACTTAGGGGTTTCGGAGATTATATGATTCATTGTCTAACCTTATTGTTTCTTTTATAAGAATTTTATTCAAATTTATGCTATTCAGCACGATCCGTTCAGTGTTCAGTGTTTCTTGAGTGAAAGAGTATCAAACATCTACAATATCTACACATACAAACTTTTTCTAAGCGTTTATAATTTACTAGCGACCTGCCCCGGCCTCGCACGGTTTTATTATACGTATAAACCTTCCTCTTGAATTAATCTATCTATTTTAAAAAACCGCATCAAAATCCGTTGCATGGTTTTAAAGATTTAAGCATAAGTACAATATAGGGATATAGGGACAGAGAAAGCGACTTTGTTTTATACTTTGTAGTGATTTTAGCTCATAAACCAAAAAAAAATATTATTTTATTTTCGAATTTTGGGAAAACTTACAGCTAAAAAATAACTAATTTGTAAGGATATTTAAAACATATTGTAAGTAAGTGAAAGGAAGGATAAATTATTGATATTTGCGATTGCGATTTTAGCATCAAACCCTGCAATTTATCATAACTTTTAAACTCTTTTCCATCTCGAAAACATTCTGAACAATCCACATAGTACAGCATTTAATTTTTTTCCCCAAATTAAGCAGAGCTTGTGTTATTGATACGAGATGACTAAATATACTTAACAATTACAATACAAGTAATGTTCTTCAAGTAACGTATATCATAGAAAGAAAAAGAAGGAAAATATTTTTATTAGTTTACCAACATCAAAAATTTGTAAGTACTAAATATAACTACCTAAGTTATAAACATGTGATGCTAGCAAACCAATAGGTCCTGTCTCAGCATAATGTTGCTCCACTTAAAGTTGAGCAACGCTGGTTTTCTGACAGGGCCTTTGGCGCGTGTTAGCACGGGCAACAGACAGATAATAATATACCTTACCTACCTATAAAACTAAATACAATATAATAGTAAATGTACTTAATCATAGTAGACACAATTTCTTCGCATTCTGTTCAGTACGGGATCACAACTAAAACCTGTTACTATTGTTGAGTGGACATTATCATCATGATCATCATCATTATCAGCCTATATTAGTCGACTGATGGACATAGGCTTCCCCTAATGACCCATAGCACCCTGTCTACTTCAGTAGGTATTATATTTGATGGATATTTTTTATGATTTAATTCAGTTTTGTTCTGAAATCATAAAACTTCTTATACCCTCTAAGGATATAAAATAAAATGATTCTCGAGACTTGATGTTCTAATTAACTGTTATTGCATTATTCATTTTTCATCTTCGTGGACATTTCGGTAATTTTGGAGGGAAAACTTAATCTAACTTGGGCAGTAAGGAGATCGCGGACCTTGAGGTTTATTATCGGCAGTAATTTAAGAGGTTATAAGTAAAAATGTTTATTACAAGCAAATAAAAATTACAAAAGAAACAAATTTTGGAATTTTTACTGAAATAATTGAGATACGGATGCAAACATTCTAGAGGTAGATCAAAAATCCATAAAAATATACCGTCCGAAGCGTTCCGACCCAAAGTAAAATAATTTTTAGTACTTATAACGTGAAAAAAACAAAAAAAATAGACCATGCTACATCATGTGCAAAATAAGTTATCCTACTAATATTATAAAAGTGAAAGTTTGTCTGGATGGATAGATGGATGGATGTTTGTTACTGTTTCACGCAAAAACTACTGAACGGATCAGGATGAAATTTGGTACAGAGATAGATTGTAGTCTGGAATAGCACATAGGCTACATATTAAATATTATCCGGGAATTCCTACGGGAAAGGGAAACCGCAAGTATACTCGAAATACGAATCCTGCGCAGACGAAGTTCTGGGCGCCAGCTAGCACTAAAATATAACTAAAGTTAAGAGACGAACTAGACCATTATTCGAATACTCATCTTTGTGATGTGCGGTATAAATGAGCTACAACCTTAATCATCTTCCAGCAGCGAAAGATCAAGCTCTATACCAATGGACGTAAAGTCCAAATACCCTTGCGTGTCCCGAGATTTTAGTAGCGGCTACCGTTAGTGGCCATAGATTGGAATCTACGTGTTTATTGCTACATGCGTTGTGCGATAGTGGCTAATGTGGTTGTAACTTGTACTTAGCCACTCGACGGAGCCGTTATGGCTTAGTGGCGGTGTGATGGGTTTTGATTCCAAAGGTTCTAATTCCGTTTGTTTATTGCGAGATTTGTATTGCTTACATTTGGGATTGCGATCGTTTGAGTTTGTTTTAAGGCTTGAACCATCTAACCCTTTAAGTTTAAAGGTGATTTTGGTTTGTTTTTGTGGTTCCGTAGGTACCCAAGGGGTAAAAACGGGACCCTATTCTTAAGACTTCCGCTTTACGTCCGTTTGTCTGTCATCTGGCTGAGCCTCATAAAACGTGACAGTTAAACAGTTAAAATACTCACAGATAATGATTTCTGTTGTCTGCTATGATACCAAATAGGTACAAAAACAGAATTAGGTAACCAAATATACAAACCTATAAAAGGACTTTACGTTTTGGTTCTATGGAATCATTTCAAGGTTATTTCTATCCCATATGGGACTGATTTATGGGATAACAAGTAGACTATGTTTTAGTCCAGGAGTAGAACTAGATTTATTCAAAATTTCTGCCCCCGAACCGTTCAGTATACTGAAAGAGTATTTAACGAACATCTATAAATACAAACTTTCGCGTTTATAATATGAGTAAGTATTCGTCAAATTATCCGCTTGCTACATAATGTTTTCTTTTGTAAACATTGTCTCTCAAGTGAAAAATGCACAAGACAGATTTTACAATGATATATGAGTGTTATTGTAAAAATTATCCCACTATCATAACCTTACACTAACCTATCTAGTTGTACCAGGTATCTGTCTGAAAAAATGTTAAATTAAAAAGGATGCCTGGACATAAAATCATTGTTCACCATCTCCTCATAGTCTACAAACGTTTGCATTCACGGTAAACGAATTAGCAAGGCCATTCGCAGCGGGAATCAAGTGCTAATACAATACGGGGATACGGGTGTGCCTGCTTTACTGCTAGGGAAGGGACCGTTTTAAGACTGGGCTTGAATTAGCGAGACCATTCGCAGCGAGAATCAAGTGCTAATACAATACGGGGATACGGGTGTGCCTGCCTTACTGCTAGGGAAGGGACCGCTTCAAGACTGGGCTTGAATTAACGAGACCATTCGCAGCGAGAATCAAGTGCTAATACAATACGGGGATACGGGTGTGCCTGCCTTACTGCTAGGGAAGGGACCGTTTCAAGACTGGGCATGAATTAGCAAAGCCAGCCATTTGCAATGAGAATCAAGTGCTAATACAATACGGGGATACGGTATTAACCTCAAAACAGAAAAAAAAACTCTCTTCTCTGTTTTGTGGTGTAACAGCTTTGCTGACATTTTACTTCTAGTGACGGGACTACGGGACTTACCAAAGCAGCACATGACGGTCTTCCTTTGTATGCTGATTTTCAGCTTTACTTTTAGGTACTAAAACTTACCCTAGCAAGAACTAGCTGCATCGCATACACATTTTTGTGATCAGAAAAGTTTTATAGTAATTTTAGTCTGATAATTATGAACAGACAAGCTAGATAAATAGCACCATTTTTTGATCACTATACAAATATTACACTTATCATTTACAAAAATATTAAATTAGACAAGACACTAAATGCCTCGTAGTGTTATATAATCTGTGCTAGATTATGAAAGTCACGAACGTCAGCCGTTCATAAACCAGCAAAGTTTCTATTGTGTATTTTGCTGATGTATTAGTGTAGTACTAATTCGTTTTCCAAACAAAACACTGATGCTTATAAAGCTTTACAACACCTCTTTAAATCAAATGAAGTCAGTCTTGCAGTTTCAGTCCTGCATCTAAAGTTTTGTTGTAGCTCATCCCTAGTGATCCAATTGTAAGTCAGCACGCACTCGTGTTTTATGACCGACGATGGAATATTCGGAAATGGGATACGGAAGCAGATCCTTTCATATTCAATCTTTTGAGAAATAGATAATGCGCATTGATTTATCAATCTATAATCTCGTAGGTGAATATGTTCAGTTGGGTAGAGCCTAATTTTTTCGGTAACACAAGTAATAAACACTAATATTATTAAAGATACTTATTAACACCCAGTGTCTTGGGGACGCTTCCGACTGGTATTGACATGGATCGATTGTGCTACCTTTAGACTGTTTGCATCCATCTGCAGTTAGCTCAATGGTTTCAATTGTATGTACTAGTTTGAATTTTTTCTATTCCTTTTTCATTGTTAGTAAAGTTACACCCAGAACCCCGGGACAAACATTTTTAAAGCGTACAAACATTTGTCCCAAGGCGGGAATCGAACTGACCAATAAATATCAAACCTCACCTGGAACCCTCTTCCCAGGTGGGATGACGATCTGCGAAAGACTGCTGGCTGATTCTGGATGCGGCAAGCTGAAGACAGGGCGCTATGGCGCTCATTAGGGGAGGCATATGTCCAGCAGTGGACTAATGTTGGCTGATGATGATGATATTTACTCAGATACTTGAATTGTTTTCTACAAGCTCAAGTTTTCCACCCAGCTCGCTGTAAGCAAAGTTAGTTTAAAACGAACTACTTAACTCTGCAGGCGTGTTCAAAAACATTCGTATTACGGCAGAAGCCGTTCAAAGAGATAAGTTAAATTGATATTTAGCCGGATAAAGTTTAGCTCAGTTTTTTATTTAGTTCAAGTTTATGCTTGAAACGAAGTTTACGAAGCTAATTGAAAGATTTTGTATTCAGCTAACTTAATAAGAAAGTTTAAGTAGTTTAGAGGCAGCTGGTGAAAGTCCGCTAGCGACGCTTATAGTTTTGGGTTCAATTCCCACTGATGGATTTTTTTTGGCTAGAAGAAATGTTTTGTGGAATGTACCTACTGCAGGAATATTTATTATGTTGCACTTCCTGTTTAGAATAATTTTGGAAAAATTTCAGCCATATCGCAAACCAATAAATATCAACACGGCAACTTATCTAGTTCCTAGGCCAATAATTGAACTTCCTATCGAACAACTTGACACAATTGACATTTTAACACTTAAAAACACGGAAGTACTTTGTCCAACTTAAATCAGTAAGTATCAAAGAGTTTTTATACACAGTTAGGAACGTACCTAATTCTTATTTATTAAATAATATTCGGGGACAAATATATTGTATGTATTTTAGAAATTAAGCTAATAATTGGAATTGTGAAACATATGTGATAGTCACTCTAACACGGTACGCTAACTAATAAACTGTAGGTACCATCACAAAACTCCGTAGTATTCTTAGTGTTATAAATTTGTTTTCGTTGTAATTCTTCTAAGAAAAATAAAACAGTGTAAGGAAACATCAGAGAAGTACCGCAGAATCGTACTAAGTCGTATTGGGAATAATGCCCAGTTCAGAAGAGTTGGCGATTGCTCAAACTGCTCTTGGAATTTGTTTGACCCTCTTCAGACGGGTTGTTTGTAAACGCAGTCTTTTTTTTTATAGTAGCTCTGAAAATCTGTGTAGACCATAGAAAAAGGATTAATATGGTTTAGAAGTGGTATAGCTCGTGAATTACGTACAAAACGCTTGTCGCCACCTGGCCTTTCACCTATGCTGTCACTACTACATACGCGTATATTCAAACGCAGAGACACGCACACATAAACAGCGCCCCCCCAAAGAAAAATGCACCGTGATTGGTGCTCACTGGCACAAACGTTTGTCTGTGAACTTACGAATACATTGAAAAAAGCACACATCTCTAGCTTACGACCATCACGAGCGGCCCTACCATGCGAGCAAGACGATATCGTAAGCTTCACATTACATTACTACGTGCGCTTGAATCGCTCCAAATGTTGATGAACTAATACAGCAATGGTGTGCAAAATGACGATAAACGGAAAAAACTATGATTCTCATAGTAAATAATAAAATGTGTAATTTTATTAAAAAACATCTAAAATATTTAAAAAAATTACTTACCGATGAAATGTTATCCCCTTATTTTTGTAGTTGCAAGTTGTGGAAGCATTTCCACAATTGCTTATGCTGCAACACACCATTTTTACAAGTTCTTTCTCGTCCGCCTTTAGACACGATACTAAAAATCAAACTGCGTAATGGAGACACATTAGTCATCTGTGCGACGGCAAGGTCACGCTAGTATGCGACTTCTAGTACCATATTAATCCTTTTTCTGTGGTGTAGACCTATTCATATTTACGCGAAACTAATTTTTATGACAACTCACGATGCAGCTCCAAGCTTAGCAGAGGCTATAAGGTTTTAATAACTAAATACTTAACTAAAATATACAGATAACTGGCATGCTTAAATAAACTACATAGCTATATATTTATTTATTATACCTACGTGGACGAAAAATGTCTGCAGATTGTACAAACGGGCTGCGTTCCGAGATGAGAATTGAACCTGAAATCTCCTGCGTCGCAGGCGGACTCTATTTGACAGAAAGGTAGCAAAATCCGAGTTAGGTATAGGTATAAAACGATAATCTCACTGTCTCACTCACACTTAGCTTGGTTTCGCTTATAGTACACAGAGTGCTGTAAATAAAAAGTGGTTATGAATTGGCCTTTATTTCCCTGAAGCTTTTCAAACTGATAGAGGCGTGGTTGGAAATTTACCATTTACATTTTCTAACTCTCTAAAAATTCCTCTTTATAAAAACAACGTCTAAAATAAAAAAAACATAAAAATAACATCGCGGTCTTTCTATTTCCAGTTAGTTGTCATTTTTCTTCAGTCTTTGTTGCCATTTTTTTGGAACTAGATAGTCAACTTTTATAAATACGAGGTAGGCCGATTTGGGTCGTAGAGAAAGATGTTAAGCATGCCATTTTGTTAATAGCCCTTTTCTTGTGTTTTCTATTCCTTCTATCAATCAACTGCCTTCAAAAACAAGAGGAGAATCCCAATTTCACTGTGTATATTTTCCTTCAATTTATAGATTCCAGCGCCTACACCTGGAGAGGCTGATTTCATAAGTCCCAATACCTTTTTTCAATAATTAGCAAGCTGAAGTGGCAGTGGGCCGGCCATATCTCGCGAAGAACCGACAACCGTTGGGGTTAACGTGTTCTTGAGTGGAGACTGCGATTCGGTAAACGTAGCGTAGGACGCCCTCCGGCTAGGTCTCACCTGGCCTGACGATCTGCGAAAGACTGCTGGCAGATGCTGGATGCGTCAAGCTGAAGATAGGGCGCTATGGCGCTCATTGGGGGAGGCCTATGTCCAGCAGTGGACTAATATAGGTTGATGATGATGATGAATACCTTTTTTCGTAATCGAACTGTATAGGGCATATATTTAAAAATCTGTGAATGCAGTGTAAATTGTTTTTAAAGTCAAAATGAAGTTTTTTTTTCAGTAAAATTTACTACCTTACAATATTTAAGGTATTTACTCCCTCTATGTGGCATGGGTGTGGGACAACTTGTACCATACCCATAAAAATATATATATATATTTTTGGTTCATAAGATGTATGTACCTACATTGAGACAGTAGATATAAATATATCATATGTACCTAGATACAGTAGGTATAATATATCATAGATGGCATGTAATGTTGCGCCGCCGCCACTATCAGAGGTCAATGCATAAGACTAAACAACTTGATACGGGTATATCAAAACATCATGAGTACTTCTATAGCTTACGAGACCGTCCGTGACTTCGCACACGTTTTTGTTATGTACCTTACGTAGGATAGCAGGGGAAACGCCTATCCATCTGTTAGAAGAGTGTATAAAACTAATTAAAATGCGTAGCCTTTATCTGGGCAAGTACTTACTAAGCCCAGAAGAGATAAAAGACATCACCTCGACCAAAACTGCTGGACGAAAACTTTGCTTGGACATAGTTCTAGGCCCTGTAAAGCAAAAAATAGGATAGATTTTTCATAAATTTTCACGCGAATGAAGCCGTGGGGAGCATTTAGTTGGGTTTATAATTAATTTATAGTCACAACTTTGAATTTATTTGTTGTTTTCCGGGAAAATATTTGCTAATGTCATTTTACGGGAAATAATCAATAACCTCACCACGTTCTGTTCAGCGTATTAGGCGTGAAAAGAAAACAAACAGGCAGTAAAACTTTAGAATTTATAGATTAGGATGTAGTGTAGGTACTAGATAGGACTTTTATTGCATGTATCGGATGATTTAAAAGTTACGTTTCCTGGGATATGAAGTTCCTTATTTGATTAAATAAATAAAATAAATAATGCTGGACAATTTACACATCATTTTCTAGTCCCAAACTTAAAAGAGCTTGTTTAAATATTTGAATAAAAACTGCTTTAATAATATTTGAATTTCACGCAAAGCGTCAGATTCTGAGTCGATGACTCGGTAGCGGAGATTTTGAATAGCCCTGTAGGACGGGTGGCAGACTTACATACTTAATAGAATTTAACGCACCATCATCAACCTATATCAGTCCACTTTTGGATATAGGCCTCATCTAATGAGCGCCATAGTGCCCTGTATTCAGCTTGCCGCATCCAGCATCTGCCAGCAGTCTTTTGGAGGTCGACACCCCGCCTGACCGGAAGGCATCCTAAACTACGTTGGCGATTCGCGGTCTCCACTCAAGAACACGTTTACCCAACGGTTGTCGGTTCTTCCCGAGATATGGAGTGCTTAAGTAATTTAAAATTAATTGTTTATCACTCATAAGGTGAGTGAAAAGGTCTAGATCTTATTGAAAAACAATTTTAATGGCAAATCAAGGTGTTAACTCAGATTAAGTTTGAATAAATAAATCATGTTTGTTTATGAAAGCTACGCCGTAAAAGCAATTGATATAGGCTTCTGAATGTTTACGAATGGATAAGAACGGGTTATTGAAATAATATAATTTTAATGAGTAATGCTTAATGAGTAATAAAAATAGAATAATAAAATATTGATTGAAAACAACTCGATCATGATGTGAATCAGACGTTACAAAAACGAGACGATATTTTTTTGTGCTTACAATAAAATCAAAGGTCAATTTGGTACCTAGGAAAAATTATAATGTCTATTGCACTAGTTGTGAGATAGAATCCTTTCTAAATCTTAAACTTTGGGATACATAAATTCAGACCAGTAATTGTTTTTTCAACTTGGTAAACTTATGATTGATATTTCGTCACTTCATTCTTCAGATATAATTAACCAGGTAGTACTTTAAACCTACTAGGCAGTCGCACGATTTTAAAAGTAAATCGATTTACTCGATTTCATGTTTTTTTTTTTGAGGGTAGCTATGCCTTAGCTGGCTTTGTCCGCAAGGCGATGTCTTCATTCTTTTTTCGTGCGAGGCAGCGTACGGACGTAACAGCTCTCTCTTGTAAAATAAATGTATTCCTCATGCCGAAGTGAAGTTTCGACATGATTTAATGTTATAATGATAAAATTAAGAGAAGGAGAATAAAAAACGCCGACGAATAATAGTGTATTCGTCAGATTTGGAGTTAAGTGAACAAGGTAAGCAAAGTGCTATTATCTTTTCAAGTATTGTTGCAAAATGTTCGTAAAGCAAGAAGGTAGATTTTACCTCTGGTAGGTAACTACCTACTTAAGCCTGTGGGATTGACCCTGGGGTCAAAACAATGGCTGTTCTATGCTGGAGGTTAACCGAGGGTTATCACGAAGCAAATAATAGAACTAAAACTTGCAAACTTTTACGAAATACAAACTTTTGCGAAACGTACATAAAGCAAGAAGGTAGATTTTACCTCTGGTAGGTAACTACCGACTTAAGCCTGTGGGATTGACCCTGGGGTCAAAACAATGGCTGTTCTATGCTGGAGGTTAACCGAGGGTTAACACAAAGCAAATAATAGAACTAAAACTTGCAAACTTTTACGAAATACAAACTTTTGCGAAACGTACATAAAGCAAGAAGGTAGATTTTACCTCTGGTAGGTAACTACCTACTTAAGCCTGGGGGATTGACCCTGGGGTCAAAACGATGGCTGTTCTATGCTAGAGGTTAACCGAGGGTTATCACAAAGCAAACAATAGAACTAAAACTTGCAAACTTTTATGAGATGCTAACTTTTGCGAAATGTACGTAAAGCAAGAAGGTAGATTTTACCTCTGGTGGCTAACTACCTACTTAGGCCTGGAGATTGACTGTGGGTCAAAACGATGGCTGTTCTATGCAAAAGGTTAACCGAGGGTTATCACTACTTATCACAAAGCAAATAATAGAACTAAAACTTGCAAACATTTATTTTCGCTAATTCGAACAACGATGACTGTTGTATGCTTAGAGGTTAACCGAGGGTTATCACAAAGCAAATAATAGAATAAAAACTTGCTAACATTTATTTTCGCTCATTCGAACAACGATGACTGTTCTATGCTTAGAGGTTAACCGTGCGTTTTCACAAAGCAAATATTGGAACTATTACATAACCAATTATGCTTGCTTGCTTGTATTTATTTTCACAAATTAGAACCTCAATGGTTGTTAGAGGTTAATAGTGGGTTTCCCAAAGCGCTTTATTACAACAATTACACTACCACGTATGGTACTGACTAACATTTAGGTTCGCAAATTAGAACCACCACGGCTGCTATATGCTAAAAGTCAAATCATAGATCTTCACAAAGCAAAATATTACAATAATTACACTATGTTGGGACCACGTTTGGTGCTTTACTTGCTGACATTTACACTCTCAAATTATAACCTGCTATGCTAAAGGTTATACGTGGGTTTTCGCAAAGCGACATATTATAAAAACTACAACTAAGTCTGGTAGTTGCTTATTTTTGCAAATTAGAACCTTGATGTTAACAAAAAGTAAACACGTGGTCTTTTATTGAATAGATGGTAAACGTGGATTATCACAGTACCATTAAATTAAATATTTATATAATTAGATTCAATATAGATCACTCTTGTTAAGTAAGTCATTGGGTTCGCCTGGTGGTTGTCTGTCGAACAACACATGGCAATTCTATTAAGCATTAGGTGCACTTTTTACGCTCGTACGAGGTAAATTATAACTAATTCTTAAAACTCTCGGTGGGTTTCAAAGAGACATTGCCAAGCATGATGGATAAGTATTGGTGTATATTATATGTTTTGGTTTACTTTGCCCGTTTTTTGTCTTGCAATTCAGAAAACTGCGCTTCTTACAAGCACTCAATTTAAAACGTAATATTGCTGCTACAATATCTAATGCCACTAGGACAGAGGATAAGAGAGTCGACTCAGCTCAGCAGCAGTTAGGCTAAGGCACCACTGCTATTAACAGGGGCTTCTCAGTACTTATTGAAGTTATTATAAAATACTACTAATTCTTATACATAAGTTATAAAATTGTCAAGGGAAACTTATTAACTCCCGGTCTGGATCGTGATGAAATCTTATCCAGAACGAAGACCACGATGTAATTATTTGGTCAGAAGCTCTCACTAAGACTAGTTTAAAGATTAAAAGGCTATAAAAATTACTATAGTTACTGATATTAAAAATAAATAACCGCATCCGCAAAGGCACCAGTAGTGGCGTCAGTCCATCCGACGACCAGTCGCCCCCGGGTGGGGAACAGAACAGCCCTCCTTTTACATATACGTCGTTTTACATGAACTATGGGGGGGAGGTAACCCCGCAGGTTACAGGGGGCCTCAGGCAGGAGCGAGGCCGACAGCTCAGACTCTAAACTAGAGCAAGCCACGTGCTCCGGCACCGCAATTATAAAATTGGGTACACCCTGAGCATAACCTATATTTTTATAATTGTCGTTCCATTATAAAACTGATTGGATTTAAGTTATTCTATGAAGTTAACTAGTAGAGTTAGAGTTAGTTAGTCGAAAAGTTAACTATCTATTTATACTGTACAATAGAAAAGGGTACTTAGTCATCTTTCTTGCGATGATGAACCTGAAATGCTAACAGCGATTAATAATTTAATCGAATTAGATACATAGGCTATTTTAGTTTGTGGTCACTCTCAAGGAGTCTTTATTTTCACTAACTGTGACCACTTATTCTAAAGTTCATAAACCTTTTATGTTGAATTTAATAACTCTTATTAAATTCATTCATTTTAAGATGACGGATCATAGGATCGTGCCTAAACTGATTCCTAAACACGGATCCCTAGCTGCAATAAACCTTCATTCATTCATTAATTCCTTAAAGAGGCTTATTTGCTTCTACCTGTAAATAAAGCTATTAGAAAATACTAACGCTTTATATTTATCTCAGTGACATTTTATGTATCGGAAACATACAATTATTACCACCAGAATGTAGTAAACATAGTTGAACTATTACCTATCTCTAAGTTACATAGTGATAAATATATATATATATATATTTTGCCATAGAAGTCTTTATAGAAGCTTCTTGATTTTGTATGAGCTCCTTACTACATTACAAATGGTTTTAAATTGTTACGCTAGTGCATCGTAGCTAGCGAAGAAACACGCTAAATTAATATCGACACATATCTACCTATACCTAATATCGAGTGAGGACTATTCCATTGAGTTTTCCAATAGCTCAACCATTTTGCTTTCCGCACCTATACGAAATGTTCGACTATACAGCGAAATCCAGATACTTCGGCGATAGACGCGTTAACGATTAGATAGCAGAAAAGCAACTTCTATGCATTCCCGCATATTCTGTTGTCCTAAAGTGCTTAAGAAATTTAAGCAATGAAGCAACTGGAATTGGACAGGTTCCTGGTTTCCTAAAGACGGTATTAGATTTTGAAATACTATATTAGAATAATTTACATTATAAAAAATATCATTTTCAATCCCACTAAATATCGTAACAAAGAAGTCCTACCTTGGGAACCGCGAAGCTCAGGACTACTTTTAAACAGCAAACTATCCCACCTCTAGCAAGTCTAGTCTAAAACTTAATGTTATCCACCGTCTTTAGTAGTATTAACGTACCACCCACAGTGGGTGGTAGCAAATTTGGGAGTTTATTGTTTCTAAACTGACGTAATCAGAACACATTATTGTAAATACCTATGAATATTTAAAATATTATTGCTGGTGACTTATTGACTTCTCAACCAGCGGATGTACCTACTCACTTTCAAAATATAACAGTTCAGCAGAGGTACTCTAATCAACCTTTTATTTGCAACGGTCAGCACTATCATTGCTTTTGGGTGGTAACATTAGACGTATGCTAAACGGCATTTACATACAAACAAAACCCCTCTATTCCAAAACATTTTTTAACTTGGGGTTCTCGGTTAGTGCTTCACTTTGCTGGTCATTACATCGGTCATTACGACAGTAATACCTGCATAAGGGGCTCAAGCGCTTTAGCTTATAAAGTGTCAAACAAAAATATACCTAAATGGTAACAAATCCAATTTTCTGATCCTTTAAAAACTCCTACTGCTGGTGAACCAGACCTTGATCCTGCAATTTATCAAAGAAAATTCAAAGCTTTATCCGGCTGCTGCGCTGGATTAATGATTAATGACATCAAGCTTGAGTCCTGCTGATGTAAAGTGGAGAATGGAGTTGACATGACCATATATAGCGCTAGACACGCATTAGCGGCGGCTTCCGTTGAGGTCTCGTTTGACTTTTTCCAGAAAACGGTCGGATGGCATGGATCCTCACAAAACTTTGCTAGGATTTACAATCACCCTATAAGAAGGGATTTTTCCCTAAACCAAAATCTTTTATTAATGAAAAATAGCGAATTACTTTTTGTACCTACTTATTTGATTATAAGTATTAGGTAACGACAAAAACAAATAGAAAATAACATAACTTACATTGTAAAATGTTTGAGGATGTCTTTCTGCAGTAGGTACCTATAGTTAGTAAAAATACTAACAAACTACCTACTAATTTTGGGTAAAGCTTGTATTATAATTCTAAATTTAAATTTTATTTTGATTTTATAAAAGCATATTTGATTGCAAATGATGCATACTCTAAACATCTACCTGGTTAATTATATCTGAAGAATGAAGTGACGAAATATCAATAGGTGATCAATTGAACTTGCAAAGTGAAGTTCGATCACTATTATATGAGTCACTTCATTCGAAGATATAAAATCACCCACCCATAGTAGGTATGATTCTACCCACCCAATAAATTTTAAATTTTCTCTGAAGAAATGAAGACATCGCCTTGCGGACAAAGCCAGCTAAGGCATAGCTACCCTCAAAAAAAAAAAAAACATGAAATCGAGTAAATCTATTTACTTTTAAAATCGTGCGACTGCCTAGTAGGTTTAAAGTACTACCTGGTTAATTATATCTTCGAATGAAGTGACTCATATAATAGTGATCGAACTTCACTTTGCAAGTTCAATTGATCACCTAAAAATTCTAATATGCGACTAAATTTGTGAGATCAAATCCTTTCTAAATCTTAAATTTTTGGGATATGTAGTAGGTACATAAATGCAGAAAAATAGGTGTTTTGAATTTATGTATCCCAACCTAGCTAAAGACTATTTGTTAAGACCAAAAAGGTTTAAAATTTCATAGTGGAAAAGCAAGCGGCTTCAAAAATATAGTAATTTCAAGTTTCAAACTTTAATTTCGTGGTGTCTAATTAGTTTGATTAATTATTTTGTAATATGAATTGATACCACCTCTGATGAAAGGTTCCATCCCATTTTCACTACATACAATTCGAATGGTCTTGAGAGATTTGTCGTACCATTTACACGGAATATTTATTTTTACGTATTGTGTACCTACGAGTAAGCGAGATTGAATTTCATACTGTACATCGAGCTTTCGAAAACTTTATTGTGATAATACTGTTTGCTCTGTACTATACTAACCTATTGAACTTTTCCAATAAGTACCTACCTAAAGATAACAAAATGCTTCCCAGATTTCTGGACATTTCGCCGTTGATTTTCTGAAACATTTTCTAGTGGATATTTTTATAATATCTCCCTGAAGCCATATTGTCACTTTATCTGGTGCCTTCAGTGTTTTGGTCTTTATAAAACTTGGTTCGTAGTCTTTGATAAAAGTCTTGAACGAACATATTCCTTGCTTGCTTTGATGTACTTATTGAAAAGCAAAAGTTAAGTCGAGTAAACTATTAAGTTAGTAAAAGTTACTAACTACCGCTTTATTTTTGCAATAGTCTACAAGGTTGTGAATAATCGTAAATAATCCGCTTACAGTCATAATCAATTCGTCAAATTACGAAAGTTTTTAATTGTAATGATGTTTTACATGTTACCTTCGACTGAAAACATAGCACTGAAGTTCGTAATTTTAATGGATTTTTTTAAAATATTTATATAGATACTGTGTCGAACGAAACCCGCCCACAGAAGTAACTTTCTTGGTGTGATATCTAATGTAAGTAATTGAATTTTGTATTAATGGAGGTATACAATTTTTAAGTTGGCAAGAAATTTTAACATATTACTATTTGATTAATGAACAAGACACGAACTTCAATAGGTAGGTACAGTTGTAAGATTGATGTAAAATTAGTTTTGTTATCCAATTTATATTTTCATCGAACTTGTATCAGCTTTCCTTCTGTTGTTTTATCCCGTTTGTCTTAAGGAAAAAACGTTGCTTATCTCAATGCAATAGAGTTTATTATGCGGAGATAAGGCAGATAAATTCAAGGGACTTTTGCTATTTAAAACTTTAACAGTGTTTTGTAAAGTTGAAAGTGATTCTCTTTTTTGCACGGCTTACGCCATTCGTCTCTGTCACTTTTCAATTTGCATTTTTTAAAAGGCTATTCTTTTATTTGTTTCGTAAAACGCGTTTGTTTCAAAAAGGTGTAGTACTGTTGGACGCACAGAGATACTTCACTACATAGTATAAAACAAAGTCGCTTTCTCTGTCCCTATATTCCTTCGTTTTTTTTAATAGATAAAGTGATTCAAGAAGATGGTTTGTACGCATAAAAAATCCTTGCGAAGCCGGGGCGGGTCGCTAGTCTATCTATATTTTTAGTCAAATAAGTTTAGGTTTTGGCCAGGAAAATGGACACCATGCAGATGACTGTTCTTAAGACCGTTTTAAAGTTTAAAGACGGTGTTTGGTATTGAAATAAAGTTAAGAAATACTTTAATTAATCATGTCTACCCAAAAGTTGTATGGAAGATCTCGATGATTGCGATAACAAACCCGTTTGTGCCTCACTATTTCAAATTATTTTGTTATTTATACTGTTTGTTAAAATAACGACTGACGCGCTTTTGATTAAGTTTTGATGATGCAATAGAAAGAGTCTAATAGAAGAAACCAATGGCTCCTGAAACACAGTTTCTTAATAAGTTCAGGTTGCTATGGATTCATTTTATATGTTATTTAACTTATAGAAAGTAAAATAATATAGAATTTAAAGTGAAAGATAAAAGTAATAAGTATTATTATTACTTTGCCTTGTGGTACACAACATTTGGGCAAAGACATAATTTTATTGTACCACCTAATGATATCAAAAATGAGATAACAATTTAACAGTCGTAAGTACTTTACGACTTTGTTCTCCGGGGCAAGCGATGTCTCTGATAGATATAAGTTGTAATCTGGAACTAATCGAGGCCTAATGAATGACAAGTAGAAGGGTAATAGAGACATCAGCTCATTCGACACATACTTGCAGTACTATCGGACAGAGGTCGGGGTCACCCGTCGGGCCATCGAGCAGGGGTGCACAACAATTGGAACTCATATTTTAGGTACTACTTTGTATATTTTGAAGGTATAGTCAGTCCATAGGTATACCAGAATAGTAGAAAATTATTTGTTGAACATTATAAAGATTTTGACAATATTTTGAAATAGAGAATTAAACTATAACTAACCCTTGTATATTATTAGGCTTTTATCATGAAATAAAAGTGATTTTCTAAAAATATTTTAATAGGTAATCTATATGTCATAAATTTACATACAAGAAAGATAAAGCCCGTTCCAAAACGAGGTTTTTAGTGTTATTATAATTATTTATTTATACATTACTGACTGACTTACAGTTCTCCCGCGTCAAATGCTCAAGCGTCAAATGCCTTTTAAAATGTACCTATAGTAGGTACATTTTAAAATGCTGTAACGCTGTTTAGGATTAAGATGCTGCATAATAGTATGGAAAACCATTTTAAAACCTGTATTTGTATGTACGCCACAGCATGATGAATAGATTCATAAATACAAACCTCTATTTCTCGTAGATCATAACAAAAATCCGCGCGCGTCGCAACGAATAGAAATGGAGCGCAGAGCTGTAATAATATTCATAAGTTGTTGTTTGTAGGGGTTCCAAATGCTGAAATATAACCTTACGGGTTCTTTGAGATTTAGTTTTACGGTGATATGACTAAAGTTGTTTATTTTTCGCTAAATCATACGATTTTTTGGGGCAGTTATGGACTGGGAGAAGTTTTCTTGATGGGAAGTAGAATCGTCTCGTTTCTTGAACTTGGTTGACGATTTATCGCACGTTTCGATGGCAACCATTTTTTATTTTATAGTGTTATTTTTACAAATTTATTGTTCAAGGTTCAATGTGGCTCAAAAGGTAGAGTCAATTTAGCTAGAGAGGAAAGAAGTGGTAGAGGTAGCTCATCTGGCCATTCAAAATGTAAAGCATTTTGAATGGCCAGATGAGCTTGATGATAGGGATGCCAGAAATGAAGAAATAATAATAGGATTAATTAAAAATTACTCCAAACCAAAACAAGCCAATGCCATAATTTTATAATTATTTATCTAGAACTAAAAACAGACTTTGAATTTCACACAGTATTAACACCACCTAAAAACCACTGGTTAGATCTTGATCATATTAAAGCAACCAAACAAGAGAAGAAACAGCTTTCAAAATAAACACACAGTGAATTGAGAACCTCCTCCTTTTTTACATGATATTTTGGATCTATGTGGTAAAACTTTAGCATCTAGAGTTCGGAGTTCACAGATGTTGACTTGAAGCTTCTGGCAAACACGATCGAGGAGGAATGCACGCCGAGGGTTGACTCGCGCAAATACTGGAGGTCGGTATTGGGAACCACGCCGATTTACGTTTAGTTAATACAGGATGTAAAAATACTACTGTCAAAATCCATTTTTCGTAGGGGTCGATCAAACTTCGATTCTGAACATATATTTCGAAACAAAACCGCAATGTTGTACTATACCAAGACTAAGTGTTCTCTATGTTCCTGTTGTAGAAATAAACTGAAAAAGAATGATTTTTTTTTAATATGAATAAAGGTTAACAACCTAAATAATTTTATAAATCTAGGTACATACCTACCTTTAGTGCAACAATAGGAAAACCTATCTTCTGGAATAAATCTTTTATAGAAGCAAACATAAATATATTAAAATAAAGAAGTCAGGTATTGCACAGCAAAGTGAATGACCTCAGCTCACCCAACTGATTAAGGCTACACGCACTAACGCACGAGCAAGATGAGTAGCTTCTGAGTACCTACAGTTTACATTGCGTGCTAGCAACATAATTTAATATCTTCAGACATTTTCAACTACGGCTTCAAAAGTTTTTGCAGTACGGGATTTTTATAAATCTAGGGGTGCTCTACCACCCCCCTTCGTTTTCGGTAGTCGTCTTTCTACACCCTGTATAGGGACCTATACCTAAAGTTCTGTTGAAGCTGGTTATTTGGTTCACTAGAGATTGTCAGACTTTTAGTTTATCAAGCATGATCGAAATTACAGCAGAAACCTCACAATTAAACACAGGCAACCAATTTCCATACAACTAACTTCCGTTATATTAGTTAAACACAGTTTTTAGGTAATATCACATCGTGGATGAAGTTTTACAAAAAAAATCTCAAATTGTCTGAAATATCAGCGAAAGGTGTCGCTGTAAAAGTGAGCAAATTACTGCATTTTGAGAAGCCGTTCTGCTCACCATGCGCTGAAAGTCCCCATCTTCACCAAAATTTATGAGATAAACTTCAAGTTACTTTTATAAAAAACGGATCACGGAAAGCCGAGATATTTTTGAAAAAACTACTAGGTAAGGTTAGTAGGGTAGGAACCTAACTATAAAAGATATTAAATTTTAGTTTTTCTTTACTGGCGGTTTACATGGATCAGTTGAGCTACTTTTAGTACTGCAAGCAAACGTTTGCAGTTAGCTCAATAATTGTTTCAATTGTATAATACTAGTTTTAATTATTTCTATTCCTTGATTGGAATTTTCTTTGTTAATAAAGGTTTCCTATTTCTGTGTTTTGTTGGATAGCTCTGTGTTTAAGATTAATCAAAAACACCAACATCAAGTCTGTTTGATCTCATCTCAAAAATCAACAAAATAATCTAATGCCGTTATTCTGACAAAGGACCCATTTAGTGTTTGCCCCAAAGCGAAACAAGACGGCCTCTTCAATTTTGAATTTAATTAAATCTATGGATTATTTTACTTTAATGTCCCGCCAATAAAATTATCCGGGGCTGTGAGACGAATAAATATGATTACTTAGATAAATTTAAAGCCTAGCCAAGCAATGTTGCTAATACATAACTTGATGGTCAATAGTCAATAGGTCTAAGAGTTAAATGGTCTATAAGGTCTAGGTAAGGCTCATAAACGTAGAAAAAAACAACAAATATTAGGTTTACTCCTTTTTAATCTTTGGTCCCTTGGTTACTGACTAACGGGTAGAATCACACTGAACAAAAACTGAAGCACAGCAATTGACTTATCATCAGATTTTAGCAGTTAGAGGCAAGATAATCACTACATAGTATAAAACAAAGTCGCTTTCTCTGTCCCTATGTCCCTTTGTATGCTTAAATCTTTAAAACTACGCAACGGATTTTGATGGGTTTTTTTATAGATAGAGTGATTGAAGAGGAAGGTTTATACGTATAATAAAACCGTGCAAAGCCGGGGTGGGTCGCTAGTATTAGATAAAAAATTAAAGTTGATATTAAAACTGTAATAACTGCCATAGAAAGCACCTAGATCGTATCACGAGTCACGCGTACATTTGATCGGTAACAAAAGTAGGTAGAGCATTTTTCTATGAATAATAAAAATATCTATCTATGTAATGTATCGTATTAAGTATATCAGTTGTCTAGTTCCCATACATAATACAAGCTCTGCTTAGCTTGGGGCTAGCATTAGCCCGTGTGGATTGTCCAACAATTTTTTTAACGTAAAAAAATGCATCAGTACATTTTGTGAAAGACCCCGGGTAAGTAGGGCAGTTGGGCCGACCCGTACAGGGAAGATCTTCCCCTGTAACCATTTGGGGGAATACCACCTTTACCCCAAAAGAATTTCATGAGCCTTCGTGCGATCGATGTACAAGATGGCCCATAATTCTTGCCATCATTCTTTACTGGCTTGGATTATCAATGTAAGTATAAGTACATACTACAATTATGATTGTAGGCCGTTTCAAACGAATTTATCTCAGAGATTGGCATTCAAGGGACTCCGAGTAAACATAATTACGTCTATGACTGAAGAACAAAGTCAATGTGATTATCTTTGACGACTCGTCCAAATTGATTTAAATTATAGTTTAAAATTCAATACAGAACAGCTTTGACTATAATCATTTTAAAATTTTATCGAATTTTTAAAATGTCTACCATCAGAACACATTGATTGGTATTTATGGCGTTTATTTAACTACTAGCTTTCCACTCGCGGTTTCGCTCGCGTAGATAATAACAAAAAAAACCTCAAAAACGTTAAAACCATTTTACCTCGATTTATGAGTTTTTTGAAAATTCCTGAAACACGTAAGTTAATTTATACGGTAGGTAAAAATTTAAAATAACAGCTCACTACATTTAAAAGTTACAGATTATTGAAATGTTGTGGACCCCTGTTATTTTTATTTTCGCCGCCAACCGATAAGAGATGTTGAGATTCAGTGAGCCTGAGCTTTATGCCCGGAGTGTTGTGTTGCAAGTGAAGCCATCACGGGTCCAAGTAAGTGTACTATTTCGTGCTTTATTTCCCATAGAAATAAGATTAAAATAAGCCTCCTATAGAAATCTGGCAACATTATCACGTGTGACAGAATTTTGTAGGTGCTCATCTAGTGTAGTTCAGTGTAGTTTACATGTATGTTGTTTATAAGTAACTTATTAAGTTAGATATAGATAGATTAGAAATAAAATTGTTAACTTGTTGTGTTGTTGTGTTCACAAGCTAAATTTTAACTTAATTTGTGATAATCCTCACAACTGGCATGTTCAAATCACTGAACAAACCCTTTAAAAATAAATGATTAAAAAAAAAATTACCATAATAAAAATGTCATTTGGATAATCATAATCTATATTACCTTAAAAACTGTAAGCTTAATAGATTCGTCCTTCTTTAATTTAATAAGGTTGCATCCCATTCTGATCGCGGATTATCCCATTTGATGGGCTCTCTCGGTCAATCCCTCACGGTAGTATCAATACGAGTTTCGGTATCAATTCCAATCAACTGTCTGGATCAGGCATGTCAAACTCGCGGCTTCTATTGCAAGCCTCACAACTTGTCTACTGACCGATACAGTTGTAGGGTTGTCTATTGCAGACTTCGCCACTTGTCTGCTGACCGAAACAGGTGTAAATTTTAGATAAAGCCGTGAAATACAGTGGAAATGTTAGAAAATAGAATATTGTTGTTCAATTTCAAACATCCGAGATGTTCTAAAATAATTGTGAATCATTTTCCGTTTAGATTATGAGTGTTTTTCGTTTGGGGGGTGTTTTACACACGTTAAGTGTCCAAAGTGCCCTAGTGACGAGTACACACCTAGGGCCCTTTGGTCTTGTAGATTATCTTCTTAGTCACTACACTCTTGACAGAGTGGTCGTGGTTGTCATATCAGGGAGGGTGGCAGCCTTCACAATCCGCCGCCATTCTTCTCGCACCGCTGCTTTCCTGGTGCATTCGTGTAGGGAACTGTTTAGTGCAACTTTTATTTGGTCCGTCCAGCGCATAGGGGATCTGCCACGAGCTCTTCTGCCGTCAAATTTTCCTTGTACGAGAAGCCGTTCCACAGACTCATCTCCTTGGCGCAAAACATGTCCGAAGAAAGTGAGTATGCGACCTTGAACGATGGAAGAAAGAAGCTGCTTGATACGAAGTAGATTTTAGACAAAATGCTCAAATATAATTCGTTCGATATTATTTACTTAATGAAAATATAAAACAAATGAGTATCAATACCATACGAATCTTATCATCCAGTGGCGTGATATGACGTTGAATAAATAGTAGGTGTGTCTAAAATAGGGTCGTTGATAGAATATGTCAAAAGATCACTAATTTAATTTTATTGTCACAATTAATGTATTAAGTCTGGAGAAAATCATTGAAGCAATTGTCTTGTCTAATAAAAACGGTAAATTTATATAAATATATCATAACTTTGGAACGGGATTTGAACTTGAAAACGGCTCAACGGATCTTAATGAAATTTGACAGGTGAGGTAGATCCTGGTGATGGATATATTGGACATACATTTGTAGGATAGTAACATAACTCGGAAAAGCATATGAGAAGTCGCGAGTAGGAGCTAGTAATAAATATAAAACAACATACTTGATATAAGATAAGTTATAAAATAAGTTTTTTTATCGATTATGAAGTTAGATAAAATCTTAAGATTACAAGTCAAATACTGACCATTATTATCTTTCTTGTATCCTCCGGGCGTTTGAAAATCATTAGGACTAGACAAGACAACAAAGCATTACGTAGCAATTCTATTTCTACAATCGTCATCTCAAACGAAAACGAAGTTCGTTTGTCTACCAGACGACGACGAAATTACTTGTCAAAAGTGCCACTTGGCTTGGCATTTGTATGGAAGTAAAATCGTTCGATGTGATTAATTCAATGATGGCATCGAAATGTATGTAAGTACCTATAACAATGTTTATTGTCTACCAATGATGTATGTATTTGTTACAAAATCACGCTGTTTTCTCGTGGTCCCAGGATTTTGTCCCATTAATGGGACCACAAGGGAGAACTGTTTCTCGTCGTCCCATTCCTATGCTCAGTAACATATTTATCCTCCTGTATATAGGTATTCTTCTTGCATAAATAAACTTTTTGGAATGTGTAGTGAAGTGTTAGTTGATGAATTAAATGACACTTGACTGACACTAAATACATCAAAATACGTATATGGTGAAAGACACCGCACCAATAACGTAGTGGAATGTTGGCATTCACTATTAAATAAAGACATGAAGAAACGCCACCCGAAATCTTTATTAAAACTATTAAACATTCTGGTCGAGAGAGAACAAGAATTCTATAAATCATCAGAAGGGAGACGAGAATTTGTAAGGCCCACCTGCATAGTACACCTGGCTGTACCACGGAAATCTTTCCATGGTCCACCTATGTACCTATATGGGTTAAAAAATGTATTGCCCGTGGTCCACCTAGACAATACAAACTATAGCATGTAGGTAGGTAGGTACTTAATTATCAAGTGATTTACGGATCTAAAAACAAGTAAACGCATGCAATTCTTTGATACATCAATTCTGAACTCTTATACATATTTGTTCCAAAAATTTTAAGCTATCTACCAGGATATCAGTAATGTTAGAGATCTTAAATGCTTTGGAAAAAAGCACTTCTGCCATTTTCATGATGTCCTGGTACTTACCTATTTCACGTTCAACTTAACAAAATTATAAATTAACAACAAATTAGCTATTTTTTCAGAGTCAGTCAAATATACTGAAAAAGAAAATACATCTTCTGCTTGCTTGCGATATGTTAAAAAAGTTGCGTTATTTATATTGAAATAGGTACAGCCAGGTGCACTATGCAGGTGGACCACGGGCAGGGACTGAAAATATTATACTTACCTAAATAATATGAAGTTGCTACTTTTATTATCATTGTTTCTTTTGGTAACCACATACTTTTATATACAGGATGTAATTACACAATAATGGGACAACAAGAAACAGTTCTCCCTTGTGGTCCCATTAATGGGACAAAATCCTGGGACCACGAGAAAACAGCGCAAAATCACATGACATTATCTATGGCATACGTCAAATCCATACAGTCATTATTGGACTTTTTATCCTTATCGTTTATACGATTATCGTTACCTAAGTCTATACTTAACTACTTCTAGTTTTGAATATACACCTCACCGAACCAGTTACTACGACAAATCTCCATCTAGGATTCATTTACAAAACTCATGTTCGACGTGAATATTCTCGTCAGAAAAGTGAATATTGGTACTCTACAATAACAGTAAAGCATTTTTGTATTGTATTAAAGACTTCATAGCTATTAAAGCTACCAGAAGCTTATATGCATTTCATGAAATGTGTGATTCATTGTTTACAGTTTATGATATTAATTGAAACCAAGCTTTCCTAAACATTCCAAGAAATGTGTGATTCGTTGTTTACAGTCTATGATTTTCATACTATCTGATATTTAAGTACAAAGATTACTTTGAGGTTAGAGGTTTATCAGTTTTGCAATACAACATTTCTAATGCCCATGGGAAGGTCAGACAATATTATTGAAAACAAGACACGTTTGCCAAGTTAATCGCAGATTAGTACCGGAAGTAGAATATTGATGAGCCAGTTCTAGCCTTTCTTAGCTCTATTACAGGAGTTGGAAAATACGCCCTGAATTTGATCCAATTTTTGTTCAAAATAAATTTTAGGAAATAAGCAGAGCTCAAAATCGTTATAAACCGGACTTGCCTAGCAAGCGGAAATGCTACATGCACCATCAACATAGAATTACAAATGTGCTAGAAGTTTTTCACGTAAATCAATAAATGTCTGGTTGACATGGAAAATTATATCTGACAGCAGCAGTTTAAAAAAACTGTGTCGCAGATGACAACGCCCTCCTCCAAAATTAAAAAGAATAGAGCTTCAAAAAATTAAACAAAGTAGGTAATTATTATTATAAAAAAAAGAATATGTACAATATGCTTAAATGAAAATTTTAATGTAAAAAACAATTAAAAAAGAATAAACAAACAAAAAAAAATATTTAGACAGCCTCTGTTAAAAAAAATGTGTGGGGTGTGTTTGTGTGTGTGTGTCTTTTTTTAAAACTCTATCTACTACACATCTACACACACGGTGTAGTAGGTAGGTTATTTTTTTCCGACTGGTATTGACATGGATCAATTGAGCTACCTTTAGACTGTTTGCAACCGTCTGCAGTTAGCTCAATGGTTTCAATTGTATATACTAAGTTGTAATTTTTTCTATTCCTCGATTGTAATTTTCGTTGTTAATAAAGATGTATTCTTTGGTGTTATCTAGCAAATATTCATGATCATTGTCAAAAATCTGAATTCACCCCGACACCTTATCATTTTTGCAGTTTATTTTTAAAACCCGTTATCTGTTTGGGATTCAAAGCAGTTACCACCATCGTATCGTTTTATATGTATATTGTTATTAACATATATTAAGATACCATAAGTATAAACAAAACTGTAAAAAGTCTTATCTCTGGGGCTCGTCTGTCTTAAAACGACTTGGTTTTATATTTTGTAATACTTTATGCCTACGTGCATCATTATCTCTAGGTATAGTTGTTTTGTATACACGTTGTAAGTGTTGATTGGTGAAGAGAATTCTGATTATTTTATATACCTATTAATATAAACGGGTTTTTACCAAGGTTGAATTTTTTTCAATACTATCACTTGAAGGACAAATGCGATACTGTTTTTACATGACAATTTGTTTTAGATTGCTTAGCGATTCATATAGTTTTATCCTTTTTCATGGACACATATCACCCTAGCGTGCCGCCGCATCGCGTACAAAAGCATATTATTCTGATTATATTAATAAAGGGGAAAAAAACTTAAGTAAATGAATGCATAATAATATAATGTGCATAATAATTAAACACAAATAAATAAACAGGGTACGAGAATGAAAAATGAGGTCGCAAAAGTTAAGAATTGTGGATTGTTATAAATAAGAGAATAACTAAATTTTGGGACGGTTTTACATGTAGCTTACACAAAAAACCGTCTATTCATATCGGTGACTTTTTTTAGTAAATAATGTAAAAAGTTTCAAAACAATGTCTAGTATATTTGTAGATCTACAGCGCCGCCGTAGAGTTCGCCGGTCGGACAATCTGCGGTGATTTTTTAGCAAATAGGTACTCGTCGCTTCTTTTCCTCTCGATGTACTGACTGGTTCTTTACCTATAAATTTTATTTACGGATTTCTAAATTTTTTTATAATCTCATCCGTCATAGTATTTTTCTTTCACTTAAATATTTGTCAAAGCAATTTACAAATTGAAAATTTGCCGAGTACCTAAATCAAATTAATTTATTCATTCAGGGTGATAGCAGTGATAGTGTAAACAGTCTTGTACTTGCAAACAGAGTGGAATCCAAATCCAAAAAATAAATTTATCTATTTTGTACTGATTTTTTAATGCAAAATCCTGTATTGTATGGCTACAAATAGTTTAGAAAGGGTCTAACGGGCGCCCTAACGGGGTTGATATTTAACCTATACATATATTTACCTAAGACCTCTTGTAGCGACATGGAACAACTGAATAAATGATTCTAAATAGAATTAACTTAAGTTTTATGTAATTTTCCAGTGGACGAACAAAGTACTTCCACGCTCTCGGCGGGAGCATCCAACGGGAGCACCCCCTCAGAAGAGAACAACTACGAAGGCACCTTCAACAACGGCCATGCTCCTAACAAGATGCTGCGGAGGTTGGATACTGTGCCAGACATCAAGAGAGATACGTCTGGGATCACCACGCAGTATATCGCTACTGGGATCGGTAAGAAATTGAGCTTTACTGTATGCTTGATAGCATTTATGAAATTAAATAACATCCCATTTTTTTGCCTTCGACGGGATTTGAACCTGCGAGCCCCCAGTACGGGACGCGCTTTTGTGATGATAGGTATTCATTTTTTAAAAGTTTCTCAAAGTGAGAGGGCTTATGCACAATAAATTAAAAACAAATCATTTATTTCAGGGAACATAAGTCAAGTTCAGGATGTAAAATAGGTATATATAGTATAACAACGAACCATATAAAGTATTATATACCTTAGTTTAACATACAGACTTAATATAAACTTATTTACTAGCACGTTCTGTCGGCGATTTTTATTATTAATACTTGATACCAATCAAGACTTGCATAGACAATTATTATTGTTTCAGTAAACCTCGGAGCTTTTGCATCAGGAGTATGTATAGCCTGGTCTTCGTCAGCTCTACCACCCATGATGGCAGAGGCTACAGTTCAGGTATGTTGTTGTCAGCTATAAGCTTAATATCAACTATTTGTCGGCTATATATACATGTATAGTAAATATATTAGCATATAAGATGACATTGGAAATGCATGCTTTTAATCTAATTGGTTATTTTATTTTTTATAATTTAGCTTATATTTTCGTAGTAGTCTATTTAATGGTACTCATCAACGATTTAAATTGTTTTTGAATAAATGAAATGAATTATGAATGAGAAAGCAACAGCTGCACGCGGACCACCGTCTAGGCTGCCTGTCCAATGACGCGGAGCGAGGCAGTTGAGCGGAGAAACGAGGAAATATTAACCAATAGGATTGCATAAAATCTCCGCTCCGCTTTTTCATGTAATCCTATTGGTTAATATTTCCTCGTTTCTCCGCCCCGCCACCTCGCTCCGCGTCAATGGACAGGCAGCCTTAAAGGTGAAACTGCACTAGCGATGCACTGAAGCGCAGAGGCGCGGCGCGGCCAAAACTCACTATGGTGTAGCAGTGCGACCAAATATTCTCCCGTAGGCAATAGCACCGCGCCTCGACGCGGCTGTAGTACGCTTACATTCAAAAGAAACAATATAAATAATATTTTACCCACTCCACTGCAGTGCAGTGCAGTGCGGTTCAGACTTTAAACTTGCGGTAAGCAAAGAGTCCTCAAACAAATAGCCTAATTATTTCTTATCTAATTGGTTATTGATTTAAAACTTTCAATGCTGACGACGCATTTGTGGATCTGCGGAAATAGTAGCAGTCTACTAGCGGAACTTGCCTCTGCTTCTTGTTTCTGTTATCTATGGCTTGCAGCATAGGCGTTAGGCAGTGAAAGCATTGAGCTCATATTTGAATGCATATTTTTGAAGTGCGTCAACTCTACATCCCTTTTTCTTCCATATTTACCCAGCATCCATTGCAAAGGATATTGTGAACTTGATAAAGTTATCGTGGAAGTTGTGGATAATGATAACGGAGAAGTTGGAAGTCCCTTTTCACCCTGACGCGCAAACTAAATGGCGTGATGCATTATCAGAGGAAGTGCAAGTGATAACGCAGCTGTGTTTTGTTATAATTATCACTTTCAAGGATACGCATTTGGTGTCATTCTTTATCGGATATATCAAGGACAATGTCAAAGCTGATGTTGGTTCACTAAACTTTGGTTGATCTTAGTCACTCTCTTCACGTTTATGGTACCCTAGTAACCCAACGTAGTATCCTATCCTTGAAAGCAACACAATAATAATATACTCCACTATGGGGTTGTTCCCTGTATCTGGCCAGAAGTATATTACGAGTCCAGTTTTACAAAAATACAAAATATATTTTTTTTTAACTTATTCTAATACATTTCAGTGGTACGGGACCCTCTTTTAAGTAATATTATACCTGTGCTAGAGGGCCTCGCTCTGCAACGCGGCTATCTTAAAGAAAATTAAGTATTTAATACAATGAAAACAAATATCGACTCTACCAAAACTTAAATAAAACAAAAAAAAAATTAAAAGTACTTAAAGCTAAAGGTATTTGGCCGAATCACCTATAGTTATCACTTTTCTCATCATAAGTTATCAAAAATCTATCTGTTTTATCCACAGTGATAAAACACAAAAATAAATATTTTTAATCACTGTTCTTCTGTTTCTAACTTCTCACTATTTCTAATCTCTCTGTAGTGATTAAAGAGCTTCCCGCTATCTGTATGTCTGTTCCTGTGTATTAAATCTTTAAAATCTTTAAAAGTACGCAATGGATTTTTATGCCGTTTTTTAATAGATAGAATGATTCAAGAGGAAGGTTTTATATGTATACTAGCTGGTGCCCGCGACTTCGTCTGCGCATGATTACTATTTGGAGTACTCGCGATTTTACTTGCGTCATTCCCGTTTTCGTGGGATTTTTGGGATAAAATAAAGCCTATTTCTTATTCCAGCTTATAATCTATCTCTGTGCCAAATTTAATCCAGATCCGTTCAGCAGTTTTTGCGTGAAAGAGTAACAAACATCCATCTATCTATCAATCTATTCATCCATCTATCCATTCATACTTACAAACTTTCGCGTTTATCAGTTCAATTAAAAACGGGATAAAAAGTATCCCATGTCCTTCCTTGTACTATGAACTCAAATCGTCCCGAGTTTCATTCCAACTCATTCAGCAGTTTCGGCGTGATGCGCGGTAAAGTAATTTTACTTTCATACCCTCTCCCATGAGAACCTTACTGAATTCCGGGATAAATAGTATCCTATGTCCTTCCTCGTAGTATGACCTACAATCATGCCGACAATTCATTTCAATCCATCAAGTAGTTTCGGCGTGATGCGCGTTTACGATACAGACAGTTAGACAGACAGACATGAATGAAAAAAATTACAGTTTTGGCTTGAGTATCGATAATAGAGTGCCCTCCAAAACAAAATTTCAAAATATCTTCAATGTACAGAATTGGACCTGTTACAGTTTTATTATAAGTATAGATAGATTACACTCGTGCGACGCCGGGGCAGGTCGCTGGTGTTTTATAAAGTTAATCTTATGAACACGGCGCAATCCTGATTTTATATAGTTTTCAAGTTTCAGTTCATCCCTTATGATGATAATGATATTATATATATGATAATAATCAAATTAATAAAATCCTACGCAATTATGAATCAGGTGCTTAGATTTTCTATTAATATTTTTAATGCCTACAACAATAATTTTACAGCTATCAAAATATCAGATTCGAACAAAGAATCATAAAAAGTATATTAAATATAATTTTATTAGGTAGTAAATGTTTGTTTATCGTTAATATTTGAATTTTAATACGTAAACAAGCTGTGAATGACTTGGCAATAGTGTTTGATTTTAGTATTTTGATCATTTTAGGTATGCGACTTCGCCTCAAAAACGTATCGGTATGGTACTATCTTGTTGTTTCAACTATATCAACTATCTTCATTGACAGTTTTTCCTATCTATATAACTACCTACCTATCTCTAAGTGTATACATTTATGTATATCAGTCATCTAGTATCTAAGCTCCGTTTAGCTTGAGGCTATATGATGCGGTGTTGATTGTCCAGCATTATTAACTTATAGTCAACCGGCTCAGACTACCTAGACAGCGCTGTCAACAATGATTTTGAAGCCGGTTTCGTAAACATGTGTGCTCGTACTGAGTGTTGCCGTGCAGGTGTACTTTCGCATGTAATGTGATTCCATCCTGCTTTTTATGTCGCGAGATTGGTTTGAACACCCTTTCAAAACATAATTCGGGATTTTGTCCCTCTAAATCTCGTAGGTAATAATTTTGCGTGACACTCGGCGCGACGGCTTAGCTGGACTGACAAGGTAAGGCGTAATTTCGTCATATAATGTGTGTGTGTAAGTGTTTGTACACGCCAAGGCTTAATTTTACCTGCCTCAGAGCGGGTTTCGTTGGGGCTCCGTCTAGATAGTTCTATAGTCTGAGTCAACCGGTAGTTACTACGTCACTTGAGTACGTAAAGCATAACCTAACTTAGGGCACATTTTCTAGGATAAACCCAATAAACTCGTGGCATAAAGTTTAGTTTATTTTATTTATTTGTACCATAGGAACATACAGAACACTTGGGTAGTCAAGTATACAAGTAAATTACTATAATAATATACACTACTTAAATCAAGTTGGAAAAATAGGTTAAAAAATCTGGAAGGTTCAAATAACAAAATTTTCGGCTGTATAGAGGCCTCGACTCAAAAGATAAAAAAGATAAAGATTCGCATAATTTTGATAATAGTTTTTCGGTTATCGAAGTAGAGTCTAATTCTGATGAAAGTATAATTTCAACAGAATCCAAACCAGGGCAAGAGGCTTACAGGAGAACAAAATCCAATCAAACCCAGCTATCTCATTCATACAGACAGACCTTCACTACAATAAGATAACATAAAAACGACGCATTAATACCCAATCATTATTTTAATCATAACGGCAATGTAGCTTAATGGTACCGAATTCAGCCAGGCCCTTATAGTAGGAGATAAGGCGATATATTTTTACGTCATTCCAAATCAAGCGATCTCATTAGAAAACAAAATTCTAGCATATTCTTTATGCCATCCTTACTTCCTTACTAATATTATAAACGCGAAAGTTTTTGAAAGATGTTTGTTCTTTTTTCACGCATAAACTACACAACAGATCGGTCTGAATTTTTAATGGACGTAGTTCTAGCCCCTGAATAACACATAGGCAAATTTTCGTCCTTTGCTTTTAGCATAGATATTATTCTTATTTCTTATCTTCTAAATCTTTTTGTGCTTCTTGCATCAGAGTATTAACCCAGCATCATGATTGTATAAGTCAACCTATCTTGCAAGGCAATGACCTAGATTTTTATGACTTAATCTGAGCCATTTATTATTTACATTTTAAACCGGATCTTCAATGAACTATGAATTTCTCTTATCATTTCGATGACAGAAAAATGGCACACTTTTATTATTTTACTTACTAATATTGTCCGTATTGTCGAAGTCATCACAAACCTCGTCTGTTTTGATAAATTTGACAACCTGCATTAACTTGAAATCTTTGTCGGTGGCAAAGTCTAGACAAGTCAAAGTTTAACATGATCAATGCAACTAATTAAATAGAATGAATGCAAATAAATTAATTTGCGTATCATCATCATCATCCCCCAGGGGAGGCCTATGTCCAGCAGTGAACCAATATAGGCTATCGGTTCACTGCTAGACATAGGCCTCCCCTAGTCAGCACCATAGCGCCCTGTCCTCAACAAACATTTGCTCCAAGGCGTGAAACAAACCCGCAGCTCCCTGCGTAGCAGGAAGACCTTCACCCACCGCGCCAAATGGGTCGTCAAATTTTTGAATCACTGTATCTATAAAAAAAACACATCAAAATCTGTTGCGTAGTTTTAAAGAATTAAGCATACAAAGGGACATAGGGACAGAGAAAGCGCCTTTGTTTTATACTATGTAGTGATACCACAATATGCAAAGCCGTGGTTTGATTATATCGTATGACGTAACAAACACGCCACCGTCTCCTTAGGTACATGGAATGAAATGGGCCCATTAAGTGGGTCGACCTCTCAGATAGGGCGCAGACACGTCTGCCTAGATAAAGACAAATAAATAACTCCAGATAAACTTATTGCTACATGACAGAAGGGAGTGATTGATTAGACTCATTTGTTGAATGAAATAATAAGTCTGGGCGGGGATTTTGTTGGGACCAAATAAGGGTTAGAATGAACTGTGACTTTTGAAATGAATTAAGCTTTAAGCTGTTGTCTAGGCTGACAGGTTTTAAGGTTTTTATTTTGGCAATCTTTTTGGAGATAGATGATTGCTTAGTTTATGCAGCGTTGTATTTTTAAACGTTTTATACAGACTAGTAGTGATTTCTTTACAATTTTGCGGGAAAAATAGAAAGACGAGCACGCATAATTTGTCTTCGGCTTTACCGAGTACTAATCCTAGTTATTAGTACCTAATCAGTCATCGAAAGTGTTAATTTCTTTGCTTATAAGTGTACTGACTATGAACAAAATCTACTGCAAACTAAAACTTTATTTTCTAATCTAAAAAGTAATTTAAAACTTTTTGTACTGTGTACGAAAAAGTAGAGAGTGCAGACTGAAAAACTACATTTAAAACTTTATGTTTTACCACAATGACAATGTAAATGATTTCAAAAACCTTAGTAGCTTTCACAAAAGATACAGCATTGCAGCATAAAACAAACTATACAAATCCAGAACTTACCTACTTTTCAACTAAAAACGTCCTCTTTTAATTATGAATATTGCAAAAGTTTACCGCAAAAGCCTACGAACTGTACTTAAAACTTAAACTATATTGTTTAATAATTTGGCGTGGTTTACGAGACTGTAGGCTAACCGATATCATATTCTTTCTCTGTCCCTATGTATGCTTAAATATATAAAACTACGCAACGGATTTTGATGCAATTTTTGTTAATAGATTCAATAGAAAGGTTTAAACGTATAATAAAACCGTGCGAAGCCGGGGCGGGTCGCTAGTAACTAATAAGATATAGAACATAAACTCAAGAACTTACAGACCTTCAAAAATTTTGACGTCAGGTCTTCAAATGTGGGTAATTTGTAAATTTATGCAGGACCTTATGAGAGTCATTTTTAAAAGAACCAGTAACAACGGCTTACATATAAATAAAAAATATTGCAATCAAATTTCTTCCTTTTTATGAAATCTTTTGTAAAACAAAACCAACCCTCGATGAAAGAAATTTAGTGCATTTCACAATGCCGACAGGTTGTGAATTCAGTAGGTAGAGTTTGCTTAGGATAGAAACCCCCCTTAAATTGTAGACTTAAGTTTGCTGGGTGTTTCAATTCTTGGAAAAAAATCCTTCAGATAGTATAAATCCATAAGCCGTACATAAAACTTAAAGCTTAGCAACAATTAGTCAGATGAAGAATAACAATTAAATTAGATAATAAAGGTAAAATTATATGTTAATAAAATTTTCTTTGTTAATTTTTTTTTGTATAATTTAAATATTTTCGATTTGATATAAAAGAATTTTACCGTACATGTATTCTTTTGGATTTAGGTGTCCAGGATTTAGCAGCATATCTATGACACCCATTACTTAAATTTGATTGATTTCTTATTGGTTTTAAATTCCCTATAAATCTCTACCAGCTTTACCCACCCACTTCTAACAATGGCTTTTTGAAACTTTGTTCAGTACCAAAATAACTAAGCTTTCCTACCTGGAAGTTTCACTATCGTGTCACGATTTACGCCGAAGTTTCCCGAAGTTCCTCGTGACAGCCGGTTGCATGCGGTGAAAACCTGACTTATGATACCGAAACTTTCCACATTCTACTGTTCAGTTCTTCAAAACCTTCCTTATCTTGTGAACTATAAAGTGGTCTTTACTTTGTAGCTGTTATGCGCAGTGCAGTTTTGTTTTGGCTACACGGAGCATAGATTAAACCATGTACTGTTTTTCATTTTCTCGGTTTATGGAGAAAGAAAAATGATTCAGTGTTTCTGGGAAAATTTTATTAGTATTTTGGCGGCTGAAGTTTTGATGTTGTTTTATGAAAATGTTGAATATTTTAGTGCTTTGACCGTCAATGTTCTAGCAAGAGTAATGTCAAACAAATGATAGTGGAGTCAAAGGTTTTTGAACTGTCTCCATTGATATAAAATCTATTTTATAGTAGAAAGTAATAGAACGTGGAATGGAAGGTGTATTGATTTCAGTGAGTTCATATTCAATTCAAAATTCGAACCGTAATGATTTATCAAATTTGAATTGGGTGTTTCTTGTCCATGCCCAATATGAACTTTGCATTGTAGTCGTCAAAAATGACGTTGGTTTTGTTTAATTTGTTCTGACCAAAGATTATATTATAGTAACTAGATGTAACATTATAAAAACGAACATTGGACACTGTTTTGACTTCTTGCTCTTTGGGAGTATGCCATATGAAAAAAAAAGATAGATATAATTTTTCAGTTCAGTTTCAGTTACATTCAAATACGTATGTGGTCAATCTGATTCTTGTCTGACATTCTACTGAAATGTGAGAATAGTGATGTGAAATTCTGTACTTATCGATTAAATTATGATTTCAGTAAGCAGGTTTGTTGTAACCGCTGCATTGTATGTTGATCATGACGACCGATGTAGCGCGGTGGGCAAAGGTGCACCTGCAACGCAGGAGGTTACGGGTTCGGGAATCAAACCCCTCAGAACAAATTTGTGAACGATCTGCAGATATACCTATGTTCCGTTGGTCTGGGTATAAATGTACTATAAAAAATGTATATCTATGCATAATAATGTATTTAATAAATCAGTTATCTAGTACCCATACCACGAGATTTGAGTAGCTTACTTTGGGGCTAGATGGTGCTTTGTGGATTGTCCAGCATTATTATATATTATTATAAAAGAGTATAATAAATTCAGTTATGTTTAAAATCCGCAAGCTGTAATTTTACTTGAAAAGATATACCAATATTCATTAATCACCTATATTTTTTTGGTGTTTGTGGGGTTTTATATTAAGTTTGGAGTATGTGAGTCAATAATGATTAAATCAATCAGCTGGTAATGATTGAAACTACAACCCCCTCAAGGATCTAGATCGACTTAACCGGTACCTGACCCTGTAGGTATATAAATAAAGACCTACTAAGGTTATTTTGTTAAAACTTACATAAACTTGATAAATCTTCTTGATAATAATTATGTTTTTATTTAAAATGGGGTTAAGCGGTGATGGTTGTTTGCCGTCGTTATTTAGGATATGAGCAGTGAGAAAACTTAGGTAGGTACTTAGTTACATTAACATAAACAAAATTATTTTTAAAGTATTTTCACGTCGTATGCTCCTACTACTATACTTAACTGAAATATTGTGTGCTTAGATACCACTTGGATGCTATCATTTAACCTTTATTTTCAAATTTTTTTTGTAAGTCCTTTGATATCCAATTCTGTGGCACGAAACATGGAAATGTAAAAAACACCAACGAGAATTCTATGATGGCTCCCAGACATGTCTTCTCAAGTTTTGTTTCCATTTTTCTTTTGTTATTGGATATTTTGTATATCTAGAAGTGAAAGATAAGAATAAGTTGTGAACTTCTAGCTACATTGCAATCTTTAGTCTCCTAGATCTTACTAGCGACACCATAATCAAGTTTTGATTTCTAACTCCAACTTAGTCGGTCCATGTAGGTACCGTAGCACTATCTCGGTAGGTAGGTATAATTCTCAAACTACGACAATTTACTTTTGAATCATCATTTTGTCAACCAGTATTAGACATTCATCGACAATAAATTATCGACAACTACCAGTACTTCACTAGGTGGCATCAAAATGGTACATCAGATGTCAGTTTTTCGTATTGTACTTTAATATTAGTGAATTATAGAATTATACTGTTAATGAGCTGTAAATAACGTAGTAAAACAGTTATTATATTCTATGTACAAAAAACTATTCAACATATTGCAAAGAAAATACATGTAATATCCGCGTAATATCCGCGTCTATCACGATTATAGACTTACCGATGAAAAGATATCTTGCGTTTATCTTCACATAAAGATCCCAAACGGCTTTTACAACCCACAGCTACACAAGTCATTATATACTAAGTTCTCGATTAAATATTATATGTAAAACACAAAATTACAAATAAAACATAAACACAAATTTTCATTTTCTCAATCTGACATTCACATGTCACCGTACGGTATCAAACAAAACCAAAACAATATCAAATCGGCTACATCGCCTTATAGGATGACAGTGACCATATGCTCCGTCTACCTTACGGAACGTAAGGTACTTACTTGGTCTTAGGTTCTGACCAACCTCACTATCATCAACATATTATTATATATTATTATTAGTCCACTGCTGGACATTCCCTAATGGGCCACCATAGCGCCCTGTCTTCGGCTTGCCACATCCTGTTTTCTTTCGAGACAAGCCTAGGCGGGTGACAAAGCTAAACTGATTTCAGTTTTAATATTATGTATAGTTATTTCTTTAACATTTCTTTATTAACTAACAACTAAATTTAAAATCAACGAATAAAATCAAAGTAAAACTTATTATATAATTGAAACAATAGAGCTATCTGAAGATGGTTGCAAACAATCTAGAGGTAGCTCAACTGATCAATACCAGTCGGAAGCGTCCCCAAGACACTGCCTGCGCTAAATACACACCAGCTCAGGTCAGCTCTCGGGTCAAGATATTTTTAAGTTTTATCATTGTTATCGTTTGCTTAGACTAATTTAAGTTACCCAAAAATACAAAGTTTTAATATTTCTACCTTTCTGTCAAAACTTTATTACAAAGGGCCTCAAGCCTGTGCCTCGAGACCGCAGAGAATTTAAACTAAACCTCAAACGAAACCTACTAAGGGCAGGCGTCTATTACTTACAAAGGTTTTTATCGTGGTCCAAACTTCGGTTTAGCGGTGCCGGATTCAAATTTATTTGAATTTTAGTGTTGAAACTCAGCTAGTCCATTACAAGTTACTTTTTGCTGGAAATTGATCTTCCTAAAACTGCAAAATTTATCTTTGAAACGCATCGCATCGCTTTCAACTAAGGCATGTAAAAATCCTTTAAGTAACTCTTAGATATGTTGAATGTTTAATTTTCTTCATTGCACATACATATATACACACATACTTTAACATCGAAGAAAGTTACAGACTGGCTTTTGTCAAATTATTAAAAAAAAAGTAGAAATTCCACACAGCTTTAACAGGCCCCAAGATAAGTAGAGCGTGTGTTTTTGCTACTAGATGACTGATATAATAATATGGATAATATTTATAGATAATATTTATAAAAGTGAAAATTGGGTGACTTATTATGAGATCTCTAAATGTAACTACAAAAGCTATTTTGATTCTAAAATTTTGAATGGAGGTTTCTTTTAGGACGCAACGAACGGTTTTTTGGAAATTCATATTCTAAGTCAATGGGGTATTGCTAAAATGGGGAAACTCAATGGGGTATTTAAAGTCCAAACATGAAATCGCAAGCGTAGTTTTGCTCTATGTAAAGTAGGTATAGATTATACATTACATAGAACAAAACTACCTTGTTAAGTAAAATGCGTAAATGTGTTGTTGGTGTAATTTAAAATCTACACCAATGTCGATTTCAGAGTGAACTAGCTGGATTTTATTCTGGAAACTTCCCTAAAGGCGCTCAAGTTCAAATTTACGGCTCCGCGCGATACGGGGTTTTATGTGACACATGTTAATTTCGAGCCTCTTATTTTAAGCTCAATTTGGACTTTGAGAGACAGTTTTAAATGTTAAACTCCTATATTTGCTAGTTAGTTTACAATGATTCGTTTGATTATTGGAAGTTGCTTGGCCAGCATACTGGTCAAACACGTAGCGGCTTAAACTCCAGTCAAAATTTCGCAACTAGCGAACCGTACTGACTTCGCATGGGTTTATTATATGTACATAATAAAGCTTTCTCTCGAATCACTCTATCTATTAAAAAAAACGCATAAAAATCCGTTGCATGGTGCGATCTAAGCCTAAAGGGACAGAGAAACATACAAGGGGAAGCGTTTTTGTTTATAATATTTGGAGATAACCAGGAGTTGGGTTTGGTACATAATGAATAAATAAAAATCTAAAACGGAATCCAGGAATCAATAATCCGTGCATGTATACGTAAAAAAATCGGGATCATTCCTCCAATCATTTCACCATGTAAATGAAATATGACAATAATTCATTTGGTGAAATGCTTTCCTAGTCAAATAACTTATTTTTTTAAAATCCTTTAATATATTTTTAATTGTTACAAATTGTCATATAAAGTTAAATCAGATTCTAGTTTATTTTATAAGTAGGTTCTACACATTTTATGATCTTTGCTGTTTTTGTTCAGATGCCGAGCGGGCGGCCAGTAGAAAATGCAATCGCTGCCTCCCTCTCAAACCAGAAACAAGTGGTGAGTATGCCTACTAGACTTACAACTATCTTCACATTATAATATTATATCCTTCCTTACTAATATTATAAACGCGAAATTTGTATGGATGTTTTTTCCTCAAAAACTTTTGAAAGTATCGGCTGAATTTTGAAATAGACGTACAAGACCTGGAATAAGACGCGGGCTGCTTTTCATCCCATAAGCACAGCCATAAGTCAGTTCAAATAAATAAGTCAATTATAGTAAATAAAGATTTAACATGCCAAGATAATGTCATAAAAGCTACTACATTGGGCATTGTCAAAATAAACAACATCAGAGCTAGGTAGTTACATAAGATACAAATTGATACATAGGTACATTATATCATAATAAAATTCATAATAGTGCTGTATAGGAGCATCAAAATAAACTTCACGTCTTAAACACGTGTTTAACGGTTGTTTAGCATAAGTCATCCCACAAAACCATATTAAACAAGTCGTAACTTTGTTTTTTGTGGTAAGGCTGAATGTGTTTTGAAATATGATGATGACCAGTGTATTTCTGCCAGCACCTGTCAGTTTCCGAAGCGTCCTGGGTGGCAGCCTTGCTATGTCTTGGGGCTCTTTTTGGATCCGTGCCAGCCGGTCTCATTTCCGAAAACTTTGGACGCAAGAAGACTCTTCTGTACCTGGCTCTGCCGCTTCTTGTGTCTTGGATCCTGGTTGCTTCTAGGTGAGAGCTTACATACTTATCACCGTGGAATCGGCTTAGATCTACTTAGGAAACGATAATAAATAATAAAATATTATTATGTTACAGAGCAACTTAATACTAATTTCACCTAAAGTGAATGATATTACATTCGTTTTTGTGCTAATCCTACTCGTAGTCAATTATTTAAGATAGCATTTGCACGGAAACGAATCAGAAACTTTACGAGTTATGAAAATGAGACTCTGGGCAGCCCGTGTGGGGAGACACCAAATAGCTCAGGACTGAAGCTGATCATGATCGAATGAAGCTACTACGCTCAACGACAACGTAGGCCCCAGCAAATATAGCGATACAATCTTGGCAATAATTTGCCCACCACCTGGTAGAATATTACCTTAGATCGCAAAGAATGACAAAAGACGATAAACTATGTTTTATTTATTAAAAAAAAAAAATCGCAAAAAATTTCAACGTCGGCGGGACTTAAACCCGCGAACCGCGACCCTCCCTCAGTACGGGATGCGCTACCAACTCCACCACAAAGCCAATTACTTTCCTAGAGAACGGTGACTTACGCACTATTATAACATTATTATATTTTATCTAATTCTAATAGACTTTTCTACCCGCAGCCCCAACGTATACGGTCTTTATGTCGGACGTTTCGTCGGTGGTGTCGCCGTAGGAGCCTTCAGCGTCGCCATCCCTCCATACGTAGAAGACATCGCCGAACCACATACTCTATCCACGTTGGCTAACTTCTACCACGTACATCTCAGCTGTGGTGTTCTATTTGGCTATATTATTGGTAAGTTGAACGAACATGGTATTTGAGCAGACAACCAAACTTTGGAATATTGGATAGATTTGATTTATATTTTATGGTTTGGATGAGATTTATTTATTTATTTTATTATTTTAGGGAAACTAACAGCTAGGTAAATATAATTTTACTATATTTTTCTATATATATATATATATATTTAATTTGATGCCAATGCCATAATTCGGATCGCATGAAAAGTAAAATGTAAAGAAACCAACCTATCATGTCGTACAATATAAACGAGTAAAAAGAAATGTAGAAAAAAAATAAAGGAAAATTATTTCATACTGAGATAAGCAGTAGATAAAATTCTAATGCAAATATTAATGATAATTACTAAAAGTTGTGGAGAACCTTAATAACAGCAGCTTTGTATCTTTCCAGGTTTGATAGAAAATCCGACGTGGTTTTCCGTGCTCTGCGCCAGCATTCCCATAGCATTTTTCATCGCTTTCATCTTCCTCCCCGAATCTCCTGCCTATCTCATGTCCCAGGGGAAGTTTCACGAAGCTAAGGATGCCCTCCGCTACTTCCGAGGAATCGACAACGACGTTGACTCAGAAATAAAATCCTTGAAAGAACACATCAGAAACGCAGCCAAGAACAAAGTCACCTTCGGAGAACTCTTCAGAACAAGAGGAACGATCAAAGCTCTTGTTGTCTCCTTTGGACTCATGATCTTCCAACAGTTAACTGGGATATACCCTATCCTTTTCTACGCGAAGATTATCTTCGCTAAGTTCTCCACTACTCTCCCTGGATCTTCTATAATTCTCGGCTTCTGCTTCGTATCTTCAACTTACTTCTCGACTATGCTGTTGAAGGTTGTTCGGCGAAGACTCTTGCTGTTAATATCATTTCTGACGATGGCTTTATGCTTAGGCAGTTTGGGGATCTTCTACCATTTGATGGAGACAATGGAGGTGGAAAGTGCGTGGATTCCCCTCTTTGCTCTCTGCGTATTCGTCAGTTTTTACGCTGCTGGAGCAGGACCTATCCCATGGCTGATGTTGAGAGAAATTTTCCCCCAAAACGTCACCAGAAGGGCCACCGCTATAACAGCTGGATTCCACTGGCTCTTGGCTTTCGGTGTGTCTAAACTATACCAAAATTTGGTGGCGTTGGTAAAACCTGGTTGGGCATTGTGGCATTTTGCTGTTGTCTGCATCATAGGGTTCATATTCGTCTATTTCTTTGTTCCGGAGACTAAAGGACGGACATTGGCGGAGATTCATGACGAATTTGATGGGATCCACAAGAAGAAGAAGCATCGGCATGTTATTGAAGTAGAAAGTTTGTCAGAGGCATGATAGATTTACAGGCAAATATTATATCCCGTTCGCATGTTAGCCCAGTCATGGCCAAGCAGTTTATACCAACTGTCAAATCTATCATCTAAAGGCTATAATGAAATTAGAATGGTTTTATGATTGATGCGTGAATGAAAAGTGAAGCGAATGAACGAATCATTTTTAGCGCAGAGGAAAGGTTACCTTGCAGATGATAAAGCCAGTGGTTTATATGTAGATAGTATAAAGTGATCTTAGATGGAATGTTTGAAGAACTCTTAAAATAGCTGTGAGATTGGAAAGAGTTAGTGCTCAATAAAGGCTAATTAGTTTTAGGGTATTTTGTATTTATTATTTAGAATAAAGTTTATTTAATGTTTCAAGGATTGTTTTATTTGAAATTCGTTAATACTACTACTAGTCATGAAGGGGCAGCATAAATAATATATCATAAATAATTTCGAATATTTCTGTGGCGTAGCGGGCGATAGACCGCCTGCGAGGCAGAGGTTTGATTGCCTTCTTGGAACAAATATTTTACGATAATATTTGTTTGATGATATTTTTTCTGGGTATTTTAGACTATTTTCTACAGTAAAAATATCGTTACTGTTCAATGAATTAAGATATCAAGTACCCATAACACAAGCTGTGCTTAGCTTGGGGCTTTACATGAATTGTCCTGCATTATTTTTTTTCAGGAACTCGCCAATGTGTGAACTTGAAATCACACAAAAGCGTATTCCAGTTTTAAAAATTACGATGCTCAGTGATTTTTTGTAATTATCTCTTCTTCTGAAAGACTTTGGATCCTGAAGACAGTTAATAAAATTCTCACCACGTCACAAACCCTACGCAGAAATTCGGATACCTACAGCCTTTGAAGCCACGATTAGTTTATTCCCAGAGCTAAGTTCTAAGAAGGTTTGGATCTAAGGTTCTTGGCACGTACTCGTGTGTTATCTGATTAGCATGCCACCCGAGGCGAACCCCTTTCTGTTAAGGTGAGGACCCACTTTGGTAAGCATGTGCTTTTCAAGATTTTAAGTCGCAAACAGGAGCTAAAGTTGCGCCACCACTTATTTTATCATATAATTACGTTAAACAAAGATATTTCCAAAATTCACACGTACAGTTTGTTAAACCTATCACAAGCTATTTTTAATGCATCTGTAGTAGTTTCATTTTGTCTATTTTAGGAAGAGATACAAAAATAGAGTTTGGTGACCACCAAAGGCAACTTCGAACTTTCTCCCAAAAAAGGTAACATAGGTCTCATATAACAAACAATATAACTTCAACTCATGAATAGTAGACACACCAAAATAGTTGCAACCAAGGTTCCAACTCAGCGTGTGCAATTAGACTAGCTTATCCTACCATCTTACTTCTTACTATCTTATTATTAAAAAAATTAAAAAATGTGTGTGTGAACACTTGTTTAATGTAATCTCCGTAATTACTAAAGTTATTTAAATTAGATTTGATAGGTAGAGGTGGTTAAGGACCTAAAATAACACATACGATATTAAAATTTGGAAAATTTAGTTTTTACTTAAGATTTTTTAATGAGAACTTTTGTTTTAATGCCATGATTTTTGATATGATGATGATTCTGTTGATTTTTGTTTTGTTTTCCTTCATATATTTTTTTAAATCTTTCTGGTTATTGTTTAAGTAAAATATCCTACATTTCATAACCGAGCTAAGTTCTTAACTTTGAGAATTGAAAACTGTCGAATGCTAGCAAAAGCTTCGAGAAGTGGGTAAATACTTTTCTGTATCGATCGTCTTGGAAAATACTTACTTTCTGAGAAAATTTCCAGAAACTCTGAAACTATAGTCGTGCGAATTATTTATGGCTTTGTTATTCTTGTGGAAGTTACGTACGCCCTGTCTCTTTTACTCCGAGTGGCTGGGAAAGCTTACTGTAATTTTATTTCCTTTCCAATGAGTTAGTGTCACTGGACAAGAAGATTATTTTTGCGTTGATTTCAACTATTTAAAAATAAACAATTCTGCACAAGTCACACAGCATCATCTAGCCCCAAGTTAAGCAAAGTTTGCGTTATGGGTGGGTATGTGATAAGTGTGATAATGATAACTAATGTATCTATTTAATTTATAAAGTACTAGCGACCCGCCCGGCTTCGCACGGTTGTATTATACGCATCAAAATCCGTTGCGTATTTTTAAAGATTTAAGCATTCAAAGGGACATAATGATATAGGGACATAGGGACAGAAAAAGCGACTTTGTTTTATACTATGTAGTGATGATGTTTACATTCTTAGTATTTCTAATACCCTGAATCATCAAATGTCAGAAGACATCAAAACCAATAGACCTTCCGCCGTTACAGGCGGTCCTCACCAGCCACAGATCTAGTAGAAACGCGCTAGGATTGTTTACTATGCAGAGCTTGTGTTATGGGTACCTACTAGATGACTGATATACTTAAGATTGGTATTTTCATTACAAAGATAGATATTTTAGTACATAGAAAACACCCAGAACCTCCGTAACAATTATTTGCATCTCGTACAAAAATTTGTCTCAAGACAGGAATCGAAACTGCAACTTCCTGCGTCGCACGTGGTCCTTCGCCCGCCGCTCCACATCAATCGACTTGCCTGGTACTGAGTCTGCAATCCAGTATCAAATCCTTCTAGGGTGTGAATTCGTGGCGGGAATGGCAAGTTCCAAGAAATTAACCATTCTCTGGAGGTAGACTTTCGTACCGTGTGCGCCGACGGACATACCCACCTAAAACTGCTTTTACACTGGAGTAGAAGAATCGATCCCGGTCTTTTTTTAAATCCCGGGATTTCGGGGTTGGTAAAACACTATCCCGGAGATGAATTTAAGAATGTATATACCAGTTATTAAAATAATAACAAAGTTTAACTTAGAAAACTATACTATAGCAAGTTCCAAGAAATTGACCAGTCTCTGGAGGTAGACTTACGTACCATATGCGCCGACGAACATATCCACTTAAAAATGCTTTTACACGATAAGCTTTTACATTATATTTTTTATTATAGATAGAAAACATTCAGAAACCGCAACAAATATGTGCAGATCGTACAAACATTTTTCCCAAGGCGGGAATCGACCCTGTAACCTTCTGCTTTGCGGGCGTACCTTCGCCCGCTGCGCCAAATCGGTCGTTTTAAGCAAAGGATTTTTTAGGATTTAGTTTCTATGATGTGCCGGTGTGAATGCGCCCTTACTCTGAGCACGTCTCGTGCGTGCCTTACAAACTATTGAAAAGATTTTCCGAGTCCCGAATAATGTTTTGTATCGCAGGAATTTTGGACGTTTCTCTATATGTTTAAATATTTAAGAAAATGCGAAAGACTAATTTTGAGGATTATCTTGACATGGAAATATAAATATTAGGTAGGTAAGTACTTAGGTTATCTAAAACAACGTAGTGAAAAATTCCATGTCTATGTCTATGTCCCAGTTTTTTTGAAAAATTGCTTTATAAATAATTAAGATATCTTTTCTCGGGTAGTTTTTATGTAATGTTTGTTGAATGTAACTACAAATGTTTTATATTATCCTAAGAGAGATCTCGGTATATCGAGTCCTAAAGTAAAATCCGTTAATAATAATCTGCAAGTATTTGATCAATATAAATAAAACTGGAGTCGACGCCTGCAAAAAAAATTTTTCAGATATTTAATTCCTGCTCTCAATAGCAGTGTTAGAGTAAGATAAATCACCGAATATCAATACGGATTTTTTTTTCGCCAAAACATTCGGTAAATTAGGTAAAGTAAATTCTTAACATTTAACTATTTTCTACGTTAGCTACAAACCGAAAACGCCTGAAAATAATTAGTAAATGTCAGACGTGATTAAATTAGCTCATTAATTATCTGTAGCATATGTTACTGAATAATTAACGCAAACTTTTGGTGGTTAAAGCGGCCCTTGAAATTAGAACGTCGGAGATAAAAAAGTGTTAGGCAATTGCGTGCTTTAACTTTAGTTGTATGTTTTGTTCTAACTGAAGAACTAAGTACGATATGATGATTAATAAAGAACTATAGAAATTTATCTACGTAGGTACTCTACAAAATAATGCATAAATGGTTGTTTTATCTGGCAATAATGGGGTTTTCTCCCAGGTATTCTGTTTTCTACTCACGAGGTAAGTCCTCTTCAGTTGATATGGATTTAAGTTACTTATTAAACTGTCAAGGCTTTCCAAGTGCACATGGTAAAATCAACCTAGTTGTCAAAAGATTAAAAACTTGTCTTTTAAATGTGTTTTTTATAGAAAAATTGGAACTAGGAAAAGGGTATTGTATAATAGATAATGAAACTTACTATTTTTAATATGAGTATAAAGTATTCCCGTTATCTACATAAATAAATAATTCTGATTCTAACTACTGAACAGATTGGGCTGAAATTCTGAACAAACGTAGTTCTAAGCCTGGAATTAAACATAGGCTACTTTTCACCAACTTTAACGGGGGTAAAGTAATCCAAATAACAGTTATTCACTTATTGACTCCGAGTTAAAAGTTTCGAAAATCCGTGATGGAATTCGGCCGGACGATTGATGGCAGTACTAAAGTTACGTTGATTTCCCTCGAGGAACGGCTATTAATAGTAACATTGATTTACATACTTTTCTAAAGTTTATTCAAGGTTTGGCAACGTTGGTAAATTCACAGTGGTCTATTGGGTATTGCGTCATCATAAAACAAAGTCGCTTTCTCTGTCCCTTTGTATGCTTAAAGCCAGGGATACACTTGGGGGCAAATGGAGCAATATGTTGCGGAACAATTTGCTCAACAACTACGTAGAAAATGCCAAGTGAATGTCGCGGAACATTGAACGTGCGCTCGCTCTCGAGGCGGGAGCAAGCAACATAACCCGCGTCACGTACAATGTTGCGGGGCATGTTGCGGGACAAAATGTTCCCTAGTGTATCCCTGGCTTAAATCTTTAAAACTACACAACGGATTTTTATGCGGTTTTTTTAAATAGAGCGATTCAAGAGGAACGTTTATACGTATAATAAAACCGTGCGAAGCCGGGGCGGGTCGCTAGTTATCATTATAAACCTTCTTTGATATCAATCAGCCGTCACCAGAAGGCAGAGTACCCAAAATGCTGGCAGCATTGCCACGTTGAATGGCAATGCTAATTCGTTGACCGGAATAGAAGCCAGCATTCCGATCTCCTGTGCTGTGTGATTTGGGGATATATAATTTTACACCTACTTTGAAAGATATTTTTAACATGCAGAATATATAATCCATCCCATTACGAGGCTCAATTTTATTATTCCTCTTTGGTAACTTTGAGAGTGCACAACTTCTGACATTAAAGTCAAAAGGTCATAGCTAATCAGAGAATCAGAGCTTAGAAAACAACCACTCAAATAATGTCGGTTGTATTTTCCCCAGTGAGAAATATATCCACATTTGTAAGCTCAAATGAGAAGCGTATCAAGATTTCCCGGGACTTAAGTTTTCATGTCGCATAAGTTGCTACTTGTTTTAAAGCTACGGGAAGTTGCAAAGTAAACTTTAAAATCATACGGGCAACGTCAATATTTCCGAAACAAAAGTTTTAATAGAGATGGGGATAGTTGAAGTGGGGATAGTTGAGTTTTTAGTGAAACTGAAAAGATATGGAGTTCTTATTTTCTTTCACTACTGACATTTATCAGTAAGATTAAAATAGCGAAAGATCTAAGTAATTTATCAGAATAAAACTTAAATTTTGACTGGTTTTTAAGTTGATATCAGCTCAGAACCGAGACGCCTGGAGAAGTCTTGTAACGGAGGCCAAGATCCACTTTGGGTCGCTGAGCCACAGGAGTAAGTAAGTAAGTAAGTAAGTTTTAGGTCCAGCTATCTAAAGCTCAACAAGATCAAGTGTACGTGAAGAAACCAGGTTAGTAGCAAAGGTTTTCCTTTGCTACGCAGAAGTGGGAAACACTAAGATTATAAAAAAAAATACATTCCATGTAATACATCTAGCCCTAAGCTAAGCAGAGCTTGTACAAGCCAGATGACTTATTACTTGATATAGATCACAATATCTATCTACCCTCCCTATAGTACCCTCTTTATTAAAAGTTTTTTATTACTATTACTTTTTTTTCATATGATAGGTTTTTTTGTAAACATTATGTGAATTATTCTGAAATATTAATATTTCTTATTTAAAAGAACTCATTATTTACCCCACCGTCAAATTCATAAACATTTCATGGACAAGATAAAAATTAAAAAACTGTCCAGTCCAACTAAAGGTTACCTGAAGTAAGTACATAATAAAGCTTTCTCTCGAATCACTCTATCTATTAAAAAAAACGCATAAAAATCCGTTGCATGGTTCGATCTAAGCCTAAAGGGACAGAGAGACATACAAGGGGAAGCGTTTTTGTTTATAATATTTGGAGATAACCAGGAGTTGGGTTTGGTACATAATGAAATAGAAATCTAAAACGGAATCCAGGAATCAATAATCCGTGCATGTATACTGTAATGTTTATTACTTGTTTTATACAAATTAATACTTACTTGCTTGTAATTACTTGTAAGATATATTAGGGACTGCTTATTTATTTAGCTTAGGTCACTTTTAAAGCTCTCATAATGTGTTGAGAAGTTATGAACCTGAAATGTAATGTTTATTACTTGTTTTGTAGGATTATTACTTACCTGCTTGTAAGTACTTGTAAGATATGTTAGGAACAGCTTATTTCTTTAGCTTAGGCCACTTTTAAAGCTCTCATAATGTGTTGAGGAGAAGTTCTGAACCTTAGTTCAATCTCGTCTTATTCTTCCTATCTAAATATGAGAATCTATCCATGTATTCATAACAAAAACTTACGTATAACAGAGGATCCTGCTCTAGTATACTCTTTGAACACTATTTTAGGGCTTCGCCTTAGATATTTATGCCGTAAATATCAGAACTTCGGCATTTTTACCTAAAAATACATTTTCACCTCACTTGTTAGAGCAGATTTTTCTGATTTTATTTCCTTATTTTATTTTATTAGTAATGTAGCTGCTTCACATAGAAATTCATGTTTTGTTATGACAGTCTTGTCATTTTTTATACGTTTGACATGTCAAATTTTCTTCATATTTGTAAAACTAGCCATAGTTTGCATAGATTTTAGTTCAAACCTCTTGTTAAAATCTTAGCTGAGCCTGGCCGTTATGACTACTTTTAAAATTTCCGACTGTTCGACGAGATTTCATATAAATAGCAGAACATCGCTACAGTCGGGGAGTTGAATTCGAAAAGTCAACGAAGTAACATCAAGTATTGTAAAACCTTCTGCTCTACCTGGAAGCCTGAAGACTGGTCTACCCCAATCCCTAGAAGCCCGAAGATTGGTGAAGAACATCTCCACCTTGGAATCCTGGGCCTGGAGAAGACATCCCAAATAGACGATCCCGAGGCTGCTTCGACGACTTCGTGTCTGACTTCCTGGAGGTCGGCGACCCTGGCTGGCCACTCTACCGCCGCCAGAGGCTAGCCTGTCCTCTATCAGATACTGAAGCTTTCATCTCGGGCTACGGGGATTGTCCCTTTGTCCCTCTGCGGGAGACTCTACTTTGTGACTCCTCTTCTTACATCTCCCGTTGCTCCAGGTCTCACGACACCAGTACCACTTCACGGCTTTCCAGACTCCGGGTCCTAGCGGTCGGCGGTCACCACCTCAACCGTCGCTATTCGAGGCTGAGGCGAGACTTAGCGGCTGCGTTCTCTCGCTACATCTACACGTCTCTCAAGCTGCCAGTTAAGGACTTTAACCTTGTGCACTAGATTTCGCGATCGGAAAGACTTTGTTTTTATATCAAAACTTTATTAATTTAAATACACTTGTTAAAAACTTCAAGCCTTTTTCTTCTCAAACAGTAGGTCTAAATTCTCTAAATTATCAACTGCAACGTTCAGCCCTTTCATAGATAGCCGGGTGGGCTGTAACGTGACAATACGTCAAAAATTCGGGATCCTTCCTCCAATCATTTTACCATGTAAATGAAATATGACAATAATTCATTTGGTGAAATGCTTTCCTAGTCAAATAACTTATTTTTTTAAAATCCTTTAATATATTTTTAATTGTTACAAATTGTCATATAAAGTTAAATCAGATTCTAGTTTATTTTATAATTAAGTAGGTTCTACACATTTTATGATCTTTGCTGTTTTTGTTCAGATGCCGAGCGGGCGGCCAGTAGAAAATGCAATCGCTGCCTCCCTCTCAAACCAGAAACAAGTGGTGAGTATGCCTACTAGACTTAGGGCTCCCACACAAAACTGCGATTTGGTGCGATGCGATGCGATTTGATGCGACTTGATGCGATGTCACACGAACTTGATTTGCGAATTTCTGCGATGCGAATTTCTGCGGCGAACCGTTTTGTAGGGTAACCATATCTTCAAGTTTAGTCCGCCGTATTGGACGTGTTTTTAGGAAGCGTAAGATGGATCCCAAAAAGATAATTGAACCGATTTAAGCAAAAATGATCCAACCCACACAAACCTCATTTCGAGATAATCGATATTTAAGTTTGTGGCGGTATTTCTCTAGCTTTGTAATACAAAATGTTGTTATTTTAATTTAATTTAATGCTATGTAAACTCAACTTTTTTGCTATAAATAATATAAAGAATAAATTGTAATAGTTTAGTAGATAATTGGGAAAACTTGCGCCTGGATCATTATTACAAAATTAATTTTGTATGGAAAGAGCTATGTAGGGTGCAAAAATTAAAATGCAAAAATGATTCAAAGTGTGTTAAAAATTAGTAATCATTTTTGTGTTTTAAAAGACAAAACAAACAAAATTGGCCCTACTCCTCGTCCAAATCAGAATAAGGTTCATCACATAAACCATCTACATCGTCTATTATTGCAGCTTCCCTTCGGTTTCTTAAATTAATCAATGCAATCATCTGGTATCTAATATTAGATCTGCTGGCCCTGTACCTATTTTATTTTATTTATTTATTTTTCGTTAAAGTACGAAACACACAGAAGCCGGAGGCGTGGCGGAGGCAAAGGCGTGCGAGTTGTATTCTATGGAATCCTATGAAAGCCTAGACACACACCGCAGGCCGTGGCGAACGCGGTGCCATAGGAAAAACCGGCACGCCTTCGCCTTCGCCACTCCTCCGGCTTCTGTGTATTTTGAACTTTATATACTTTATTTCGTTTACGTACTTAGATGAAATAGCAATTTTAAATATTAACTTGTCAAATCTTAACTTGTTTTATATCATCATCATCATAATCAACCTATATCAGTCCACTGCTGGACATAGGCCTCCCTTAATGAGCGCCATAGCTCCCTGTCTTCAGCTTGGCATCCAGCATCTGCCAGCAGTCTTTCGCAGATCGTCATCCCACCTGGCCGGAGGGCGTCCTATACTACGTTTGCCAAGTCTCGGTCTCCACTCAAGAACACGTTTACCCCAACGGTTGTCGGTTCTTCGCGAGATATAGCCGGCCCACTGCCACCACTTCAGCTTGCTAATTATTTGAGCTATGTCGATAACTTTGGTTCTCTTTCGGATGTATTCTTTACGAATCCTATCCTTCAGAGAAACTCCGAGCATAGCTCTTTCTATAGCTTTCTGAGCTCTTTGAACTGATGGACCTGCTTAATATTATAGTTTGAATCATTGTAGCAAATTAGAACGGTTATATGTTAGGGTAACAAAAGCAACACAAAAATGATTCAAGTGGGTGTTTATACATTTTAAAAAATGGTCTTCGACATGACAGTTGTGGGTTGGACCATATGGATTTTCCACATTTGTGAACATAGAGGTGTGAGTCTTTGATATGTTAAAATATACCTTATTCTGATTACATTGGTTAAAAAAACTCGAAATTGACTAGGTTGTGGGTTGGATCATTTTTGCATAAATCGGTCCAATTGCACTGCTGTTATTGTTAATTAGATATAAAAGAAAAAGAAGATTCTGGATTCATCCATTTAATACGATTATGAACTCTGAAGGGAACTATTTTACTCGAAATTACTATGAGTTGAGAACTGAAGCAGTTTTTTTTTACAACACAAAGAAGGCGGCTCAGGCGCCGCGCTCTTTCGCTAAAGTTGTCTCAGAGCGGACTAAAAGGGGGGTCACCAAGTATGACGTAATATGACAGGAATACGCGATGCAAATGAGATCTGACGTTATCGTGCGAGCTCGCAGATATTTACGATGCGATGCGAGCTCGCAGTTTTGTGTTTGAGCCCTTACAACTATCTTCACATTATGATATCATATCCTTCCTTACTAATATTATAAACGCGAAGTTTGTATGGATGTTTGTTCCTCAAAAACTTTTGAAAGTATCGGGCTGAATTTTGAAATAGACGTACAAGACCTGGAATAAGACGCGGGCTGCTTTTCATCCCATAAGCACAGCCATAAGTCAGTTCAAATAAATAAGTCAATTATAGTAAATAAAGATTTAACATGCCAAGATAATGTCATAAAAGCTACTACATTGGGCATTGTCAAAATAAACAACATCAGAGCTAGGTAGTTACATAAGATACAAATTGATACATAGGTACATTATATCATAATAAAATTCATAAATAGTGCTGTATAGGAGCATCAAAATAAACTTCACGTCTTAAACACGTGTTTAACGGTTGTTTAGCATAAGTCATCCCACAAAACCATATTAAACAAGTCGTAACTTTGTTTTTTGTGGTAAGGCTGAATGTGTTTTGAAGTATGATGATGACCCGTCTATTTCTGCCAGCACCTGTCAGTTTCCGAAGCGTCCTGGGTGGCAGCCTTGCTTTGTCTTGGAGCTCTTTTCGGATCCGTGCCATCCGGTCTCATTTCCGAAAACTTTGGACGCAAGAAGACTCTTCTGTATCTGGCTCTGCCGCTTCTTGTGTCTTGGATCCTGGTTGCTTCTAGGTGAGAGATTAACCCTTCTTTGCATGATTTTTTAGATTTTTGTGAAATAAATCAGGGTGATGTTATTCATGCTCTAGATTAAGGGAAAAATATTTAAAAAAATCATAGTATAAATAAATAATATGAAATAAATAAAAAACAGTATGATGGAAATTTCCATCATCATGCAATTCTACTTGTTTAGCTCAGTACTAAATAAATAAAAACTAGAACATCATTGTACATTCTTTATTCTTGGTGATAATTTAAAAAACAATTATTATTCTTGATTATAATTTAAAAAACAATTATTATTCTTGATAAGGCAAAAATAAACTACACATTTACTGCATGATATTGTGTGAATAACCTTTGCATTTAGGATATTTGCACCGGAGTGACCCACCTACTTTTGGCCAATGTTCAGAACCATCCCTCCTTATGTCTTTTGGAGGTGGAGGAGTTGGAGACCCTTTCTTTTTTTTGACAGCAATTCTTCTTCTAGGACACTGCTGCTGGGACACCCTCTTTTAGCATCTTTCATGGTTCCTTTGTTGCAAAGCACAAAGGTCAATTCATTTCTGAATTGGCTCATTGTAAGCAGACTATTGTTAAGTTCACCTCTTTTCTGCACATTTTTTTTCATAGACAATCCAAGCATTTATAACTGCTAGATCAAATAAATGAAAAAAAAACACAGGAACCACTTTTGAGACCTCAATGTTATGTGATTTCTGCCCAAAAAGCTATCCATGAGGTTGACTCCTCCCATATGCTTATTATATTCTTGGACAATAAACGGGCAAGTAACATATTTTTTTTCTCGTTTTGCCTTGTCATACCTATTTACTTTAGCAGCAGGCAATGCTCCAGCATAAGTAGATAGCAGGGTTACTACCATATTATCTTTCCATGCTACACAGCTCATATCTATACCATCAAGCATGGAAACTCTCTCTTCATAACTACTACCACTAATCTATTTATAAAATCTTTTGTTATGAAATGGTTGAAACATTGATAAGGGGTTTCCAAATGTGTTATCTCATCTGGAGCAGAAGAACTCCCCAAGAAAGTAATCTTATCTGCATCATACACCAGATTCCTTTTTTTCCATATCAACTTTCTTTTGTCAAATAAAAAACTGGATGAAGACTGCAAATTGGATGAGGATGATGAGTGTGAGGGTTCCTGGTCTTCTGTAGTGACCTCTTCTACAAGAGGAGGATCAATTTCAGGAGTTTCACCTACAACATCATCATTATCATTTTCTTCCTGCAACCTCCTATAATTTCATCAGCATCACGGTACTCATCGTCGGAATTTTCGTCGTCAAGGCTATCTTCCGAGAGCCAACCGCCTTCTAACTCAAATAAGCTTCAATGTCTCTGTCTTTCATGTTTCCCTACAAAAAACAACACAAAATAAACATTTACTAATAAAACATTTTCGCCATACATTACAAGTGAAGCTATTGCATAGTGATGTAAATTTCTGTCACATAGTTTTGAGAAATTTATTCAGGCTATTTCAATGTAAATTGCACATAAAATAACAGAAACACTAAAAACAAACCTTTTTTTCACTCATTTTCACTTTTACTATCGGATTTATCTCAGATTAGTTTTCTAAAACAATTCATAAATTCACTCGTCTCTTCCAACCACAACAAACAGCTGAATGACAAGTTCAAGGCGTGATGATTGACAGTGAGGTATGTTTTTTTTTTGACAACTGCGTTTCGTTTTACGCCTTGGTCATGTAAAAAGCTGCCAGCAACAAAAAATTTACAGTACGCCTGTTTTGGATACCTTTTTTTCCACTAAATGTTATGATGGAAATTTCCATCATTATGCAAAGAAGGGTTAACACATACCTACTTTATCACCGTCGAATCGGTTTAAATTGTAAGGTTAAGATTGAATACTACCTTAATAGAAACTTGTGTAATACCACGGGGCCTACTCAGGATACGAAAGATAGAAAATTTCTTTTTTGGACCATAAAATATGCTACAGAGCAACTTAATACTAATTACATCTAAAGTGGATAATAATACATTCTGATTTGTTTTTGTGCTAAACCTATCCTACTCTTATGTCAATTACATTTGAACGGAAACGAAAAAGAAATTTTGCAAGTAATGAGAATGAGACTCCGGGCAGCTCGTGTGTAATCTGTGAGAGACTGAAGAGGCTGAAGAAAGATCATGATCGAATGAAGCTATCATACTACGATCGACGACAACGCAGGCTTTGCCTATTATTGCCAATCCTGGCAATCATTTTCCCACACTTGTAGAATATTACTTTAGATCGCAGAGAATGCAAAAAGAAAATCTTTTTTTATTGAATTTTTAAAAAAATTAAAAAATTTTGCATAAAATTGCAACGTTGGCGGGACTTGGCGCGAGGGTTTAAGTCCCGCCAACGTTGCAATTCGCGCCGCGAACCTCCCTTAGTATGGAATGCGCAACCAACTGCGCCACAAAGCCAAGTAACTTCCTACAGAACGACGGTTTACGCAGTTACACTAGTTAAATTATTCTATTATCTAATTCTGAATATCTGTTTAACCCACAGCCCCAACGTATACGGTCTTTATGTTGGACGTTTCGTGGGTGGTGTCGCCGTAGGAGCCTTCAGCGTTGCTATCCCTCCCTACGTAGAAGACATCGCAGAACCACATACTCTGTCCACGTTGGCTAACTTCTACCACGTACATCTCAGCTGCGGTGTGCTATTTGGGTATATTATTGGTAAGTTAAACGAAATGGTGTGGTATGCACGAGTTTTCAACGCTGGGTTGGTTTTGTGTTTGGATATTCTAATATTCCAAACAACCAAGCTTTGGAATATTGGGTAGATTTGATTTATATTTTATGGTTGCCATAATTCAGAACGCATAAGAATAAAAAGTAGAGAAACCCCTATCATGTCGTTCAATATTGACGAGTAAAAATAAATGGAGAATAGAATTAAAGGAAAATTATTTCATACTGAGATAAGCAGTAGATAAAATTCAAATGTTTGCATTTGAATTTTATCTACCATCTATTTGATTTTATCTATTAAGGACTTTTAATGATGTAAAGTTCTGGAGCTACCTTAATAACAGCAGATTTGTATCTTTCCAGGTTTAATAGAAAACCCGACGTGGTTCTCCGTGCTCTGCGCCAGCATTCCCATAGCATTTTTCGTAGCGTTCATCTTCCTCCCTGAATCTCCTGCCTATCTCATGTCCCAGGGGAAGTTTCACGAAGCCAAGGATGCCCTCCGCTACTTCCGAGGAATCGACAACGACGTTGACTCAGAAATAAAATCCTTGAAAGAACACATCAGAAATGCAGCCAAGAACAAAGTCACCTTCGGAGAACTTTTCAGAACAAGAGGAACGATCAAAGCTCTAGTTGTCTCCTTTGGACTCATGATCTTCCAACAGTTGACTGGGATATACCCTATCCTTTTTTACGCGAAGATTATTTTTGCCAAGTTCTCCACTACTCTACCTGGATCTTCTATAATTCTCGGCTTCTGCTTCGTATCTTCAACTTACTTCTCGACTATGCTGTTGAAGGTTGTTCGGCGAAGACTCTTGCTGTTAATATCTTTTTTGACGATGGCTTTATGCTTAGGCAGTTTGGGGATCTTCTACCATTTGATGGAGACAATGGAGGTGGAAAGTGCGTGGATTCCCCTCTTTGCTCTCTGCGTATTCGTCAGTTTTTACGCTGCTGGAGCTGGACCGATCCCATGGCTTATGCTAAGAGAAATCTTCCCCCAAAACGTCACCAGAAGGGCCACCGCTATAACAGCTGGATTCCACTGGCTTTTGGCTTTCGGTGTGTCTAAACTATACCAAAATTTGGTGGCGTTGGTAAAACCTGGTTGGGCATTGTGGCATTTTGCTGTTGTCTGCATCATAGGGTTCATATTCGTCTATTTCTTTGTTCCGGAGACTAAAGGACGGACATTGGCGGAGATTCATGACGAATTTGATGGGATCCACAAGAAGAAGAAGCATCGGCATGTTATTGAAGTGGAAAGTTTGTCAGAGGCATGATAGATTTACAGGCAAATATTATATCCCGTTCGCATGTTAGCCCAGTCATGGCCAAGCAGTTTATACCAACTGTCAAATCTATCATCTAAAGGCTATAATGAAATTAGAATGGTTTTATAGCTTGGCAAAAAAGAGTAGAAAATAATGGGGGCGCCACTGTAGGTCCTTATGGCAACACCTATAGCGCACCAAGCTAGTCTTGATACTTAGGTGTATATTTCTGTTATACGTACATTTATATCCACACATAGTATACTAGTATCAGTAAATATTGTTTAATTGAGCAAGGTTCTCGTTATGTAAGTATATAAAGAAAAAAATATAAAGTAAATTAAAATTTAATACATTGTTATTAATACATTGTAAGTTCTCTCTCACAGTATTCCTTTTCTATTTTTATTACGCGCTAGCACGAATTCTTCCAATCCTCCTCCGTAATAACTTGGAACCGTTCCGTTTTAGCACGCTCAGCTGCTTCCTACAAAGAAGAAACTTTTTATGATACCTTTATGTTACCTTTATCAGTTTATTATTTAGGCACCTAATTTCTAGACCATTTAAAATACAAACGCTATAGTAACTTTATTACAAAGAAATAACACAACATTTAAATTATGTAGAAATAGATTTACATATTAGCTAGTCTAGTTCAAATATCAAATTCTATGCCCGCGCTATAGCAGAGTACGCAGAACAAACGTAAACATAACCTAACTGCCCGATGTTTATTGTTGAATATTTCACTTGTTCCGTGGAACTTTAATTTAATCCTGCTTTAGGACCATCAAGTTACCTTTGATTCAACTTAAAATTACAAAACAAACTCTCACAAACCTGTCATATCAGCGGTTCTTTGAAAAACATTGTTGAGATCTGAAAGAATAGTTCTGGCCTCAAATTCTGCCAGACATCGCCTGTATACCTTATAAATAACCTCCCTGGCAGCACTTCTAACTGTTTTATTCATTATTTTTCACTTTTCGTCACTGTAACACCACCGCTTGACCGATCCAAGTAAAAAATCCGAGAATTCGTAATCTTTGTTTACAATTTTACATCAAACGTCATTGTTTTAAGAATGTTGCCACTAAACAAAAAAATTAGTTCCGTTTCAAGACTTTTTTGCCAAGCTGTATGATTGATGCGTGAATGAAAAGTGAAGCGAATGAACGAATCATTTTTAGCGCAGAGGAAAGGTTACCTTGCAGATGATAAAACCAGTGGTTTATATGTAGATAGTATAAAGTGATCTAAGATGGAATGTTTGAAGAACTCTTAAAATAGCTGTGAGATTGGAAAGAGTTAGTGCTCAATAAAGGCTAATTAGTTTTAGGGTATCTTGTATTTATTATTTAGAATAAAGTTTATTTAATGTTTCAAGGATTGTTTTATTTGAAACTCATTAATACTACTACTAGTCATGAAGGGGCAGCATAAATAATATATCAAAAATAATTTCGAAGATCTCTGTGGCGTAGCGGGCGATAGACCGCCTGCGAGGCAGAGGTTTGATTGCCTTCTTGGAACAAATATTTTTACGATAATATTTGTTCGATGATATTTTTTCTGGGTATTTTAGACTATTTTCTACAGTAAAAATATCGTTACTATTCAATTAATTAAGTTAACAAGTACCCATAACACAAGCTCTGCTTAGCTTGGGGCTAGGTTAATTGTCCTGAATTATCTTATTTTTAGGAACTCGCCAATGTGTGAACTCGACATCACACAAAAGCGTATTCCAGTTTTAATAATTACGATGCTCAGTGTTTTTTTGTAATTATATCTTCTTCTGAAAGACTTTGGATCCTGAAGACAGTTAATAAAATTCTCACCACGTCACAAATCCTACGCAGAAATTCGGATACCTACAGCCTTTGAAGCCACGATTAGTTTATTCCCAGAGCTAAGTTCTAAGAAGGTTTGGATCTAAGGTTCTTGGCACGTACTCGTGTGTTATCTGATTAGCATGCCACCCGAGGCGCACCCCTTTCTGTTAAGGTGAGGACCCACTTTGGTAAGCATGTGCTTCAAGATTTTAGGGCGCAAACAGGAGCTAAAGTAGCCCGCCACTTATTTTATCATATAATTACGTTAAACAAAGATATTTCCAAAATTCACACGTACAGTTTGTTAAACCTATCACAAGCTATTTTTAATGCATCTGTAGTAGTTTCATTTTGTCTATTTTAGGAAGAGATACAAAAATAGAGTTTGGTGACCACCAAAGGCAACTTCGAATTTTCTACCAAAAAAGGTAACATAGGTCTCATTTATCAAACAATATAACTTACTCGTACTCATGAATAGTTGCAACCAAGGTTCCAACTCAGCGTGTGCAATTAGACTAGCTTATCCTACCATCTTACTTCTTACTATCTTATTATTAAAAAAATGAGAAAGTCTGTGTGAATACTTGTTTTAAGTAATCTCCGTAATTACTGAAGTTATTTAAATTAGATTTGATAGGTAGAGGTAGTTTAGTACCTAAAATAACAGATACGATATTCAAATTTGGAAAATTTAGTTTTTACTCAAGATTTTTTAATAAGAACTTTTGTTTTAATGCCATGATTTTTGATATGATGATTTTTGTTTTGCTTTCATTCAAATTTTTTTTTAAATCTGTCTGGTTATTGTTTAAGTAAAATATCCTACATTTCATAACCGAGCTAAGTTCTTAACTTTGAGAATTGAAAACTGTCGAACGCTAGCAAAAGCTTCGTGAAGTGGGTAAATACTTTTCTCTATCGATCGTCTTGGAAAATACTTACTATCTGAGAAGATTTCCAGAAACTCTGAAACTATAGTGGTGCGAATTATTTATGGCTTTGTTATTCTTGTGGAAGTTACGTACGCCCTGTCTCTTTTACTCCGAGTGGCTGGGAAAGCTTACTGTAATTTTATTTCCTTTCCAATGAGTTAGTGACACTGGACAAGAAGTTTATTTTTGTGTTGATTTCAACTATTTGAAAATAAACAATTCTGCACAAGTCACACAGCATCATCTAGCCCCAAGTTAAGCAAAGTTTGCGTTATGGGTGGGTATGTGATAAGTGTGATAATGATAACTAATGTATCTATTTAATTTATAAAGTACTAGCGACCCGCCCGGCTTCGCACGGTTGTATTATACGTATAAACCTTCCTCTTGAATCACTCTAAATATTAAAAAAATCGCATCAAAATCCGTTGCGTAGTTTTAAAGATTTAAGCATTCAAAGGGACATTATGATATAGGGACATAGGGACAGAAAAAGCGACTTTGTTTTATACTCTGTAGTGATGATGTTTACATTCTTAGTATTTCTAACCCTGAATCATCAAATGTCAGAAGACATCAAAACCAATAGACCTTCCGCCGTTACAGGCGGTCCTCACCAGCCACAGATCTAGTAGAAACGCGCTAGGATTGTTTACTATGCAGAGCTTGTGTTATGGATACTAGATGACTGATATACTTAAGATTGGTATTTTCATTACTAAGATAGATATTTTAGTACATAGAAAACACCCAGAACACCCGTAACAAATAATTGCATCTCGTACAAAAGTTGTCCCAAAACAAAAATCTAACCCGCAACCTTCGCCGCCGCTTCACATCAATCGACTTGCCTGATACTGAGTCTGCAATCCAGTATCAAATCCTCCAAGGGTGTGAATCCGTGGCGGGAATGGCAAGTTCCAAGAAATTAACCATTCTCTGGAGGTAGACTTTCGTACCGTGTGCGCCGACGGACATACCCACCTAAAACTGCTTTTACACTGGAGTAGAAGAATCGATCCCGGTCTTTTTTTAAATCCCGGGATTTCGGGGTTGGTAAAACGCTATCCCTGGGATGAATTTAAGAATGTTTGTTTACTAAATTATTAAAATGATAGCAAAGTTTAAAAGAAAACTATACTGGAATAGCAAGTTTCAAGAACCAGTCTCTGGAGGTAGACTTACGTACTGTATACGCCGACGGACATATCCACTTAAGAATGCTTTTACACGATACGCTTTTACATGATATTTTTTTTTAGATAGTAAACATCCAGAACCCGCAAAAATATTTGCAGATCGTACAAATATTTTTTCCAAGGCGCGAATCGAACCTGTAACCTCCTGCTTTGCGGGCAGACCTTCGCCCGCTGCGCCACATTGGTCGTTTTAAGAAATGATTTGATAATTTTTTATATTTAAGTATCCATGATGTGCCGGTGTGAATGCGCTCTTACTCTGAGCACGTCTCGTGCGTGCCTTACAAACTATTGAAAAGATTTTCCGAGTCCCGAATAATGTTTTGTATCGCAGGAATTTTGGACGTTTCCTGAATGTTTCTCTACATGTTTAAATATTTAAGAAAATGCGAAAGACTAATTTTGAGGATTATCTTGACATGGAAATATAAATATTAGGTAGGTAGGTACTTAGGTTATCTAAAACAACGTAGTGAAAAATTCCATGTCTATGTCTCAAACCCAGTTTTTTTGAAAAATTGCTTTATAAATAATTAAGATATCTTTTCTCGGGTAGTTTTTATGTAATGTTTGTTGTATGTAACTACAAATGTTTTATATTATCCTAAGAGAGATCTCGGTATATCGAGTCCTAAAGTAAAATCCGTTAGTAATAATCTGCAAGTATTTGATCAATATAAATAAAACTGGAGTCGACGCCTGCAAAAAAATTTTTTCAGATATTTAATTCCTGCTCTCAATAGCAGTGCTAGAGTAAGATAAATCACCGAATATCAATTCGGATTTTTTTTTCGCCAAAACATTCGGTAAATTAGGTAAAGTAAATTCTTAACATTTAACTATTTTCTACTTTAGCTAAAAACCGAAAACGCCTGAAAATAATTAGTAAATGTCAGACGTGATTAAATTATCTCATTAATTATCTGTAGCATATGTTACTGAATAATTAACGCAAACTTTTGGTGGTTAAAGCGGCCCTTGAAATTATAACGTCGGAGATAAAAAAAGTGTTAGGCAATTGCGTGCTTTAACTTTAGTTGTATGTTTTGTTCTAACTGAAGAATTAAGTACGATAATATGATGAATAATAAAGAACTATAGACATTTATCTACGTAGGTACTCTACAAAATAATGCAATAATGGTTAGTTAACACGTTCTCTGACACAACGTCATTTCAAGTCCTTTCGTTGATTATGTGAGGTGACACAGCGCCATATCACGTCCTTTTTAGTTCCGATGCTAATGGTCAGAACGTGTAGCCACGTTTGATTTTAATACAAATATGGGAATTTCGTTCTCTGTGTCACATCATATCAAAATATCAAGCGTTTACTGTCACTTGGGACGGTTCAAATATGAACCTAAGCATAGAGTTGAAAATAGCTTAGCTACGGGTTGCTCCTGCGACACAACGTGATTACACGTCGCATCCCCGGTACACTGCCATACACCTCAGTCTAGCTGTGTCACAGGAGAGCGAGGCGCGTGTGTTTCGCGCGCATTTTGCGTGGAAACAAGTGTTTTTTTGTGAATCTAAGACTGTAGTAGGTGTACTGGTTGCAAAATCACTAGTCAACAATCAAATCTAAAGACACAGAATAACAAAAACAAGATAGGTTGTTTTATTTCTGAGTGACTAAGGCTCGTAATATGAAATCTGCTCAGTCATTGATCTATACTTGAGTAAAGCTTTTCTATGGCATAAACGATACTCAGGCATTGTGCTATGGCTAGACAAGCATTCATAATATGGGCCTTAGATTTGTTGGTCGATACCTACCTTGATTTTCACCAAAAACACTTGCTTTTTAGATGGATCTTTTATAGACGACAGACGGCATAACACGTTCTGTCGTGTAATAGTACAATTTCATGAGGAATAACGACAGAACGTGTAAAGAAGTCGTTCACTATTGTATGGGAAAATAGCGTGTCAATCTAAGCAGTCCGAGAAAGCGGCTTGTTCGCGCGAACGTGTTAATCTGTCAATAATGGGGTTTTCTGCCAGGTATTTTGTTTTCTACTCACGAGGTAACTCCTCAATTGATATGGATTTAAGTTACTCATTGAAACTGTCAAGGCTTTCCAAGTGCACATGTAAAATCAACCTAGTCGTAAAGAGCTTTAAAACTTGTCTTTTAAATTTTGTAAAAAATTTAGGTAAATGTTTTTTTTATAAAAATTGAATTAGGAAAAGGGTATAATAGATAAAGAAACCTACTTATTTTTAAAAGAGTCTAAAGTTCTCCCTATATCTACATAACTAAATAATTCTTATTCCAAACAGTTTGTTCGGTAGTTTGAATACAAAATTTCGCTACTTTTCACCAACTTTAACGCGGGTAAAGTAATCCAAATAACAGTTATTCACTTATTGACTCCGAGTTAAAAGTTTCGAAAATCCGTGATGGAATTCGGCCGGACGATTGATGGCAGTACTAAACTTACGTTGATTTCCCTCGAGGAACGGCTATTAATAGTAACATTGATTTACATACTTTTCTAAAGTTTATTCAAGGTTTGGCAACGTTGGTAAATTCACAGTGGTCTATTGGGTATTCATCATCATCATCATCATCAACCTATATTAGTCCACTGCTGGACATAGGCCTCCCCCAATGAGCGCCATAGCGCCCTGTCTTATTGGGTATTGCGTCATCATAAAACAAAGTCGCTTTCTCTGTCCTTATGTTCCTTTGTATGCCAGGTATGTATACCCAGGGATACACTTGGGGGCAAATGGAGCAAGATGTTGCCGAACATGTTGCTCAACAACTACGTAGAACATGCCGAAGTGAATGTCGCGGAACATTGAACGTGCGCTCGCTCTCGAGGCGGGAGCAAGCAACATAACCCGCGTCACGTACAATGTTGCGGGACATGTTGCGGGACATGTTGCGGGACAAAATGTTCCCTAGTGTATCCCTGGCTTAAATCTTTAAAACTACACAATGGATTTGTATGCGGTTTTTTTAAATAGAGCGATTCAAGAGGAACGTTTATACGTATAATAAAACCGTGCGAAGCCGGGGCGGGTCGCTAGTTATCATTATAAACCTTCTTTGACATCAATCAGCCGTCACCAGAAGGCAGAGTACCCAAAATGCTGGCAGCATTGCCACGTTGAATGGCAATGCTAATTCGTTGACCGGAATAGAAGCCAGCATTCCGATCTCCTGTGCTGTGTGATTTGGGGATATATAAATTTACACCTACTTTGAAAGATATTTTTAACATGCAGAACATATTATAATCCATCCCATTACGAGGCTCAATTTTCTTATTCCTCTTTGGTAACTTTGAGAGTGCACAACTTCTGACATAAAAGTCAAAAGGTCATAGCCAATCAGAGAATCACAGCATAGAAAACAACCACTCAAATAATGTCGGTTGTATTTTCCCCAGTGAGAAATATATCCACATTTGTAAGCTCAAATGAGAAGCGTATCAAGATTTCCCGGAACTTAAGTTTTCATGTCGCATAAGTTGCTACTTGTTTTAAAGCTTCGGGAAGTTGCAAAGTAAACTTTAAAATCATACGAGCAACGTCAATATTTCCGAAACAAAAGTTTTAATAGAGATGGGGAGAGTTTTAAAGTGATTCTAGTGAAACTGAAAAGATATGAAATTCTACTTTTCTTTCACTGCTGACATTTATCAGTAAGATTAAAATAGCGAAAGATCTAAGAAATTTATCAGAATAAAACTTAAATTTTGACTGGTTTTTGAATTGATATTACCAACTTTTAGGTCCAGCTATCTAAAGCTCAACAAGATCAAGTGTACGTGAAGAAACCAGGTTAGTAGCAAAGGTTTTCCTTTGCTACGCAGAAGTGGGAAACACTAAGCTTATTAAAAAAAAATACATTCCATGTAATACATCTAGCCCTAAGCTAGCAGAGTACTAGCTAGATGACTTATTTCTTGATATAGATCACAATATCTATCTGCCTTCCCCATGTAGTACCCTCTTTATTAAAAGTTTTGTATTTTTTAATTCCATTTTTTTTTAATTCGCCTTATTTTTTAATTCGCATTGGTGTATTATGCATCGTACTGTATAAACCTTCCTCGTGAATCTCTTTATTTAATAAAAAAAACGAATTTAAATCCGTAGCATAGTTTTAAAGATCTAAGAATAAGGTAGGTGCGTATGGACAGGTAAGAGCGACTTAATTTTATATTATGTATTGTTAATTATGTATATCAGTCATCTAGTACCCATATCACAAGCTCTGCTTAGCTTGTATTTTGTATTTTTTAATTCCATTTTTTTCTTTTGAAAGATTTTTTTTGTACCTACTTATACGTTATGTGAATTATGCTGAAATGTTAATATTTATTATTTATAAGTAAGTACTCATTAGTTACCCCACCGTCAAGTTCATAAACATTTCATGGACAGGATTTAATACTGTTCAACTAAAGTTTGCCTGAAAGAAGTCGCTGTCAGCGATAAAACCGCCGATTGTGCCACTGCACACAATGTTGTGTATTAAGTTCTTACTCTATAACATGTTTTAATATTCAATAAAGTAATTATCTATCTATCCATCACAACTTTAACTCATATTACAACTAGCAGACACTGGATCAAATACCGCATTAAGCCTCCACCACACAGCCGCGATTTTAAAGCACGTCTTGGGTTGCGCGATTTCTTTCACTACACAGTACATAGTATAAAACAAAGTCGCTTTCCGATGCCTGCCTGTATATCTGGTCTTTTGTATGCTTAGATCTTTAAAACTACGCAACGGATTTTGATGCGAACTTTTTAAATATGTAGAGTGATTCAAGAGAAAGGTATATGTATAATACAACCACGCGAAGACTGGTTGGTTAAGTTTGTACAACGACGCATTCTATCTCACATACTGGCGCACTTTTATCGAAGCTTTAGAGGTTGTCTGACGCGTTTTCGACACACATCGCCTCTTGCGATTTTAGCGGGGCGTAGGTGTATCAGGGCTTCTTTGCGGGGGGAAGGAGGGCGCACGGCCTCTAAAAATCGCGCTTTCAACTCTAACAAGACGCAGTAAAGTTGTATGTATAATCGTGAGAAATCGCAAGAAGCAGCTTCAAATCACGGCCGTGTTGTGAAGGCTTTAGCTCATCTTACAACTAGCAACAGCCAGACACTGGATGAAGTTTCGCATTAGGAATTCTACGCGACTAGAATAACAAATAGGTAACAAGAGTATCTACTTAGGTCATTAGGTCTTTTCTTCCCTCCGATACAGTAGTTCAGCTGAGTAGTTTAACTTGTCTAGCATATCAATATTTCTACTTGAAAATAGATACAAATAAGTGGAGTGGAACTGTAACAGTGAATATCATATTTATTGCAGAAATTTGAAGCTATCTACCAGGTTATCAGTAATGTTAGAGATCTTAAATGCTTTGGAAAAAGCACTTATGCCATGTTCATGATGTCCTGGTACCTATTTCACGTTCAAAATTTATAAATTAACAACAAACTATGTAGATATTTTTTCAGAGTCAGTCAAATATTACTTAAAAAAGAAAATACATCCTTCTGCTTGCTTGCCACCACAAATGAAAATATTGTTTCTTCGATCATAAGTTCCCGTGTTGAAACTGCAGCATCGAATGTAGAAGAAACAATCTTTGGACGACCTCTATATACCGTGGAATAAAATAGAAAAACATTTGCCGACGAGGTGACGTGGCGGACGATCCATCTGCCTTCGACGCAGGAGGTTGCGGGTTCGATTCCCTTTTTTTGACAAACACTTTAGTACTAGCGACCCGCCCCGGCTTCGCACAAGTGTATTATACATAATATAAACCTTCCTCATGAATCACTTTATCTATAAAAAAAAAAATTAAAATCCGTTGCATAGTTTTAAAGATCTAAGCATAAAAAATTAAAAACGTTGCATAGTTTTAAAGATCTAAGCATAAAATGTAATGTTTAATGTGAATTTCTAAATTAAGTACTATGTAATGTAAATTATGGACCTATGTAGTGTGAAATAAATAAATTTATTATTATATTATAAATAGGTGCATATGGACAGATAGTGGGAGTGACTTAGATTTATACTATGTATTGTTAATTATGTATATCAGTCATCTAGTACCCATAATCACAAGCTTGATTGAGGCTAGAAATAGAATAGAAAAACATTTGTTTAAGAAGTCAATCGTAGTTTCACTACATAGATAAAACAAAGTCGCTTTCTCTGTCCCTATGTATGCTTAAATCTTTGGACGACCTCTATATACCGTGGAATAAAATAGAAAAACATTTGCCGACGAGGTGACGTGGCGGACGATCCATCTGCCTTCGACGCAGGAGGTTGCGGGTTCGATTCCCTTTTTTTGACAAACACTTTAGTACTAGCGACCCGCCCCGGCTTCGCACAAGTGTATTATACATAATATAAACCTTCCTCATGAATCACTTTATCTATAAAAAAAAAAATTAAAATCCGTTGCATAGTTTTAAAGATCTAAGCATAAAAAATTAAAAACGTTGCATAGTTTTAAAGATCTAAGCATAAAATGTAATGTTTAATGTGAATTTCTAAATTAAGTACTATGTAATGTAAATTATGGACCTATGTAGTGTGAAATAAATAAATTTATTATTATATTATAAATAGGTGCATATGGACAGATAGTGGGAGTGACTTAGATTTATACTATGTATTGTTAATTATGTATATCAGTCATCTAGTACCCATAATCACAAGCTTGATTGAGGCTAGAAATAGAATAGAAAAACATTTGTTTAAGAAGTCAATCGTAGTTTCACTACATAGATAAAACAAAGTCGCTTTCTCTGTCCCTATGTATGCTTAAATCTTTAAAACTACGCAACGCATTTTGATGCGTTTTTTTTATAGATAGAGTGATTCAAGATGAATGTTTATACGTATAATAAAATCGTGCGAAGCCGGGGCGGGACGCTAGTACACTATAAATTGCTTCTCACTTTAATTGTGCAATAACGTATTCTCTATCTATCTACAATCTACATATTTATAACAACAATACATAATTAATAAAAAGGAATAATTCCTTTTTAATACATAATTAATAAAAAGGAATAATTCCTTTTTATACATAATTAATAAAAAGGAATAATTCCTTTTTATTAATTATGTATTGTTGTTATAAATTGTCATTTACTTATTATGAATTATTAAGTCAAAATAAAAATATTCTTATATCTCATTATTATAAGCAAGCTTTTTGTACCAATCTTCTTTGAATAAAAACCAGCTTCGTTTATTATTCACACAAAACACCTTATCATGGAGATTACCGTATTCTTTTCACTTACAACATTGTTTTTATCTCTAGAGAGGGTAGAAATAGATTACCTTTGTACTTGGAAGCTTGTATAGAAGCTTGTGCAAAAAGCATTTCCTTTACTAGTTATATAAAACTTCACTATATAGACTCCTTCCTGTTCCTTTACTATATAGACTATAACCTTCGGTGATTTTTTCGGTGACATGTTTCACAATTTTGACGCATATTTGATGTCCAAAAGTATTTTGACATTAGAGAGAAACTTCTTCTCCTAAAATAAATTATGCCTACCTACTCACTACTATGGGTAGACTAAAAGGCTGTGTCCCCAGTAGGCAAAATGTGAGCGGCCGACTGAGTGAGCCGCAAATTTGTGGCGAACAGCTACAAACTCGGATCAGTTTGCGTGCGTATAGCAAGCACTGGAACCTGTGATCGGCCGCTGACTGAGACAGTCGGCGCACGTATCGCTGCAAACGGCGTGCAAACTGCGTACAGTGAGCGCAAACTAGCAAACTGTGGACACTCAATTTAAAATATTATATGGAAGGGCGTACTGAACTGATACGCCGCAAACTCAGTCGGCTGCTCACTGTTTGCCTACTGGGGACACAGCCTAGTATGTAAATTCTTATAAATAAAGAAAAAAGCATTTTTTGGAAACAACGCTCAGCTACTCGTATAAAACAAATGAATTTCTAAAATTCACACTTTCAGTTTGTTATACCTAACATAAGCATATCTAGCAAGGATATTATAACATAAGCAATTTACTGTACATAATTATATGATAAAAAGTGGTGGCGCTAGTTTAGCTCCAATTTGCGCCTTAAAGTAATTAACCTCGATACCGAGAACACAATAATATGAAGCTGTGTCGATTTATTATTAATCAGCCCGTCCATTTAATGTTTACATTTTCCGAACCCTCTTGATACCAAAATCAAAGACTTTTGTACGTATAAAAATGTAATAAGTAAGTACCTACCATGAATATCGACATAATGTAAAAAGACTGTAAAGCATTGTTTTCAGCCGCGCTCGTTTTTTGTGTAATGGACTATGAAAATTACTGTAATCAACTCCAAGACAACCATTTTACAGCCTGTCCAGATAGGGCGCTTTACGCGCGTAAAGCGCTGGACTCTCGACTCGCGCGTGCTACGCGCGAGTCGAAATACTAGGGCGAACAGTGGAGCGCGCGTAAAACGCCGCATCTGGACGCAATATAAATTGAAACGCGCGAGGGCACTCGCGCGTAAAGCGCCCTATCTGGACAGGCTGTTAGCTCGATTTCAGTAAGTCGTAGGCGCATTGTATAGATAGATACAGTAAGTCAACTTTATTAAGGCTGAAGAAAATATATTGCGTCATAGATTTTGCTTCCCTTGTCTATTTACGGTTAGCATAAAGTAATACGTACCAAAAAGGCAGTAGCTTCATAAAAATCGGCACCGCTTATCGCGGTTCGTAATTTCTTTATTTATTGTATTTTGTACTATTATTTCAACGTATTTAAATATGTCATATTATTATTGTGACTAAATAAAATGTATTTTCTTTATTTCCTGTGTATTTTCAACAACTTACTCAGTAGCCTTTTTCTGTGTAAAATCAAAACCAGCGCCGCTATTCGCTACGGCTTGTAGGGTCTTTATATTTAATACTAGCAGCGCCTCGCGGTTCCACCCGCGATAATTCCCGTTCCCGTGGGAATTCCGGGAAAAAATTCAAAATTTAATCCATATCCATTCAGTATTTTTTGCGTGAAAGAGTAACAAACATCCATCCATGCATCCATCCAACCATACTTACAAAGTTTCGCGTTTATAATATTAGTATAGGATAAATAAACGTATTTTCTTTCCACTCTGTGTACACCTTAACTGAGTCCACCAACTGCCAAGCTTGGTGATTATTGTTAAAACATCCCTTGTTCAAACTTTGGAGGGAAGACATCATATTCAGTAAGTCATAATATGTGCCAAGGGGAGTGTAATTACTACGAGAAGGAAGCAAAAATTTTACTCTTCATGTTATAGATATAAATAATAATTCCGGACAGTCCACACAGCATCATCTAGCCCTAAGCTAAGCAGAGCTTGTGTTATGAGTACTAGATGACTGATATAGATAGATATTTTAGATTATACATAGAAAACACCCAGATCAACCAAATGTCTAAGTACTTATTTTGTAAGCCTAAAGAAATAAAGATATTGATTTACTGAAATCTGTTATACTACTAACTATAAATTTGTTATACTGGATAATATTTACACTGCCCGTGCGTGTGCGCCCTTATCGGTACATTATTGTAACGACGCACTTCACAAAGTGTTCCAGTAATTAGCAGCGGTACCCTAATTTATTGAAATCTTCGCCGTAATGCTTGTTTATGACTGCGGTTTATGAGGCGACATAATTATTTACTGAGGTAATTATGGTGTAGATGAGTTGTGTAAATTATTTATACCGGGTTCTTAAGACGACCGACGTGGCTTGGTGGTAAAAGGTCGTTCTGGGACGGAGGAGCTAGTAGCTTCATTTCCCGCCTTAGGACAAATGTTTTGTGGGTATGGATGGATGGATGTTTGTTACTCTTTTACGCAAAAACTACTGAACTGATATGGATGAAATTTGGCACAGAAATAGATTATAGTCTGGAATAACATATAGGTTATATTTTAACCCGGAATTCCCACGGGAACGGGAATTACGCGGGTGAAACCCCGAGGCACTGCTAGTCTGAAATATAAGCACCCAATTTTTTTTTATTATTTATAAAATTTAATAGTCTCTAACAATAGTTATCTATTGTAAATGCGAAATATTGTTTATTTGTCCTTCCTTCATGCTTTAACTTACCAAAGAATCGACTTGATTTACCTATATATCATAGAATTCGTTGAAAAGATGGAGAGTAATATAGGCTATTTATTGTAGGGAGGAATATGAAACTACGAAATTTGAACTTAAAAATCGCAGGTGAAACCCCAGGGACCAGTGTTAATTGTATTATTTACAAGTTCGAACCCTTAGCGCACAAGTCATACTCGCACTTATGACTGATCTTGTCTAAATATGGTTTTATATTCTGAGTAACCAAGCAAAAACTGTTGCCTCTGCAAAACATTAGTCATACGAAAAAACAGGCCTGTAATTTAATATTCCATATTCCAAGTGTCGGTTGGTCCTCAGTTTTTCTGGCTTCTTTGTTCTTACCAACAATAAGTATAATTTGATAGGCTGGTGTTTATACTTGCGTAGAGTTTTGGGGAAAATATCAAATGGATCGCAGCGATTCAAGCATACATAGGGATATAGGGACAGAGATAGCGTCTTTGTTTTTTAATATGTTTTATGCATATTATGTTAATATGTATTATACAATGAAAATTAGAAGGGATGGAAACAAATTAAAACTACTGTAGGTAATAATAAACAATTATTGAAACAGTTGAGCTAACAGCAGACGGTTGCAAACAGTCTAGTCTAGCGCATCAGAATTACCATACAGTGTTGTAATGCAGCCAGTGTATTGGGGACGCTTCCGACTGGTATTGACATGGATCAATTGAGCTACCTTTAGACTGTTTGCTACCGTCTGCAGTTAGCTCAATGGTTCAATTGTATAATATTAGTTGTAATTTTTTCTATTCCTTGGTTGTAATTTTCGTCTAGAAATTAAATTAATTACCTATATATATATCAAATGAAAGTAAATCAGTTTGAATTTTTATAGCTTACTGACAAAGTTTATATTGGCTTCGTATAGTTAAATTTTAACAGAAGAATTATAAGTTTTACTAAAACCTGTAGAGCGACTTCCAGTGCTCGTCGAGATGCAAAAAGCTCGTCCCTATCTAGTACCAGTAGTGATGCAATCACTTTGTCAAAATAAGAAAGTGTTATAGAGAGTAAAACCCTATAGCCAATTTTGGAACAGGTGTTTAAACGAAATGGTTTTTATGGTAATTCAACAAGGAAACGATACAAAATAATTGGTTTGATGACTTGGCCCTTTTTGAGGTAGAAAGGCTGTAGATATCGATCGATTTAAAAAAGTTCCAAGTAATTACACACAATCCGTTTCCGTTTTATTTTTCCACGTATTACAATATTATAAAATCTGTTCACATTTTCAATATTATAAAATTAAAATGAGTTATCCGATATTAGATTTTGAATGGGAAATGTCCCATCCTCAAAAAATAATTTAATAATTCTGGTCGCGTAAACATTTTTTCTTATTCCTATTTGATCGATTTAATTTTTATTTACATAAACGCCTGCCTTAAAGTTTGGATTTACGATCATTTACGATCGGTCTGGCCGGTTAGTTTAATCATAAAATTCAGAATAAATGGATAGGTAATATCGCATTAAATCAGGAGCATTATTAGATAGCATTAACGTTAAGATAAGAAAAAGCATTGCAGATTACAGTACAACAGATTCACGCAGCTTTACTTGAAAGTTTTTCATTCTAGTCGTGAAACTCCTTTTAATAGCCTTTTATTTCTATTTTACTTATTTTCTGTGCATGCTGCTGGTTTTTCTTAAATAATAGAATATAAGAATAGAAAATTAAAAAAATAATCGCGTTTCACGTCCATCCTTATAATGTTCGTATTTCCTGTCAATGTTGGAATATTTCGCACTACGCTATTAGGGACGCAATTTCGTTTTTTAATAATACAGGATTTCTAGTTTCTACGTGTGTTACCAGACGAGAAAACTGATATTCAGTGTTTGGCGCTCAAAACTGTTAGCGACAAAATTAAAGTAAATGTAAAAACATACCATATATACAGAAGGTTCTTTTTTTTTGTTTAAGTAAACTAAAAGACACATTATTACTCCACTGTTGTCACTATCATTTAGCCCGATAGCCGTTCTTTTTTGTAGATCCCAGATTCTTTTTAAAGATTTATATCAGAATGATTTCAACGCTTGTAAGGCGTTGTATACCAAACCAATTTACAAATGAAACTGAATGAAATTAAATTTAAAACAAGTAATTCTTTAAATTGTTTAACAATTTAAAGAATTGAGTTGAAACAGTGGATGTTTGAAAACAGTGTAGAGGTATCTCAGTTGATATATAACAAAACCAGTCGGTATCATCCCCAACAGGCAGGTTGCATTACCACGCTGTACGGCAATGCTGATGCGCTGAGCCAGATACTCACCAACTTTTGGGTCACACGTCGTCGCATCGACCAGACGCTCAAATATTGAAAAAAAACCCAAACAAAAAAATTAATATTTCGCTTAGGTAACTACTAGATTCGCCCCGCGTCTTCGCCCGAGAACCATAGTTTTTTTTTCATACAAATTTCAGAATTTTTTTAGTCCTAGGGGTCACTGTGTAAAAATAAAAAATATGTGTTTAATTCACTCCATAGTTTATTTTTACCGAGTTTTAAGTGAATCGAACCTAGGGATAATTATTTTCCATACAAACTTTATCACCCCATTTAACCCCTTCAGAGGTTAATTTGTCAAAATTTAGCTATCTCATTGTTATTCTAGGTTCTAATCTATTTACATACTACAGAGATTACTTATAATAACAAACATTCACACAGACTTTTCTATCCATAATAATAGTAAGATAAAACTGTGATCGGCATTTAACAAAATATACAGCCATGCTGTTTGTCAATGATGAACGTGGCGCCGTCTGCGCCGCGCCGCCAAGTCTGAGGATGCGGCCAATAAGATTGAATGTTCTTACTTGGGACTTGGGACAAATGCCACCTTTTTACCTGGTTTACCTTCAGGATTTCATAATATGAAATCCTAAAGGTAAATGTTTATAGTAGTGCCATAAGTAAGTATGTATATTATACATCTCATGACTAGATGAATAATATTATATTTTAATATTAAATATTATAATTGGTTTAAATTATACATCTAGTCACGAGATGTATAATATACATCTAGCACTTACAAATGGCACTACTATAAACATTTAGGTACCACAAGCTTCAAGCTAGTGGCCGATATTCGCTACCGGCTATTTTATGGTGTCTTTGGAAAATAATTTTTTGTAAACTGTTTTTAAAAAAGGGCTTAAAAATTAGAGCCGTATAAGGCCGTTTAATGGCCTAAATCGATGAATGATAAAATATTTCACTGGTTTTGATTGGATAACAGAAAATTTTAATGAAATATATTATTATACTTTTGGTACGTTTTCAAAGCGTCAGGAAGTTTCTTCTAATTTAATTGTCATTCATTTGGATCTTGTGAGTAGTTGTATTTTTTGTCCAAGTCCACAGTCTGCCTAGTCTCCCTGTTCCAGTTGATCTGACGGCCCATTTTGGAAGAGTGCCCAGTCCAAGGGCACCATGGAACATTGTAATGGGCTGTTCGACCTTGCAGAGATATTGTTATTGAAATATCTGGCCTTTTACCATGGAATAATTTAAGAAATATTGATTTCTACTTCAAAAACGTTTTTGGAATTTACAATAACGTAAGTAGTAGGTACCTACATGATATCTTTAACAAAAGGTATAGAAGTTACATTCATATCTTTGTTAATCATCTTAGTACTTAATATTGACAATGAAAACTACAATCGAGGAATATAAACAAATTAAAAGTAGTATCTAAATACCTACAATAGAAACAAGTAGGTACCTAGCTCAATTGATCCATATCAATATCAGTCAGAATTTTACTACGTAAAGTACATAGATTCCTACATTTCTATCATAATTTGAGACTAAAAAATCTCGACAAAATACTACTCTGTCAAGTACCGGGAAAAGATCAATAATACACAAAATGTTTGTTATTCATCCAAATTTATTTTATCACCTTCAAAGTATGCTCCTTCAGAAACGATACACTTACGCCAACGAATTATCCAATCATCAAAACATTTTTTAAACGCTGTTTCCGGAATTGAGTTCAGTTCTCGCCGCGAATTCTCCTTTATGTCTTGTACCGATTGAAAACGGGTGCCACGAAGTGGTAATTTGAGTTTAGGAAAAAGAAAGAAGTCGGCCGGAGCCATATCTGGTGAATATGGTGGTTGCTCGATGGTATTTGTTGAGTGTTTGGTCAAAAATTCGGTCACAATGATGGCCTTGTGCGAAGGCGCATTATCGAAAATTCAGGTCTTTTGGGACTAGTCGAGCGGCAACATGTTTCATACCCAAGTGATTATTTAAAATGGTACGGATCGACTCGTGAGATACAGAAAGTTCGGCGGCTATCTCTCGCAAAGTTGAATTAGGATTTTCAGTCACTGTTTCCTTCACTTTTGCGATGTTAACTTCAATTGCAGACGTTGATGGCCTACCAGAACGAGGCAAATCTTCCATCACATCTCGACCGCTTTTGAACGCTTTGTACCACTCATAAGCACGTGTTTTTGATAAAGTCGATTCACCGAAAGCCTTCTGTAACATTTTCAGTGACTCCGAACACGAAATTCCATTGGCGATGCAAAACTTAAGACAAACTCTTTGTTCGATGTTTTTGTCCATTATAAAATTCGCAATACACACTAGATATGATGTAACTAAAAACAGCACTGTATTTAATATAAATAACAGATGCAACTCAAACTTCGCGCCAAAATGGCAAACAGTTGTGCCAACCTAACAACAACAAAAAAAACAAAAATTTGAATTTGGAACCATAAACAAATCATCCATTCCCGATACTTTTTTGACTGAATGTATGTTAAAATGCAGATTTTCATCAATACATTTAAAAAACATTTAAAGTAGGTATACGAGGTAAAGCATGATAAAGCCCATATCTATATGCACATCTTTCTGCTGTGTGACAGTGGTGTGGTCCATAGTGAAAAAGTCTTTCGGTCCAGACAAGAACATTTTCCACGGTCCAAAACTAGACCGCTAGCAAATTAAAACCGACTTGCCTTCAAAGCTCAATAATATCTTGGGTTCTGTTCTGGGTGTTTTCTATGAATTATAACAGTCAAAAGTATACACTCAAGCTCTGATTAGCTAGGGGCTAGATGATGCTATGTGGATTGTCCAGTATTATTTATTTTGTTTATTATCATCATCTTCTGCCAAAAAAAGCATTTACTGCAAAAAACTGACGCAAACATAATTTCCATTCCAATTAAACTACTTCCTGTAAGTTAAAATTATCCCTGAAATTTCCCTGAAATCCTTTTGATGCTCAATAATGGTCTTGGCATGTAAGTAATTACTTCAAGCCTGAGGCACTGTATCGAATTCAGAACTAAGCTATTACGTTCAAATACGTAGGTACAAATACGTTTAAAGGAGTCTACCCACAAAGTTGTACCAACGAAACACGTAGACCGGCAGATTGGATTTCGATGCAAGAAGTTGACGGCTTTACTTCTAGGAATAAAAACCTATAACACAATTAAAATAAGATTTTAGGTCGCATAAAATGATCGTGAAAAATTCCATACCCAAGGGGTAAAAACGGGATCCTAAAACTAAGACTTCAATGTCTGTCCGTTCGTCTGTCTGTCACTAGGCTGTATCTCGAGACCCGTGATAGCTATACAGTTGAAATTTTCACAAATTATGTATTTATATTCCCGCTATAACAGCAAATACTAAAAATAAAATAAATAAATATTTAAGGGGCTCCCACATAAAAAACATATTTTTTTTGCCGTTAAAATATTATAAGTATAACAGACTAGCCAGTTTTATTGAACTCTATTGATTGTTACCTGACAAAATTCACGTTTTTTTAAGTTTGTTGATTAAATCAATAAATCAATATCCTTATTTCTTTAGGCTTACAAAATAAGCACTAAGAGATTATGTTCATCGATTCACCACGGAGGGCTATGTCGGCGACTACGTCAAACACGTAGGTACAAATACGTATAAAGGAGTCTACCCACAAAGTTGTACCAACGAAACACGTAGACCGGCAGATTGGATTTTGATGCAAGAAGTTGACGGCTTTACTTCTAGGAAAAAAAACCTATAACACAATTCAAATAAGATTTTAGGTCGCATAAAACAATCGTGAAAAATTCCATACCCAAGGGGTAAAACGGGACCCTAAAACTAAGACTTCAATGTCTGTCCGTTCGTCTGTCTGTCACTAGGCTGTATCTCGAGACCCGTGATAGCTATACAGTTGAAATTTTCACAAATTATGTATTTATATTCCCGCTATAACAGCAAATACTAAAAACAAAATCAATAAATATTTAAGGTATATTATAAGTATAACAGACAGACTAGCCAGTTTTATTGAACTCTGTTGTTTGTTACCTGACAAAATTCACGTTGTTTTAAGTTTGCTGATTAAATCAATAAATCAATATCCTTATTACAAAATAAGCACTTAGAGATTATGTTGATCAATTCACCACGGAGGGCTATGTCGGCGACTGACTTAGTGTACAAACTCCTTTACGTAGTTATTAGGGTAATTGTTAGCTTGACTTTCAGATTTCTGTGTAATCTTCTAATTTACAAATGCCTTCCTGTTTCTGAGTTATTTAAATAGCAAGTTTAAAAGGTAATTTAACAGTGAACATTGTATTTAGATATGTGCAGGGGATTATTAAAGTGAGCCTTTTGTTATATTATTTGTGTTATTTGTAATTTGTTGTATTTTAGTTTTATGTAATCGAGGACGATATCACTAATTAGTATACAAAGTCGCTTTCTCTGTCCATATGTCCTTAAGTCCCTTTGTATGCTTAAATATTTAAAACTACGCAACGGATTTTGATGTTTTTTTGTTAGATAGAGTGATTCAAGAGGAAGGTTGATACGTATAATAAAAACGTGCGAAGCCGGGGGGGTCGCTAGTAACTAATAGATCTACCTATTGATAAGGATCTTCACAAAATTATTTTATTTTCATTTCAGGCACAAACAGTTTACAAAGTTCTTGATATAAACAATATATGTATAAACCAATCAAGATAGTTACTGCTAATAGAAATATTATAAAATAAATCAAGAACAATTTAAAGGCGTTAGTTTCGAAAACAGAAATTTTGAATCATAAATAAAAGACAAACATTTAAAAGTGTCCAAAATAAATATAAGACAGAAGCTTGTTTCTTAAATTTATTCAAATTGTTTCCAACAGTCTGCAGTTGGCTCAACTGTTTCAAATGTACGTAAATACTTTATTTCTTAGTTAAGTTCTATTCTTAGGTGGTAATTTCCTGGATCTATGTGGAAATGAGGTCTAAAAGTTGTCAATATGTAGTCTCACTATTAACATTATAATAAATGGGCAAGTCTGTAAATGTTTGTTAAAAGTAATCTCCGTAACTATACTTAAGTTATTTAAATGAAAATTGGTTCGTAGATATCTTTAAGCATAGCATAACACATAGGCTATCAAAATATTAACCTTTGAGGGGTTTAAATAGGCTGTAAAAGTTTGTATGGAAAATTATTATTCCTTGGTTTAATTCACTCAAAATCTATATATACCAAGAAAGTCGTGTTTGTTACAACACTTATAACTCGAGAACGGCTGGACCGATTTTTATGATTTTTGTGTTTTTGGATTTGTCTTCGTCGGGAATAGCATATTATGTATAAAAATATGATATTTGACAAATAAATAAATTTCCCCGCGGGCGACGCTGCGGGGCGCAGCTAGTTATAAATAAATGGTATAAATACACTGCAAACTAAATAATTATACACGTATTTTTTATTTTTACGAAACTACCCCTAGGAGGCTTGCAATAAGTTAATTTGACATAACAAATTTCCATGCGCACAAGTATTTCTAGTTCTGGAACAAAAAATAGGCTACTTTTCATCAATTTTTACGCGGATGAAGCATAGATAACAGATAGAGTTTCGACAAAAAATCATCAAAATCATGCCTGATGATGCCTATACTAGTTTATTGCTGATCATAGGCCTCCCCTAATGAGCGCCAAAGCACCCTGTCTTCGGCTTGCCGCATCCAGCATCTCATCAACAGTCTTTCACAGTCCTGGGGCCGAATTCCATTAAATTCAAAACAAAGGTCTCAATGGTGCCATTCAATCAAGATGATTAAAATGACGTTTGTGCATTTGGCATGCTACTATTTTTTGCGCTTGAAGAAACTTTCATAATTAGAATGTCAAATTGGTAGTCATAAACGTAATCGTCACAGCTATGAATGAATCTCTAAAAGTTTGTGGTAGTAGAATACCAAAAAAAGTTTAACACTGAAATTTTGACACGATACTATTTAAATGGTGAAGCGATTTATTTAGCGGAATTCGGGCCCTAGCCGGTCCTTTTTCAATGGAAGTAATATTTAGCTCTACCTTTTTGTTTTCGTATATACAGCGTGTAAACAGACAACTATCGAAAACGAAGGGGGATGGCTAAGCACCTTTAAACTTAAACAAAACAAAAATCCGCAGGCCGAAAAAAAAATTGTAGCCGAAGATAAACATGTTTAAAGATTTTCAATTATTTTGTTTGCAAGCAATGTACGCGTCCACTTCGATACCTACGCCGCCGCGCCGACGTGAGTCGCGCGCGACGCATCACTCACTCACTACATAACATAAGTACATCACTACATAGTTTAAAACAAAGTCGCTTTTTCTGTCCCTATATCATTATGTCCCTTTGACTGGTTTATACGTATAACTAGCGACCCGCCCCGGCTTCGCACGGTTTTATTATACGTAAAAACCTTCCTCTTGAATCACTCTATCTATTTAAAAAAACCGCATCAAAATCCGTTGCGTAGTTTTAAAGATTTAAGCGTTCAAAAGGACATAATGACATAGGGACAGAGAAAGCGACTTTATTTTATACTATGTAGTAGTGAAGTGATAAAACCGTGCGAAGCCGGGGCGGGTCGCTAGTAGTATTATAAAACTAAGTCGCTCCCCGCTGTCTGTCTGTCCTTATGTTAAGTACATAGGGCTTAGATCACTATTATTATCATTAAAACTACTCAACGGATTTTGTTGTGGTTTTTTTAATAAGGTAAAATTAAGAATGTTAATTGAAGAGGAAGTTTTATAAGTATAACTAGCGACCCGCCCCGGCTTCGCACGGTTTTATTATACGTATAAACCTTCCTCTTGAATCACTCTATCTATTAAAAAAACCGCATCAAAATCCGTTGCGTAGTTTCAAAGATTTAAGCAGTCGAAGGGACATAGGGATATAGGGATATAGGGACAGAAAAAGCGACTTTGTTTTATACTATGTAGTGATACACCCGTGCGAAGCCGGGGCGGGTAGCTAGTAAAGTTATAAGGTACTAAGGTCTTTATAGCAAGTATCAAGTATCTTTCGCAGTAAATGCGCAACACTTCTGGCGCATTTCCTAGAGCTTCACCATAAGAAACACAAACATTTGCCCATACATACTTCATCGCACTGAACATTATGTTGGCAAATAAAACACACTTACTAAACACAACCGATACCAACATCTACCTACTTTACAAACACACACAGAACTCGGACACAGACACGCACTAAAAGTCAAATACCTGTTTAACTACTTAAAAACATAACAATACCTATTCGAAAAGTTGCAAATTGCAATTTACATGACCACCCGGCGTGGTGCATGTGTTCACTACGAATACTAAACACCGACTAGCTAGACGACGAAACGAAATAAAATAATAGGTACATAATTCCGCAAAATTAAATCCTTTTATAAAACCCGAATAAATCAATAGCCGAGGTGTAATAAGACTTGTTTGCGCCGGAGTGCGGGCTAGGTGACTTGAAAGAGCCGATCACAGAAAAACCTCAGAAGTGCAAGACAAATCGCGTTCACTTACCCGAGACCGCTTGGACTTTCTCTAGGACTCCGAACGTGGTGGGCAGCAACAGGATAACAGCACCAGAACAGCACATACACAATTACACAGTCTGTGAACAGTTTTTTTAGATAGCGTGGGTCAATCACAAGAGAATGGACCGCGACCGTACGTACGAAGCGTCTTCAAGCAACTGGCTCGCTTGCTACTGCGGCGACGTATGTTTAGATTCATGGGGACACACCGCGTCTCTATCCTCCTCTCGCTCGCTCATATGGGTTCGCGAGTTCGTTTTCTTGCTCACATCCCGACAAACGGTTCGTTCTCGACGACAACGGCAGCGTGACGTCCTCGGCTCTCCGCGGCTCGGTTCGCAATTACGAAGAATCCTACCCAACTAAAGTAAATCTATGATCTGGCTCAAACAAGACTTATGTCGAATGGAATAAACATGAGATTCCTTTCCAAGCATTGCGCCACACCTGTGCGTATCAAAGGGAGCCGAACCATGCCGAACCTTGCCTTGTTTTGCCGACATAGAAAAATACCGCTGTTATAAACCTTATGCTGAACGGAATAAGGTTTTCGTTTATCTAGTTTGCGGGACAAAATTCCATTGAATTAAGATTCAAAATCGGGCCTACTAATTTGCGTGTTGCGTATCTCGCTCTCGTGTTAGTGCACGTGACCTTAAACAGCTGAGTGAGTTGAGGTCGATCACTTTGCGCTGTACTTTGGGTACAAAATACATGGCGTTGTTTTTGTAATTTATTCATTTTTGCTTTTAAAAATGATTTATTCGAGTTGATATGTTTTCCTAGTGTTGTACTATGTGTGTGTAACTAGATAAAAAAATAAAAATTTTAAGAAAGGTAAATTTTTTTTTCGCTTTTTTTTTCGATAAATATGTTCAGAATAATGGTCTGATTGCTACCCTTCATTTTTCGATAGTAGTCTTTTTACACCCTGTATATTTTTATTGACCACCAAAACCCTACATTACCTTACACACCCAAACAGTTTTCATTCATACCGAGAAGAATCAACAACCTTCAGTTACGTTACCTCCCTCTACAACAAGCTCATTATGAAAGGTTATAAATTACCCCCTTCCCCTCCCCCCTTGTGACGTCACGTGTGGTAGGTACCCAATGTGTTTGTCTCCCGCTGTTTGGCGTCGTGAAGCATACATCATGGGAAGGATCGTGGAAAAGGGGAATTGTTTTTAAATGCGGTATCTAAAATCTTTTAGCTATTTTTTTATTGGCATAAATACAAAAAGAAAGAAATAATTACTTATTTTCTTTAACAAAACACATAATAATGAAATTAAATAAAAATTCGCTTAGCAAAATTAAAAAATAACATACTCATGTTTTTAGGTATTTTTTTACAAGCAACTACCCGCGGCTTCGCACGTCTCAAGGCTATTTCTATTCCATGGGAACTGATTCATGGGATGAAAAGTAGCTTGAGTGTTATTCCAGGGCTAGAACTACGTCTATTCAAAATTTCAGCCTCATAAGTTCTGTAGTTTTGCGTACAAGACGAACAAACATCCATCCATCCATAAAAACTATTGCTTTTATAACATTAATAGTTATGAAACTATTACTGTTATAAAAGCAATAGTTTTTAAATAATAATAATGATAATAGGATTATTTAGTGTAGTAAATATTTTATGTTCTTTTTTTATATTCGGGTTCACACTGCATCCGTTGGACTACCGCATCCATTTATTTACTATCCTCGCCTCCGTTCCACTTTAGGCCTTTCCATTGGGCTGAAGACAAACAAGAAAATATTTCACTTGTATCTGCCTCTGTTTGCAGATGCCTTAACATATCTGTTTCAGTCTTAAATATACAGGGTGTACTAAAAATTACTGAATTATTTTATTCTACTTATATTGGCATTCCCTCTCTCACTGAAGATGGACGGTCTTCCTTTTGACTTTTTCTTACTAATAATTCATTTGGAATCGTAACAATTATTTATTTCGGGAAACGTTACTAAGTGCAGATGGTAAAATTTAATTCTAAGGTTTTGCTATTCCGGTACTAGACTAAATCTATTCGTCGTAGTTTTTCGTGAAAGAGCAAAAAAATTCCATACATTCAAACTTTAGCGTTTATAATATTTGTAAGGATCACTAAATAGGTATAATCTATTGAAAAATTACAAACTTGAGAGGAGGCTTATGTTCAATTGTGGACTATCATAGACTGTAGCTGTTCAAAGCAGATGATTCAATTTTTTTTATTTTCAACAATTCCCTAACCATAGTTTTGACCACCCTGTATCCTCTGGCCTTAAATATATGTGTTAGCGCGTTAGCCTCCTTTATTGGGCATCAATTTCAATGTTCCTGCCTTTTGACGGGTTCTTTCGCATTTGCAAGATAAATGTGTTATTTTATCTACATGTTTTATTAGTAGCCCTACATAAATAAAGGTTGTTTGGCGAAACTTTGGCGAAACTAGGACATCCACTAATTCGCAAAGGAACTTTGGCGTTTTGTTGCTTTCTACTCCAACGCATGTAAATCACTTGATAATTGGACCGATTTATGCAAAAATGATCCAACCCACAACTGACTACTTTATGGGTTGGATCATTTTTGCATATTGGGTACCTACCTACATGCTACAGTAAAGTTTGTATTCTCTAGGTGGACCACGGGCAATACATTTTTCAACCCATGTAGATAGGTGGACCATGGAAAGATTTTTTCCCTTGGAACACCCAGATATCATGAGGTGAACCATGGAAAGAAAAACATGCCCGTGGTACAGCCAGGTGCCTACTATGCAGGTGGACCACGGGCAGGGACTGTGCACTGCGCATGTTGTGTGTTTGGTTTTCTTCAAAATAAATACGCGTTCACACTGAATCTCAATTTCAATCTGTCTGACTGATTAAAAGGCTCCACTACCCAATTTTAAGGGACCCTAACCCTAACTAAGAGCGGTGTTATAAGATTTAGGGTCCCTAATTAGGGCGGCCGGACGGACCCAGTACGCCTTGCTCCCTAATCGCCCTAACTACCGGGCCCTGAATACCGTGTAGTGGAATACCGCTTTTAGCTTTTATCAGTGTCTGTACATCTGCCAAACAATTCTAAGCCACTTAGATCGGGACGATAATTTCGTTCATCCAAGTCAGTTTCTCATCCAAAAATATACATATTACTTAATATAAATTGTTCTTGTCGTGAACTAGTACTAGGTAACCAAAGTTACAAAAACTATCTGTTCCAAAAGGGATCGATCGACTTCACGTTAATGACCAGCTGACGACCAGTGACAAGACTAAAATACTTATTTGGACAAAAACCGTAGGTAAATACGGAACTGAGTACGTTCCGTGTTCAATTACATATCTCTGGTGTCTTTGAATCGAACAAATGAAATTACCCTCCATAGGTACATCGAGTGACCGAAGAGGCGTGGAATTTGTTTGACACATGTCACTGATGACAGATGACGTTAGTCAGATGGATTGTGAAGTAGGAATGAAAAATGCGTCGAGAATTTAAATAAAACCTGCCAAATGCTATAGCATTTCCGACTATAGTCGGAATCGCGCACGATGGGTTAAACACGGCAAAATGGGAAATGATTTGTGGACAGTTCTGAACTTGAATGATGCAAAGTAGTCTATGTTTTATTCCAGGGCTAGAACTACATCTATTACAAATTTCGGCCCGAGTCGTTCAGTAGTTTTTGCGTGAAAGAGGAACAAACATACAAAGTATCGCGTTTATAATATAAGTAAGGAAAAGAATTATTTTGAAAATATTCTTTGTATTTATTTTTATTTACTTATATTTCTATGTATTTTTTTTTTATTTTTTTTATTTGTTTGCCTTTGTGCCAAATAATAATAATAATGCCGGACAGTCCACACAGCGTCATCTAGCAAATGTATATTATTTATTTCTTCTTTGCAAATAGCACTAAAATCGAATCTTCCCTCCCTATTTACCTACTATTATTCTTTTATGCGCGAGACGAGTTTAAAATCAAAGAAATAAAATTCTCGGAAACAACGATTACCGAGGGCAGAAACTAGTTGATTGTAAAAGCATTTTAATATTCTGAATTCCTTTCACAATATTAAAAAGTATCAACCATGTTTTGTCCTCGGCACTCGTTTCTGAGATAAAGAAACATTTATTTTTCTTAAGATCTGCGTACAAAGTTACATTTTAATGACTAGATAGTATAAAATAAAGTCGCTTTCTCTGTCCCTATGTCATTATGTCCCTTTGAACGCTAAACTACGCAACGGATTTTGATGCGGTTTTTTTTAATAGATAGAGTGATTCAAGAGGAAGGTTTATACGTATAATAAAACCGTTCGAAGCCGGGGCGGGTCGCTAGTCATTTATAAATTATGTTTACCTGCACTTCATCATCATCATCATTATCATCAGAATATATTTAGTCCACTGGACATGCCTCCCCTAATGAGCGCCATAGCGCCCTGTCTTTAGCTTGACGCATCCAGCATCTGCCATCAGTCTTTCGCGGATCGTCAGCCCACCTGACCGGAGGGCATCCTACACTGCGTTCGCCAAGTCGCGATCTCCACTCAAGAACACGTTTGCCCCAGCGGTTGTCGGTTCTTCGCGAGATAGTTGCACTTATTACACCAATAGAAAAAACCCGTTTTCTTCCTACACTACGTATTTGTAGCCAAAATTGTAGGATAACTATTTGATCTACATATCTGTTTCTTGGTAAACCTATGGACTGAGTGTTGTGTGAAATAAAACCTTTTTGTGGTTTTTATTTTTATAATAGAGAGCCTTTCCAAAGGCACGAGAAGTTACTGCAAACTTATAATTATGTTATGTGACAAGTGACG